>OZ010738.1:81966760-82316760 GCA_963932295.1 Tipula lateralis | reverse complement strand
TACCCAAATTCCAATATTCGTTAAATATTCATGCCGATTATACAACTCGCCGGATTGCTGCGGCGGGAGTTTAATTCGATTTTGAAGTTTTTCGTATTATTGAAAACGTCGGATGTAAAGTGAACGAATGACGGTAATGCAGTGTGTAAAATAGGTATTATTGAATTCGCAAGTG
This sequence comes from Tipula lateralis, assembly GCA_963932295.1. Taxonomy (NCBI): domain Eukaryota; kingdom Metazoa; phylum Arthropoda; class Insecta; order Diptera; family Tipulidae; genus Tipula; species Tipula lateralis. The sequence goes on along the minus strand of OZ010738.1, from coordinate 82,316,585 downwards.
AAACGCTATCCATGTAAATTATGTCATTTGAAATCCGCATTAAATTGATGCGGATTTCATACGATGAAAGTTTTATTTGTGATTTTTTGCTGAAAGCACAAATATAAATTAAATAAAATTAAATTTGTTAAATTTATTTAATAAATTAATTTTATTTTTTTATTATTCGATATATTTATCGATATATTTTTTCTGACATGTTATGTAAATGATGGGCTACACCAAGAAGATATCTTCACTCGTTTTGCCAAGCGTCTATTGTGCGCTTGATGATGTTTCGACCGGCTCTTATTAAAGTGGGTTTTGGGGTGTATTTATTAATTTTTTCTAAATAATTACTGAAACTGTGGTTTGTATCATTTTAACAAAACAAGTTTGACCAACACCATTCATCTACCCGACTTCCTTAATCGTAAGTAGCTGCCAATTTAAATTCCCGAGTTAAATAGAAGATGATTCTACTACCTTTGGTAAATTGCTTTTCAGCTCTTTTAAAAGCAGTTTTTTGAGCCTTAACATATAAATTAACTTATTTAGAGTAAACTTGAATATTTCTAGACACCTAAAAAACTTTATAAGGGTAGATTTACACTGTAGCCAATATCATCAAATAATTTTCTTTTCTGGAACGACGGTAGCTTGTCCAGCTGATTGCTCAAAACAGCTCATTCAAACAGATTTTGTACTGAGCGGAATATTTAAAGACCAACTTGGTTCGACTAGCCTTCTGAATGTATCCTATTAAGTATATGCTTGTTTGAAGGATGTATCTAACTTCTGTCTTTAGAATGTTGAGATCAGTGTTTCTGTTATCGGTGAATGATGAGACGGTGATCGTAGAAATTAGTCGCTTGACCAACTGATACGTTGATTGAGACACAATGTGCTTTCTGTGTGTTATCATTTGCGTCTTGGTCCTCTAAAACCAGAGATCAAATATTTGATGTTGGACTCGTTGATTTTGAGACCTACGAAAGCTGAACACTGTTCCTATAGTGGATGAAGTAATCCTTTCATTCCGCTCTTACTGGTTTAATAAATAAAAAATTCAATTAAAATATATTTCCATGCACATTTCTCACCGCTTTTCTATAAATATAAATTTAAATTTTATATATAAAAATATTGACAGCTAGTGAAATCGCAGTTTCATTGCGGATCGGTAGTACAAGGTTTCCGGCGGTTTCTATAATGCAAAAAAAAATTAATTGCGAATCGCAATTAATCGCAGAAATTCGGCGAGTTGTATAATCGCATGATTATCTGTTGGCCATTGCACGTTACTTTTTCGGAACATTTTTTTTACATTTTGTAGCTAATGGCTTAACAGTTCTACGCAAAAACAAGTTTTCCGGTTTGTGTGTAATATTCTCGTCCTAAATTACGCATTTTGGTTATAATTCGTCTATTGCTCTTTTGTGGTGAAGTGTTTTCAAATTAGCCTCAAGTTGACTTGCGATTGCATTTAAGCTTACACTCGATTCTATGACATTTTGTTTTGAGGGAAGTTCTTTAAAAAATTTTCCTCTGTTTTGACTTGCTGCAGCATTTAAGCTAACACCCGATTCTATTGACATGTCACTCAGATTTTCTTCATCACTTGGCACATAATGAGAATCATTATCGCTATCGTCGTATGTATCATCTTCGTCGATGTCAAATCCAACGTCAGTAACAGTTGGACTAAACTTTGCTCATGTTCTTTCAGTTGAGCTAATTCGTCGTTTTTAAACCGTCAATATTAGAAGTTCTGCTTCTAAAGTTTCTAATTTCGATTTAAGGCTGCCTGTTTACTAGAACAAGGTAATAACCTGTCTTTAGGAGCGAAAGAATGGTTTATAGTTATTCTACAACCTTCACTTGACAATTAAATAGTTAAACTTACCAGATGTACTTGCTTCGTCTTTTCTGGAATCAACTTTCTTAGCCAACACCATGGCAACAAATTTCTGACCGCGACTCATTCTTTGTTTGCAAAAAAACTAGAGAACTATGATACTAAAAAGTTCGTTATTTAAAAATCACTTCTTTGAACACAATCACTTATTTTAATTTATACTTCAAATTATCCCAAGTACCTATCAAAATTTCACGTGCATAACACCTTAAATTGATTTAAGAGTTGGTAAAATTTTTAAATTTTTCGACAAAATAAATTATTTGAACCAAGTTGTTTTAGAAAAATTATTTTTGTTAAATATGTTTTTGAATTTTTTCACTTAAATACATTTAAACGGAAAAATTAAAAGGAAAAATATCGTAATTCATATTATAAGTTGTTTTACTTGAAAATATTTTAGGTTTACGTATAACAAGCTATTTTACTAAACTATTTTTTTAAATATGTAATAGCTTATACCCACATAAAATATTTTATCTGCGTATTTTTCAAATAATAAATTTTAGGTTGAAAAAGGTTATTTTACCTTTTGAATTAATATTAATTTCTTAAATAAGTTATTTGAACTTAGTTAATAACTCTGAATTTATAATACATAAAAATACGGTGATTACCGAAAAAATAGCTTATTTTTTAGGGACACTTATTTTATAAAAATAACAAAAAAGTCTTAAGTCGAGATAAGATACTTTACCTTTTACCACAGATATATATATATATATATATATATATATATATAATATATATATATATATATATATATATATATTTATAGTCATCTAGGATAACTACAAACTCTTAACAATCCATGGCATTCCCAATTGCCAACTAAAGAGGTTGCAGGTTTGTCTTTTCATTTAAACATTCTAATTTAGCCTGTTCAAGTTCGCTTGGGAATTTCTTCCACTTTTTTGAGTATGTTGCTTTCACGTATGTGACTTATCTCGATTTTTATTTTTGACGGATGGTGTATTATTTGTGTCACTTAATTGATTAATTGTATGCTATATGAATCTGTAATAAAACAACATATTGGTATTATGAATAATAAATGAAGTAAGCACTGGGCCGATTCTAAAAAGGTAAATTTCAGAATTTGCATGTTTGTTATTTAAAAGAAAATGTGAAAAGTACATATATATAAAATAATAATAACAGTAGATGGTTTTTAATAAAGCTTACCTAAATGTATATTCGCTGTATCATTTAGTAGATTTTCCAATTTTAAAATCTGGTCAGCTGTTTTAAATGATATTTCAAAATTTCTGGTTTAAGTTTATAAACGAGTTCCAATTGGAATATAAATTTGATGGCGTAGGGTGTTAAAATCTATTTACATCTGTAGGAAAATATTAAATATATATATTATATATATATATATATATATATATATATATATATATATATATATATATATATATATATAATTTTATTGCGTGTAGAAATGTATATGATTACCAAATCTGACATAAATGGATGTTCATATATTGGCCAATCATTAAGAATGTTACTTATTGATTGATCCTTGGTTTAATAATTCTTGAAGCCTCAAATTTGACGTTTCTTTCCATTCCTGAATCACTAGTTCGCGGGGGCTTCGAAGATGTTTCAACTCAGTTTTTTACTGTCATAATCATCGTTAGAAATATTTGCTTAAAATTATTACAAAATTTTATAAATGTTAATTATTTAGGAAATTAATATTTACCAGCAGCTTCATTGTTGGGTTTTCTTTCGAAAATTTAGGTTTCATTAAATATTTGTTTAATTTACGATGTAATCAACTTTTATTATATAGTTTTCCAGTAGAAGATCTTTTGCCGCCTCGATGTGTAAAATAAGTGCTCCGTAAAATTATAATGAATACATACTCGTATATTAGTAAAAAAAAAATTGGATTTGGATAAATCAAAATAAAATGTTATAATATATATGAGCCTGAATCAATTTAAATTTTGATAACATTTTGACTATTTTAACATAATACAGTAAAGCTTTAAATATTGGTATTTGTGAAATATTTACAAAATTACAGTTACAATTGTATAGATGAAATTACAATTGTATAGATGAATTCAATGCGTCTAAATTTTTATTTTCTACTGCTAAAGTTTCACTAAAATAATAAATTATTGTTTATACTATTATGGTTAGGACTAGAGCTTTGGACATTTAAATCATTGAGTTGACAATTGTAAGTGTGGTTCAGCATATTCAAAATTTTTGTATGTTTATCATTTTCAATTAAGCTACAAGTCAAATCTTTATCGAACTGTTAACATTATTTCATAGCTCATTTGAATTAGTTTGAGATAAATTGATTATGTTATTCGCAATATTTTCCTGTAATTCTGAATCTTCCGATTTATTATCTACATGGCGAAACAAATGTCTTTATATGAACTTATATTTTGAAATGTCTGACTACAATTCGTTTTATTACAAAAAAAATGTACTATTTGTTTTTAAATTTTGTATGTGTTTTAAATGGGTGATTAGAAAATTAAGTGATTCTAACTCTAAATTTCAAATAAAACATCAGAACATTTTAATATAAAACAAATCGAATAGTTACAAAATTCTCAAAAAAATCTTCGAGACTATCTGAAGTATCTAGACTATTTGACAAATCCTAAAAGAAATTGAAAATAGACAATAAAATAAATAAATTAATGTACCTTTTTAAAAAAACTACATTAAAAAAAAATTACTTACAATATCAGTGGTCTCCTTGTGATTTTCTTGAAGAATTTCTAAATGATGGTGGAAACGATTTTTTAGGCCCAATTGCTCTTTTGTAAATAAAATACTTATTTGATTTTTATGCAACCCAATTAATATGCTATAAAACTCTATAATCTTAAATTTTCGAAAAATTTCGTTAATCATAAATGTTAAGATAATATTAAAAAATAAAATACAATATGAAAGACAATTAAAAATGATTATTGAATTGGACATAAGAATAAGGAACTATTTTTAAATGATTAAATACTTAAATTGAATTTGTCATTCCGTTCCGTTATTTTACATTAACTTCCTAATTTTTCAACAAATGAATATATATGTTGAAGTTTTGTTATAGAAAGTAAAATATGATTTGTACTTCTCCACATTTAACCGTTATGTTTTTTCAAAATTTTCTGGCAAATAGTACTTTTTTTCATTCGTTTGTATTTGATTAATTAAAATCTTGTCTGCCCAATATTCAATGTTAGCCTACAAATATTTTCATATTAAACTATTATAGATTTTAACAAGATTAAAATCTATTATAGGTTTTTAATAAATAGCATGGATATTGTGTTTGTTTGGTTTGCTTAACATTCATATATTTGCTTAGAAAAAGATTTCAAATCCTAATCGTATTAACTGGTTACGATTGATTCCAAAATCAATATTTTCCTAAACATGCATAGACACCGTTAGAAATGAACTAGATAAAAAATGGGCACAAATTTGAATTAAACTAATAACCATAGTTTAAAATGAAAATTATTTAAATAAAAGTAAAACTATATGCATATGATGTTTCATATTTCATTTTTTCGTCATATCTATTCATATAGTGGTTGTTTGCTATTAAGGTAATGTTTTATAGAAACAGAATAATGAAAAACTTCAAATTTAGTACTCTCAACTTTATATTTTTTTTGCCACTGGCCTGTTTGAGTAGAAAAGGTATTCTGTTTCGCCGTAGATTTACATTTTTTATTTTATAAAAAAACGGTCTCTGAAATCCGAAAAAGAATTCATTCTGTAGTTTTATAAGAACGAACGGGTACACAACTGTAAGTTTTTCGAGATTGCCAACTTTTTGCCAAGCCTTTATAAAACTAACTGTAACTAGATGTTTATGCAGTCACACAATAATATATTTTTATATATGGTATTACAATAATTATATTATTAATACTTCAAAATATTATCTTAAAATATTATACATCATTTATACATATATAAATGATATTTCATAAGTAGTAAATGTATCTTGTTAATTTATAAGGTAAAATATCGTTATTTTAGCTACAAATGCCATTCGTTAGTAAGCCATATAATATTTGTAAAATAAATAATTAATTTTGTTTTGTAAATTTTATTAAATGACATTGTAAAAGTGTTGTACAGAAAATAAAATTACAAACAAAGTATTGTAAGAAATTTGTAAAACTTACAATAAAAACCCTATCAAAGCAGATGTAAAAGTTACAAAATTGATAGGAAAATTACAAATTTTTGTTTACGCTATAACGTTCGTAAATTATTTTGGCTAAGCTTTAGTATTTGTCAACACTTGACTACAGCGCTTTTTTTTGTAAGTAGACATTTACAAAAACTAAAAATGTAAGTGATTTTGCAGCTACATCTATTAGTATTTTTGTAAGTAACATAATGTAATGCATTACGAAAATAATACATTTTTGATAAATAAGCACATCCATTTTGTATTATTACGACACAATCATGTACATATTTTGTATTTTTCAAATTTTTGATTTTAAAATGAATTTTTTAAACATTGAATATAGATTCATAATATTGTAGATATATTCTATATGATTATATAGAATATATTTATTATGAATCTATATTCGAATTGTAATCTAAAGCCCTCGGAGTTTAGATCGTGAAGCCGTTAGCCCCTACAATTCATTTTTAAAATATCGAGAAACATTATTATTTCTCAAAATTTCAATACTCGATTGGGTGGGTGGTCGGCTATACGAAAGTGGGTCCAATGCTAAGCGGCTTTGGGAAAGTTCCCAATTTTAGTATGAGGATAACGAGAATTATTAGAATTTCTCAAAATTTCAATATTCGATTGGGTGGGTGGTCGACTATACGAAAGTGGGTCCAATGCTAAGCGGCTTTGGGGAAGTTCCCAATTTTAGTATGAGGATAACGAAAAACATTATTATTTCTCAAAATGTTAACGCTTAATTGGGTGGGTGGCTATACGAAAGTGGGTCCAATGCTAAGCGGCTTTGGGTAAGTTCCCGATTTTAGTATGAATATTACGGTTAATATTACGTATAAAGTTAGTTGTATTTATTGAAGAAAAGTGGGGTTTGGGGGCGGCAGCCCCCATCCTCTAAGGTATTCGTCGAATCAAATCTTACATTACATTATTGCAAACATTAAAATCTTATTTACAAGTTCACAAAATTTAACATGCGTTTAGAAATTTAAATTATCTCTATATTAAAACATCGAGTCCCTCAGAGGTCTAAACAAGAGGGAGCGCAGCGACCTCCCGCGTGCCCGTGTAATTATCGAAGATGTTAGCATCTACAATTCATTTTTAGGATAACGAGAAACATTAGTATTTCTCAAACTATGCGAAAGTGGGTCCGAATCGGAAGTTTCCCGTATTTAGTACGAAGATTACGGTTAATATTACGTATAAATTTAGTTGAATTTATCCAAGAAAAGCGAGGGTTTGGGGCGGCAGCGCTCATCCTCTAAGGTATTCGTTGAGAAAAATCTAAATTACCTTATTGCAATGTTTAAAGTCTTATTTTTTCAATTTTGATAACAAATGATAACAGCCGTTTAGGAAATTTAATGATCTTTAATTTAAATCTCATGAGAGTCATTGAAGTCGTAAGCTTTACAATTTTAATTAAAATTTGTATAATGCCGATAAAAATAGTTTTGCAGCCCCTATTAAAGTTTGAATTATCTGATGAAAAATTTAAAATAAAAATCGTTCATTTGTTTCGAAAATTTTATTTATGACAGAAGTTACTTTTTTCAAGTTAAATCTTCAATCAAGTTGCGTTTCGAAAATGAGCGTTTTCAAATCAAGCATTTTAAAATTTCAAACCATTTTAAAAGATTTACCATCAGGTAATGCAAAAATTAACGGAGTGCCAACTCGTTTTTTTATAGAGTTAACGTCCCGTGGCAACGAATTAATTTTTTATAATTTCTTGGTTGACTCGGGCCTCTTAAAAGAAAATCCCAAGTGTGTTTCATGTGGTTCAACTATGAAACTTATAAGAAATGATAAGCTAGAGTTGAACCGATGGAACTGTGGGAAACAAATAAGTGGAATAAGGTGCAATAAGAGAAGAAGTATTCGATATGATTCTTGGTTCTCAAATTCAAAGTTACCCATTGAAGAAATTATTTTGTTGACGTATGAAGTTTTACAACGAACACCGGCGCAAAACATAATCCACGAATATGGATATTCGTCGGCCACAATAGCAGATTGGCATCAAAATGTTAGGGAGGTTTTAGTGGAATACATATTGATTCAAACAAAGCCAATTGGAGGACCGGGAATCACGGTGGAAATTGATGAAAGTAAATTCGGGAAAAGAAAACACAATCGGGCCACCACGTGGGGGTGTTTGGCGGAGTGGAACGGGAAACTGGAATAGGTTTTTTAAAAAAAATGGAGAATCGGAATCGCGAAACATTGACAGCGATAATCAAATAGAACATTTTGCCGGGGACAATAATAATATCCGATTGCTGGAAGGCGTATGAAATTTGGGTGAAGAAGGGTTAACTCATCTAAAAGTTAACCATAGTATTAGTTTCATAGATGAGGAAACCGGTGCTCATACAAATAGTATCGAGAGCACATGGAGACATGTCAAATCTTTATTGCCAGAATATAATCGTCTAACGGACATGACGAATATTTTGGCTGAGTTTATGTTTAGAAAGATGGTTGCATCTGAGAATTGTAATGTAGTGAACAAATTTTTCGAAATTGTAGCTACGTTACATTTCAACGTTCAATAAAGTTAAAAGTTTTTCCTTAGCAGAGGATAATAAGGTTCCCTGCACTGTCGAAAATATCAATAAAATAAATGTTACCTCTATTTGTTTAGACCACACAATTTTAAGTTTCAGAAAATCCTGCACAATTTTCAAACTTAAAAATCATTAACTGTAATAATCATATATAAGGATAAAACCGAAATGTTTTGACGAGCTGTCAGATATGCCAATCTGAAAGGTTTCGATTTCAAAACTGCTAGCAAAAATCATTAATACTATGACAAATATGATAGTTGATGTCTACTACGACACTTGAGACTCTAATTCATATCCAAAGGTATTATTAATGGCACATAATGGCTTACATTGTGTATATTCAAAATGCGTGATATGTTAATGCATTAAGGCTTCGAACTAAGTTAAGCGTACGAAAATGGTAAATAATGGTAAAAATTTGTTTATACTCCTAATTGTTCGGAATTCCCAATAACTGTGTTTCTATAGAAGATTTTAATTTTCAAGTCGGAAATTTATCTTGAGGTCGGCATTAGACATTTGAGAAACCAAGTTTACTCTCCCAATCGAACAGCTATGAACGTGTTAATCATAGGATGTGGGATGACTATATATCGTGTATATTAGCTGCTGTGTCCGAATAATTTCGCAGATCTTTCAATTTTATTCTGTATTTCTCTTTTAGATACTGTTAATAATCCAAAGAGGTGTCTGTCAAATAATTTGTCAATTAAATAATCAGATGAATGATCTAGACTTAGAAATACATACTATTCATTCAAAGATTAGAGATAAGTTAATAAAAGCTTTCGAGAACTACAGTATTACGAGAAATTACAACTTCCTATTTATTAAGACACATCTCTCAAGTCAAAAAATCATAAGAACGAAGTTCTTGAAACTGCCTCAATTCATCCGAAATCAAGCCATTTGATTCGCAATCTTCTTATGATTCAAAGAAATATTTTAAGCATTGAGAGGAATTTAAGAATCGAGAGTATTATTTTCTTACGTCTATCTCTTTATGTTTGATTAGAAAGTATTTTTTTCGAATTTTTAGTTCGTCGAAACATTGGTTTGAATACAGTACCTAAAATGGTTAATTAATAATAATTTTGGTAGTTTTCTTCCTAAATTTAAAGAAATTTTCATAATTTTTTTTTTTCAATTATTAATAAGAATTTTTCAAAAGATACAAGATATCTTTTAAGACAGTTTTCTTTATTACGATATAGATTGTGTAGTCTTGTAGGAAGAGGTTCTAATTATGGTGTGATGAATTTGTTTACACTTTTTCTCTAGTTTTTGGCATTATTATTATCCTTAGAAAGGTCTGAGTCCTAAAGCTGACAAAAATTATTAGCTTTGGAAAGCTGCTAACGATACAAGAGGCGATAATCCAAGTACCAAGTGGTTGAAGAACTGATGTTATACAAAGAGCAGAACTGTTGGCATAGCAGTACACGACATACAATTTACGATTGATCCTAAACCAGTGTATAGATCTCCATCAAATATCAGAAATATCACCTCACTAGAAATTCCGCAAGAAATAGATATGATCCCAAAAAGTCAGCTAGAATTAATGAAATTTCACTAAGGTTATTAAGGATTTTGTTTTCGACTTGCTGAGAAACTACATCATTCAGGCCGATTTATTGGTAACCAACTATTTGAAAGTTACCGCCCAGGTGCGCAGTGGTTAAAGCTGCGGCAATTGGAGCGGGAGGTACCGGGTTTGAATTCCGATAGGGCAGAATGCAAAGAGTTTTTTCATCATACGATTACGATCGGTGGTGTAAATGAAAACATCTATTACCCACTTTTGGAGTGCAGAATTCATGGGCCAACCCATCTTCCATGTCAGTACCATAGTCTGGCATGGAACTATGCAATGTGCAGATGGTTGTACGTTAATCGGACTATAGCCATACGTTCTCGATTTGGCTGTAATGGTGTAAGGTAAGGACGTAAAATTAAGCAAAAGAGTTGAAATTGCCTCGAGCCCCGAAGCAGATTTAAAAAAAAAACTATTTCAAAGTAGTTATTGAAACGTTTGATTTCACAAATAAACGTTCGACAATTGATCAAGTTCATCGTATGACTGCAAAGAGAAAACAAGCATTTGAAGAGAAGAAATATTGTCCTGCTGTATTTCTAGATGTATCACGCGCATGACGGTCTACAAGATAAGTAAATTAGTGCCACAAAATAACAGAAAATTGCTCGAGCCGTATCTCTAAAAAATTTTAGAGTATATCATGAAGAACTATACTCGAATTTTTACCCAGCCATAGCACGGATGCCCGAGGGTATCGTATTAGGGCCCATATCCTTTATCAAATTTAAACTTCCGATATACCGAAAACGGAAACAACCTTCATCGGAAACTTTAACTAATTTTTCAGCAGTATTGGCATCAAGCGAATCGCAGTATCACGCAGTCTAATACTCACAGCAAGCACTCTATCTCTAAAATCAGCCATTGGACCTGGATTAGAAATAAAGCTTAACCAGCTTAAGTCATGTGTAACATACACGTTGCGGTCCAAAAATAACAACATCCATACATTTTTCAATGGGTTACAAATTCCCACAGTTGATTGTGATAAACATCTTAAAGATAAACATCTTAAATTGCATCTTGTCTAATAGAAACTCATTCTAAGCTTAGCCTGTACTAAGGTATCCTACTCTGGGCTGCACTAGACAATCAAATTTTTTAATTATTCAACACAGCCAAAACAAATTTCTTCGTGAAATTACACAACGACCTTAATGTTAAATGAATTGATGAAGTGGTCCAGGATTTTTTCATCAAACATAAGAAAATTACTGAAACATACCAATAGTGATGCCACACAACTTCTTCAAAAAACACAAGAACTGAAACGGCTCTAAAAACTTAAACCGGTTATCTAGTAAATAACGGTTCATTATTGGGAGCAGAATATTAATTGGTTGTAAACGCACACTCGCTCCACTTATTATCATTATTAATAAATTATAATGCGGTACTAATAAATAATATATATAAAAAAAACAATTATTATCAGGTTCTGTGTCAAAATCCAAAAAATAAAATCCAAAAGTCGAAATCCAAAAAAACCAAAATCCAACTACCTAAATCCAAATCGGCCAAAATCCAAATGGACAAAATCCAAATGAACAAAATCCAAATGAACAAAATCCAATAGACAAAATCCAAACTTTATCAAAACATTTTCCGCGATTCCATCTGGATTTAAAGAAATGCCACTTTCACAAGCTAACCGACAAAGTTCATAAAATAATTCCTCGTATGCCAGTTTAGATTTGCTGCTCATCAAACAAAACACAAGTGGTACACTTTTATCTTCAATGACGCCGTGAATACTAAATAATTGCCTCATTATAGATGGTGCAACGTAAAATGTCCCATCTATTATCCAACACTTACAGTCACTTAGCAATTTGATGAACTTTTTGGTGCCCAACATTATTAAACGTTCCTCGTCAAATTGTTTATCGCTTAGAACGAAAAGTTCAGCTTCTAAGACCAGAATGTGGATTTCATTTAAATTAGTTGGTTCTTTTACGGAACTTATTCGACAACGAATTATTTTTTGATATGGTATTTGATGGTAGGTATCGTCGACAATTAGCATCAGTTTCAAGAACAGAATCTGTTATAATTTTTGATGGACGTTGCGTTTAATTTTTAGCTATATTTTTTATTCTGGCATTGGTTATAAAAATCGTTTTTTTATACGCTTGTGGATCATTAAAATGTTGAATGACATTTCTTCCTATTGTGTGTTGCCCTTCTATGCACTCAAAAAAAACGAGGGTAATTGTTAACCAAAACAAAGGTTAACTTGATCGAGAATTCGAGTTGTTTTTCAGCCAACCTAGCGCTTGTTTGATAATACTAAAATTGCTAGGTTGTTTTTATGTTTTGCATAGGTATATTGTTTAGTTATACTAACCAGGTCGATATGTTTACTTAGCTTAGCCTGTAGGTTAAAATTAAACCAATAAAAAGTAGATTTAACCTAACTGACATGTTAAAATAAACTTTGCAATATGTGTTAACACAACTAGGCATTAAAGTTAATTTCTTGTAATTGTTTGAATATTTGCTAGGTTAAATTATCTTGGCCGCATAGTTAATTTGACTGAAGCATACAGGTCAATAAAATATAAGTAAATTTAAACTGAGCATTACGTTAAAATAATCCTTGCATTTTCATAGTTGAATTAACTATAAATTGTCGAAGCCGATGTTTCAGATTAACTAGGATATATATGTATATATATATCCTAGTTAAATATATATATATATATATATATATATATATATATATATATATATATATATATATATATGTATATATATATACATATATATATATATATATATATATATATATATATATATATATATATATATTATATATATAATTTATATATATTATATATATATATAAATATATATATATATATATATATATATATATATATATATATATATATATATATATATTTAAATATATATATATATATATATATATATATATATATATATATATATATATATATATATATATATATATATATACATACATATAAATATATATATATATATATATATATTTATATATATACGTATTTATTTATAGTTATAACAGAAATGGAAAGATAATGTTAAACCAGTACGAAGTAGTTTTAAACAAGTTTTATATTTTGTTAATAATTCATTTTCTTTTATTATTGTAAAATTAATAATTATATTTTAAAAATTCCATTACATAAAAAAAAATATTTGTAACCTTAACGAAATTTGAAAATTTTTAGTTTAATATTTCTATGATTGAAGAAATAATTTTCTAAGAATAATAAATAAAAAGATAAAAATATTAATTCATTCCTTAAAATTAAAATTTATAGCATATAACGTCAAAACCGAAGGTATCTGCTCTTCATATATAGTTTGCACATTGTAAAAAAAATGTTGAATGAACATCCAAGGATTAATGGCCGCTCGTGGATATTCCAACTCAAGAACATGAAAAATTTCGAAGCAGGTGTCCAAGGCTTCTATCAAACTTCCGAATTTATACCTATCTTCATATAAGATGACAAAAAATTCGGTAAAATTCCCTTCGCTTCCGATGGCTCCTAAAAGTGGTTGTTATTTTTCTTTATGTTTTTGTTGATCCATTCTTATAGAATTCAATTTTTCATTTAGTTCGTTCGAATTTTCCGCAATTAAAATTAAATTTGATTGTGCATCGGCTATTGTTGGTTTTTTATAATTTTTCAAATTAATTTTTTTTTGTAGCACCGGAGGAATTATTGCAGGAAGCAAATATGTAGATAAGTTGCAAATTATATGTATCTGGAAAATTAAGTAACTTACACATTTTATGTTACAGGAAGAAATCAAAATATTACCTAACGTGATTGCTTCCTTTTGGTTTGCTATCCGCTGAAACAACTCCTTATTCTTTTCTTCTTTTATGTTTCGTTGGTATATATCAGTTATTTTTAAAAACTGATCCCACTTGTCATAAACGGATTGGTGATTTGGCTACAATTGAAGAAAATCAAATGAATAAAAAATAAATAATTTTACTATCGAACGAAATTACTTAAACAAAATATTAAATTTTACTAATTCTGGAGCTTGGGCATGCTTATACAATGGCCACTGCTCAAATATAGTACGAACAGTAGAATCTTTATTGGCCTGTATGTCCTTAATTCTGAATTCGACTGTTTCGTTCCATAACTTTATCACTTCGTTCCATGGTGTTTTCATGTGTTTTAACTGGGTTTTGCTGATTTCGTTATCCTTATACGCCTGAGTAACACTTTGCGCTGAACCTTTAGTAAAATAATGCATGAAAAATAATTAAAAATATAAATTTAAATATAAATATAAAAATATAAAAAAATAAATTTTAAATAAGAAGATAGAAGAGATTTAAGAAGGCAGAATTTACGAAACTATTTCAATACCAGCCAATTTAAAAATAAACTATTAAGAAAGTTATCTTCATATAAATTAAAAAAAAGCAATTAGTTTAAATGTGTATAGATCAAAATTTGGTTTTTTAATTAAATAAATTATTATTTATAAATGAAAATATTGATTAAAAGGCTATTTTATTACTTAAAACATTGAAGTAATTAAAACCGCATAAACATATAAGAACGAAAATATGGATTCATACTAATTTTTGCTGACAAGTATTTTATGTTTTACCTGATATATTCGATGAATTTTCAATTGCAATTATTTTATTTCTAATTTGAGAATTTTGTTTTTTTGATTTTGAAAACGATCAAACAATTTGCCTTTCGGCGGCAAATGGCCTCTCGCTAGAAAATATGTACTCTGAAATTAAAAGGAAAAGGGAATACTATTAGTTTTACATCCATGAATTCGTTTAAAATGATTAATTAAAATTGATAATTCTTTCGTTTTTTCAGTACATAAGAAACAATTATACATTATATTAATAACAAATATTTTAAAGTAAAGAAATGTTAATATTAATCTGTACTACTGGTCATGTCATCAATAAAATTATTGAAACTATCGTTTACAGAAATAGTTTCAAACGATGATGCTATATCGTCACTTGAAGATTTATCCTGTTGAAAAGACGTTTATATTTCAATGTAGGTATGTAAGATTTAAATATAATAGTTTTGAGATAATTATACTAACAGTTGACTTATTCTCAAACAAAATTTTACGAAGCAGTGAAACATGGTGTTCAAATATAATTTTAAGACCAAATTGTTCAATTGTAAATAATTCATCCACATCACTAATGATCACTTTGAATTAAATAAGGTAGGTCTTCAAAACATATGTCACGATCTAAAACAGCATGCCATTTATATATATATATATATATATATATATATATATATATATATATATATATATATATATATATATATATATATATATATATGTATATATGTGTGTGTGTGTGTAGTATATATATAAATATATATATATATATATATATATATATATATATATATATATATATATATATATATATATATATATATATATATATATATATATATATATTGTATTTAATTTTAAATTATATAACTACTTACCAAAACAATTGCGGTATAATGTAAGCTCATATATATTGATGGTTTTCATAAATTGTTTTAAATTGCAATTATTTTCATCAGTAGCCATACTAACAAATAAAAATCAATGAAAATGAGGTTTTGAGAAACTAATCATACCTATAAAGACACACAAAATTAAATAAATAATCAAACGATTAAATTTATATTAAAAACATTATTAAATTTAAAGAGGAATGCACACTTTTAAAATTTAAGTTATATTTCTTTGTTAGAACTTTTCCACACGAAAATTTAAAACACGTGGTGACACGTGGTCTCGGTTTTATCGTTATAAACTACTAAGTATTTATTTATTCACTTATTTTCAGTTTTTATTATGTTTAAAATTCACTTTATATTTATTTATTGAAACTTAAAATTGATTTATTTTATAAAACAAATTATTAAATATTTAACTAACACATATGTTTTTACTACGTCCACTCGCCTGAAAATTTTAATCTAAAATGGTGCATCAAAAACGAAATTATTAGCAATCGGAAGCTTGTTAGGTATATTTAAACTTGCGCTTAGTAGAATTTACTAATGCATATATGTAAATTTTACTTTAACTTAGTTAAATTTAACCACTGCTACTTTATTACAATTTTAAACTAACTTCTGCTTATGCTATTTTAACAAATGCAAGTTTAGTCTCATAATGTTAAATTTACAGTTATTCATCTTAAACCAAGCGTATATGTTGAATTAAGTAACTAGCAAAGTTTGTTTTTCTAAAAAGAAACCGTTTTTAGAATTCATGAAACGATATATATATATATATATATATATATATATATATATATATATATATATATATATTGATGAACGCTGAAAACATGTCTTTGAAGATCTCACAATAACTCAAAAAGTTAAAGATTTATAATTAAGGAATAAATGTACTTCTAGCTTTCTCTAACCTGTTTATTATAACTCAAAAATTACATTGTTAGGATTACATTATGTTAGATTTAACGTTATATATAAAGAAAAAGAAATCAACTTAGCCAATTTTGTACTATGAAACTTGCATGGTTAAAATAAACCACTGCAATTGGTATTTAAATTCAACAAAATCTGGTTTATGTTTACTAAAATAAATTAACATTGCATGGGTTATTCTAAATTTTTTTTTGTGTGATAATGTTGTCTGCACGACATTTACAGCCCTTCGATTTACGTTGCGAGCAACTCCATCTAAATATGTTGTTAGACTTCTTATCGAGGTAGTAATCATACCCGTGGATAAATAGTTTACCGTTCCCTTTATTTGATTTTACTATTGAAATCACACTAATTTTTAAAAATTGCAAACACTTCGATATTTATAAACGTTTATTGAATGCTTCAATGACACAAAATGTGCAAAAAAACAAAAGATTTATAGGAAAAGAAAAACAATTGTTTTTATTTGAAATAACACTATATATTTAGATAATCACGTGAATAAATGTAAATGTATGTACGTTAATCAGACAGAGACGAGTATTCGCATTTTTACGAAATTGTTTTATTTCAAAACCAAATTTAGTAAAATAAAATATTTTTAGAATTCATCCCAGTTGGCTTTTCGATTTTTGGATTTTTCATGTTTGGATTTTGTCCCATTTATATTTGGATTTTGACCCATATGGGTTTTCACTTTTGGATTTTTAAAATAATTTGGTTTTTGTACCGTTTGGATTTTTTTTGGATTTTGTGACACAGTCTTATTATCATGCTAACTGGCGGCCAGATCCTTGAGACAGTAGCACATAATCAGTAGGTTGTTCCCATATTCTTAGACAGTATTTTTGTTAATAGGATAAACTCACATCAATTTTATACAGATTCTTATACCACGAATTATTGGCAAGTGTAAGGTTAAAAATAATCGAACATCAAAAGTCGAATACTCATTGTCTAGACAATATATACGTCTTATCCCACACACCAAATCAGATATTAGTTGTATCTTAGATATGGAAAAGGAGCCAATTAATCACAAACATATGAAGCTTTTATCTATTTTCGGATACACAAACATTTTGTATTTGTTATATAAGATAATTTAAGATTTTGTGCTGACTTGGAAATAAAATAAACAAGACAAACTCATAATACATAATATGTTTAATAATAATAATTTTACTGTTCTTCTATGTGGGTACACACACATATCGTCGTAGATTTGTCAACATCTGGATTTGGTATTACATTGTGTTGGCAGACATACATTTGGACTAATATGATTAAGGGATGGTCATATTAATTCAATACCCTTCCAGTTATTCTATTAGTATGCGATTGTGATTCACATCTACTAAAAACTAATATATTGGTTATTGAATTTATATATGTTTGCAGACACAAAACCATAAATGGAAAAAATTCATTAGTTGAAGTAGTTTTCTCGTACAACATAAGAGTAACACACATTTCCTATGCCACTGCCAGATAATGAATCCATTCAGATCGGTTTGTTATTATATTACAAAATATTATTTATTATAATTATATTTATAACATATAAAATCTAAATTAGTGGTTTTATACAATAAAATCACTGAACTGATTCCAAAATGTAATACAATAGTTGGAAAAATTAATAAATTATATGAAGCATCCAAATGTTATAACAAACAATACAAAATCATAATTTAAGTTTAAGCTAGCATTCTATTCATAGACATAAAATATTTGTTGTCATAACATAATATTATTATTTATGTTTATGTTATAACATGGGCGATACATATAATGGAAGTTGGTTTATTAATTTTTATAAATTAAAATTAGAATAATTAGTTTGGCTCCAAATATTTTGTTTAAATAAATTGTCGATGTTTTAGCTTTAGTATATAGTTTGGTTTCAGACACTTGAATGGTATGTATTGGTACACTGACATGATGGAGCAAATCAGGTGTCATATGTAACACAACTTTCTTTTTCCCCTGAGAAGGTCCTCACTCTCTTCACTGTTATTATTGATATTACATCAAACAATGAAAACTGCAGCAAAAGCCCTCAGAAGAGAATCAATCTTTAGATATTTAGTATACTTTTCAAAAGGTACGTGATTGAAGTGATAACAAACTTGTCTGTTATATAGATCGCAAGATGGAATATAGACGATAAGTGATAACCAGAATGCTGGTTCTGTTAAAGACTGGTCCGTTTCCTTTTAACGTCTTATAATTTTTATTATTAAAATTGGCTGGGACCATTTTAGGTTTCGAAATCTATGCCTGAGGGAGTCCGTGGTGCAAACCTAAGTTCTCAAAAAGCGTTCTATAACCTTATCAAACTGGAGCAAATTAAACTGGGCAGAGAAGATGGTAGATACCTTACTTTGTCAGAAAAATATTTCACCTTAGGACCAGTAGGAGTAGCTAACAACTTTAGATACGATTGGCAGCGTTTTTAATAATTTTTTTAACTATGTGAGTTGGAGTAGTTGATTGAGAATTTATTTAATATAGACGAGTAGTACTAGTTTTAGCCCAACAGTTTGCAATTTTGTTCCTCTTTATGCCACAAGGGACAGAAACCCAAATGGCCATTGCAAACAAGTAAGTTCAGAAATGTCTTACAATCTCATACCAATTTAGAGCTGGTTAAAGGGTTTTTCAAAGAAATAAGGACAATTTTACTGTTGTTAGATTAAAAGCTGCGATTGATAGTAGAAACCAAAGCCAGCACTCTGTTCAGAGAGAACCGTCTGGAAAGAATACAACGATTCGGATTACTGATAAAGCTAGCAAGTCTGGTGTGAACGACATTTCCCTGAATAGATAAGCCACCTCACATGATCTGTGGAAATAAAAAACAGGCAGAAGTCAATCATTAGCCATGTCAATTTCTGACATATATTACTTAAATCCATTAAGATCTATGACCTGAAGTAGAGCCAAAAGTGTTCCACGTGCCAGCACTCCTTAAGCAAGAAGCAGCTTACAAGCTGCACGCAGAATGAAAAATTGTAACTGCGATAAGGAAAGAATGAGATCCATATAGCTAGGAGCAGAGTTGAAAACATCACTCCATTTACAATGCGACAAGCAACCAAACAACCGAAGCATTGGTAGAAAGAATGATTTAAAAATAAAAAATAGCATTTTGAGAGAAAATAAACAAGAATTACCAAAAGCTGTACAGTATTGAAGGAAAAAAGCAGCAGCTTTTTGTAGTTTAAAATTTAAATTATACTTCCTAGAAAGTTTATTAAACAGGAAAACACCAAGGTGTTTGCCATATAGAAAGCAGTCTATTTTTACAAGGCAAATATCAAAAGCAATATCAGCAACGGATGCATCACTTCGTGTGAGTCATATTTTTATCAAAGATAAAGAGGTATTCGGTGATGGAATAATTTGTATAAAGCATTTTTAGAGGCGGCCGATTCTATACTTTCAAGCTTTCACAGTAAAAATGAAATATTATCTACTATTAAAGACATGCAGTTATTGCCAAAAACAGAGTAACACTTACTTGGGCAGTTAATGAAAGATCTTAAAGATTGCTCAGTATTTTCTTTGCAGATAATTTTTCTGAAGTGGTCGACGTATCTCAGCTAATCATATTCATGCGGATGGTTTTCAAAGACTTTACCGCTTTATATTTCCAGGAAAGAATATTTCAAGCGGATTCAGTAACAAAACCTATAATAAGGTGATGATTGCGAATTGCTAGAGAACGATATTAGGGTGTTTGATTTTGCTTTGCTAACATAGACATCACTTCTTCACTGAATGAGGTAAATCATAAATTTTCGAGGTTAAGATAAATTGATTTACCATATGATAAGTTCCATTACCGAATTTAAACAGAAGATCGTTTTGTATCTAAGTTTCAGAATGGAAAAAATTTGTATTTTCAATTTAAGAGGACCAACTGAAAAGTAACACTTCACAAGGATCCACATAGAGATATGTAAATGAAATTATCAATATTGAGACAGAGTTTGAAAAGGGATTTAACGATTTCAAAAAATTGAAAGCAAGAAAACTAGGATAAATTTCAGCAAACCAATAGGATCGAATGGCCAAAACCACTGTTTATTAAGAAACTATTGGATCGATTCACGATGTTATAGAGCTTTATATAGCATCCAAAAATTGTTCTTTGAGTCTTAAAAATGATAAAAGAAATACTCAGCAAATTTAGGTTTCACTGGCTATTACTATATTCATTATAAGATCTCTTTTTGTTACACTTGGTTGTTTTGGATGAGCTTTAAATGATAAGCTATGTATGATAAGCGCTTGCAGAAAAAATAAAACAGTAAAACAAACATTAAGCATAGATTATTTACATACATAATATATATTTTTACAACGCTTGCTACCGGTGGGGCTTTGATTCCATTCACGCGTTTAAGTAAACATAATTGGTAGTAGACTTGCTCATGCGATTATTTTATTTTTTCACTGACCATAAACATAACTTCAACACACAACCATCACAACCATGTTTTTGCTAATGTCATCTTTTGACATTTGACTATTTAACTCTACGACATTACTAGAAATTGTACAAGTCACGCTTTAACAACGTATTGAAATTGTTAAATTCGCTAAAAAATGGTAAAAATTTTGTTCGTCGTTCTTTGGAATTAGACATGGCGGATGACGTTTATTTGACAGCAAGATGGCGCTACGTGCCACACAAGCAAGTAAAGTGTACTGATCGTGTTATTCTTCGAAGAGGTGACACAGTTGGCCACCGAAATCTTGTGATCTAACACCTTAAGTCATTTTGATTTGGAACCACTTAAAAGATAAGGTGTATGCCACAGCTCTTCTGTCATGGAAAATTTCACTGATATGTTTTCAAATGTTAATGGCGCATTGCTCTCATACTACTCATATCTCTAGTTCTCTAACGTATATACTTTTGCTAATCAGTAATCATTTATCAGTTTGATTCTATTCTTATGTACATTGTTATTAGTACAACATATCTAAATATCGTTTAAAATTCATATGGCAATAACCGCATTGAATACATAAATAAATAATTTTGAATATTGCACAACATTATATGCTCCTATATAAACAAGTTTAAATTAGAAACATAAATGTTATGTGACATTTATTTATGTTTGAATTTATAATATTTCCGCAAAATAATTGTCAGCATAAAAGTCATATCATTGTGTGTATACGATATGTTGAGATTATATAGTTTTATAAATATGTTTTATACAAGCTTATCCTGTTCGATTATAACTTCTACTCGTTAGTGAGTACAAACTCATATTAAATGGACGTGTATCGAGGTCTGGCCTAGGATGTGAATAAGCTTTTCTTTGAGACCACAAATAATATAAGATTTGCCCAAATAACTAAGAAAGTGTTTGTCTATACTTTGACAGTATTATTTACGAATATTTGTGAAAGATGTGCCACAATCTTAAAAATTTGTTTGCTATTCGTTATTAAAACATAAAACATACCATGAACACATAAAATATTGTTTGGGGAATTTTGGTTTACATAAAAAATTCTTATATTTCCATTTTATGTTTTTCTATACAATTTGGTTATGTTAAATTATCATAAAAATATGTTTATAGCAAATAACTAAATTTTATTCGACTTGATTTCCAACATATCAATAAGATATAAGCATAAATATTTTACAATTTGAACGCTGGGAATACGATCTTTATGAGATTCCATTTATTACCATATCTACACGCTGTATTTCATACTCGATTGATTTGGAATATTTGTTCGCATTTTGATATGCGGAATGCGAGTAACATATACTATATAATGTATGAGTAATCGCCATAAATAATGTTAACAAATTCTTCTTGATTTGAAATCATATAGATTATTTGTAAAGCTTATACATTCGCATAATGTCTGTGCTCTAGAATTGAAAGGGCATTAGTCGACTTATGCTCTTATCAGACTCTTTATTAAAGCCATTTCACAAAAACAAAAAATAATAAATTATGTAATTTAAATTGAAAACAAGTATTTTTTAATTTTTATTGTTTATTGTTAGATTGGTGCTAAATAATTCTCAAAATGTCTAGTCAATCACATTGTGTTAGTAAAACATTATTGTTTCTTGTTTCAGAATTCTTCGCTAATTAAAGAGTAAATGTTGCCAATCAGGGTTTAAATCCTTTAATTCCTTGAAAAAGTCAACAAGAATCTTCTTTCCAAACCATTTTGAATATAGATGATGAGCCCTAAAAAATGATGAGATCTTAGCAGATCATACGATTTTAGAAGATGATGAAGATGAGCCTTTCGGCGATAGCGATGTGGATCCTCATAATCAACCTATTCCATTAGCTGAAACAGATTTCTCGAGCGGTGGTGAAATACATAGCGATATTGACCAAAAATGGCTGATCAATTGGAACAAAACTTAAACCAACCTGGAACAAGTAGTGAAAATCAAAAATCTCGACAACGGAAACGACAATCTTATTATTCTTATGGTAAAACAAAAAAATGTCGAGAATGTAAACCCGTTAATAATTTCTGAACAAAATGCAGCTCAAAAATTAGTTTCACTGAACAAAAGTTAATCTTTGATGAATACTGGGCTTTGGGAAATTATAATTTAAGATCGGCATATGTGGCTTTATTAATTTAAATTAAAAACAATGGCAGAAAATCAACAACAATTCGCTTAGAAATCGGCGATTTTCCAGTAAATACTTTTTAAAAATTATTGGCGCCCTCATTGAAGTTTGTTTGGTATGTTTTAAAAAACATTGGGAGAAACAGATAAATTTGTACGCACGACAGCTAATAAAATGTTTACAAATCCTGGAGCTGAGTCCATTTGCGATTAACGCGGTCAACACACAGCAAGTTACAAATGCCTACCCGAATCTGTTATTGAGGCGATCAAGGAACATATAAATTCACTCCCAGCTTGCGAATCACATTTTTCTCGTCGTGATAGGGAGCATGTAATACTTACATGCGTATCTGAGTTTAGTTCAAATGCACAAACTTTATCTAGAAAACAGAGAGAAGTGTATTCGAAAGCTTGAAAATAAAGTTTAAAAAACCATCTTTAGACCAGTGCAACAAATGTGAAACTTTACGTCTTAAAATTCAGTTCGCTGAAGTAGCCGATAAGGTAAAAACTTATATCAGAAAGACAAGCCCATGATTCTGCAGGTGATGTAGCATACAAGGAGGAGGAAAAAGATAAAAATATTGCAAAATCAGATGCATCCCTTAGAGTGTATACATTTAATATGCAAAAATGCCTAGCAACACCATATCATAATACCTCGATTTCATAGTAAAAAACTATAACACGTGGGTACAAATAATGTATTGAGGGATTGTAGAGGAGATCATAGCGGATTAAAATTAAGTAAAAAAAAAAAAATTATTAGGGCATTTTTTTGAGAAAAACTCAAATTTATGAAAAAAAATATCATTTTTTTTTTATTTTTTAACTTTAAAACGCCATAGCTCTTAACCGGATACAGATGCGAGATAGCCAATGAGATCTTAAATATAGCCTATTTAGTTGTCCGTCAAATGAGACTTTGTTAGTTGCTGGCCAATAAAAATTTTGTAAGTTACAGCTTAATATCCGCTTGTACTTTTTTTCCGAACCAAATTTTTTAAACGCGCTGTATCTCAAAGAATATCAAAAATTGACCCTCCCCTGCCATACGATTTTTTTCATGAAATAAACCAAGGAATCAGCCCGTAACGGATCAGCATCCCAATCGGGGACACCCTGTATATATATATATATATATATATATATATATATATATATATATATATATATATATATATATATATATATATATATAATATAAGATTTTACTTTTTAATCTCATGTTGGAATTCCTTCGTAAAAGTGAAACACCTCAGGACAATATCTTATATTCCGACAATCCAATCAACTTCTTGCGTATGCAGATGATATCTGTGTGATTGGATTAAATGGCAACGGAGTGAAAGAGATACTTGATCCACTGGAACAGGTTTCAGCTTCCGTTGGTCTCAAAATCAATGAGTCCAAAACCAAATATCTGATATCTGGTTTTCGAGACCAAGACGCAATTGATTTCAGTAGTGGAAACCACACGTTTGAAGGAGTGATGAGATTCAAGTATCTTGGATCTCTCATTACTCACGATAATAGTGTGGGAGAGGATATCAAGGTTCGGCTTGCTGCTGGCAATCGGGCTTTGTATCCTCTACGTCCACTGCTGAAATCAAAATATCTTGCAAATACGGATAAGCTGAAACTGTACAGAGTGTTGATCAGACCCGTTGTCATGTATGGATGTGAGAGTTGGACCTTGACGGATGAATACGAAAGATGGCTTCTAACATTCGAGAGAAGAATCATGCGTGTGATATATGGCCCAAAACGCGACGTTGATGGCACATACCGAGTTCTTTTCAATCACGAGATCAGGAATTTAATGCAAATTCCTGATATCGTGCATGAAATCAAAGGACAGCGAATACGCTGGCTCGGTCACGTTCTGCGTGCTGATCCGAAACGAATGATACAGCGATCTTTGAAGGGAGAATCGCCTTTCGGTAGGCGAAGAGGTCGCTGTCGGTGACGATGGCTCCACGGCGTAGAGAGCGATCTGGCATCTTCCAACTGCTTACAACAGTATGAAGAGCTGGCTCGTGATCGAAACTGTTAGAACCAGATATATATATATATATATATATATATATATATATATATATATATATATAGTTATGTATTCGGAGTTAATGACCGTTAACTTAACGTGGAAACGTTACCACTTTTTAAATAAATGAAATAATTTAAGTATTTTAACAAAGAAAAGGTTTTATATTTATTCAATTATTTTTGTGTGTTAACAATGTGAAATATGAACAGCAACTGATTTAACAATCTTTACATGGATATGCATTTTGTGGCACAAAATGCAATATCGATAATAAAATTAAACTGTTTCTTTATAAAGTGCTGAAGGCACAAAATATGAAAATACATTCTATTACACCTGTAATATGAATACGTTCAATCAATATATTTTCATAAATGCTGAAGGCATAATTTTTATAAATTTTTTAAAGAAATATGATGTTCATTAAACGCGTGCATCCGTTTGTACATTGATCATTGATGCCGCCTTATGTAGGGGTGGTTGTCCCGTTGTACGATGACATGACTCCTCCCGCCGAAGATTGACGTCGTCCTCGTCGTCCTTTTTTATGTTTACCAGGATGTTTTGCTTGATGAGAGTGTTATTTTCTTGATGTTTTCTATAAATAAAATAAACTATACAGCTGATCGCAATGATCAGTATTATGGTTATTCCCGATATAGTGTAATCATTAATTTTTGTTTGCATATAATGATTATCCCATTTTTCCATATTCTGTATGTCCTGTTTAGCCAGACGTGGTAGGCTAATTAGTGGCTCCATATAAGTTGAAATATTAGTGCCGTCAAATGGTTGTATTACATATATCTTATTATATTTGGTTTTGTATTCATTTGTGAACCTCTCGTTGTTTATTGTAATAGAGCAGTTCTTAAAATTTACTAATTTTTTTCCTTTAATTGTGAAACGTTCACTTTTACATGTTGAATAGATTTGTACTCCTTTTACCGAAGATATGTAAATGTACTCCGATTCCAAGTAGTCTATTTCATCAATATCTTCTATCTCGATTGTATTGCACTGTGCATCTTGGTTAAGTAATATTTGTGGTATGCAAGAATTGTTTGTATCATATATTTGCTCCCGTTGACAATAATGTACATTTTCGACCACTTGACATGTTTTTTTTATTTCCATGTAAATTTGTTTGTTCAGGATAATGGAGTTTGTATTGGTTTTAATAATTTGGGAGTTATTTATTGGAATAGGTTTTATACGGTAATATGTTAATTGGGATTTGTGGAATTGTGGCATTTCAATTGCCAAAACTATATTTGTTCTGTTATAATAAGCTTTCAATTTAAGCAATGAGTAAATTTCTTCATCTGATGAGATTTTCACGTTACTATGATCTAAATGTTCATGAATGTAATTCAATTCCTCTTTGTCCAGTATATGTCTGGAGATAATTTCTATTTTTGCGAAAGTTATAATTTCGTAAATGTTATCAATAACGCTTTTGGAATTTGGTATATTATCATTTCCTAATTGCATATTAATTAATTGATGTATTAATTGGGTTACATCGTTAGTATCTTTTGTGATACTATGAACTTCATCGTTCAAGTTTATTTCATTCGAATGATTTTTTTTTTTTTTTTTTAATTTCAGCGGATTGATTTAGAGAATTTTCTTCTCTTATTGAATCAATTGTATTTGGGTAAGCTAATTTCCCTTGATTCAACAAATTATTTATTTCTAATCTAGAGAGGGCATCTGCATTTGTATTTGCTGAGCCTTTTTTTGTAAATTATTATAATAATTTACATTTTTCCTCTCTATCTAAATGATTAGTTTTTATTATATTTTTGATACTATGTATCTTTTCGTGTTCATGAGTTTAAGTATATTGAAAATTAATTTAATTATAATTATCGCTAAATATTTCGACATTTATTGGTTGAAGTAAGAAAATTTCTTTTGATGTGCTTGAATAATTGATTATTTCCACAAACGCTTCAAATGGTTTGTGTATTGTATATATCCCTTCCTGAATTTGCACGTCCTGTTGTAACGTAATTGGTTTCGTGTAAAATCCACCAATTTGTTTGTTTACAGGTATTTGGGTGATTATTTTTGATAGTGGCTGCATAAAGAATGGTTTTATGCATGATGTTATTCTGTTTTGTAATTTAATTTTAAAATAAGGGCTTATTAACATATTTTCGTTAAGAATAATGTTAGCTTTCAGATCAGATAGTGTTTCGTATCCAATTAATCCGTCGTAAAATTTATGAAATTTTAATAAATAAAATTCTATTGGTTTATTTAATTCGTCGAATTTTATAAATGTTTTTTGTTTAATATTGGATTTTTGGAATAAACTGTTGACTGTTATATCAGTATTGATTATATATTTTTTTCTACTAGTTCTGGATTAATATATGATTTGTTTGCTCCAGTATCAATGAGTAATTTTAATAATTTGTCTTTGAAATTTAGTAAAATGAAAGGTAATTTTGAAGTTTGAAAAGTATTGAAATCATTTAGTTTTCCGAGGCTTGTTGGAAAAAATCCTCGTCATCGATATTGGTTTCGATGTTATAAATTTTGCTAATTGGTTTTTTATGTTCTTGTTTGAACTCTTGTTTAATGGGTTTAGTTTGGTTTCGGAAGTCAAGTTTTTCATAATTTGCGTTAAAATTGCTCCGTGAAGGATTGTAATGGTTTGGTTTTTCATCTGGATTGGAACTGTCAACTTTATTGTATTCTTTCCAAGGCTTATAATAGTTTTTAGTACCTGGTTTGATGTTTGGTTCCTTTAGATTTAATATATTACTTTCTTTATTAACATAATCTAACGCTTCACATAATGAAATGGGATCTTTTGCCCTTAACCATTTCCCTAATGGCTCTCTTAAACCTGCCATAAATATAATTAAGCCAGTTTTCTTAAACGAATTTAATTGATATTTTTCTACATCTTCCCCTAAATTTTTTAATTTTAGCTGATTTGATAACAAATTTATTATATAAATTATTTTATTATATAATTCTTCATGAGAGAGATTACACTTCACTAGACCATATAGCTCAAATAGAAGGGTTGTTTCGTCCCTTTTATCGGCAAATGAACTTATTAAATGTTGTTTTATATCACCCCACGAATTTTTAACATTATTTAGAATCAATGACTGACTAGCTTTTCCTTTGATTTTGTTTCTAATATTTTCTAAAATTATTTTATACTGATCTGATTCTTCTATTTTTTTACAATGTTTCAGTGTATTGTCTACGCTTTCTATAAATCTATATACAGAATTTTTATCACCGTCAAATTTATCGATATTTTTCGTTATATCGTCTACTTTAAATAATTTTATAGTTTCTTCTACCAACAGATCCATATTTTGTTTTTTTGAATTCGCGATTAATTTAACTAACTGTAGCGGACTCACAATTTTTTGTTTGTGCGTATTAATATCGTCCTGCGTCACGTTATGTTTTTTTTCACTCATGAACTTTTAGAAATTAATCTTTGCGAGACACTCGCAGAAAAATAATTACTTTTTTTTTTTAATTCGATTTATACGATATACTCTCGCAAATCGATTAGATTTTTTATTTTACAAAACAAATTCTAGTTTTGGAGTTGCGTCCAAAATTCTATTTAAGAGTTAAGTTAATTATTAGGAATTTACATGAAAACTTACCATGTCAGTAATATGAAAATGTTTGTTTTCATATTTTTGTTTCATGTTGGCTTTCTTTGTTTTATCTTATGTTGATCAGGCACAAGAGAATTTGTAAATTCTGTTCACTAAACTTTTTGTCTTTTTTAGAACTTAAATCTTTAAAATTGTTTACTTTTAAAAATTTTTTTTCACTTTTCACCTTTAACTTTAGTATTAACTAATTTACACATTTATTTGTTTTTTTTTCAACTGCGCCAGTTATGTATTCGGAGTTAATGACCGTTAACTTAACGTGGAAACGTTACCACTTTTTAAATAAATGAAATAATTTAAGTATTTTAACAAAGAAAAGGTTTTATATTTATTCAATTATTTTTGTGTGTTAACAATGTGAAATATGAACAGCAACTGATTTAACAATCTTTACATGGATATGCATTTTGTGGCACAAAATGCAATATCGATAATAAAATTAAACTGTTTCTTTATAAAGTGCTGAAGGCACAAAATATGAAAATACATTCTATTACACCTGTAATATGAATACGTTCAATCAATATATTTTCATAAATGCTGAAGGCATAATTTTTATAAATTTTTTAAAGAAATATGATGTTCATTAAACGCGTGCATCCGTTTGTACATTGATCATTGATGCCGCCTTATGTAGGGGTGGTTGTCCCGTTGTACGATGACATGACTATATATATATATATATATATATATATATATATATATATATATATATATATATATATATATATATATATATATATATATATATATATATATCTTTATATACACATATAATATTGTTAATTTGAACAATAGTTGCATAGTTGACTTATTTCTTTTGTGTTTCTTTTATATGTACATAGGTAAAATTTAAATAAACTTATTTCTAAAAACATATATGATTTTTTATCCAACCCAATATTTAATATTCTTAAATAATATTTTTAAAAATAAATGATTTTAAAAATTAAAATAAATAATTTTTACATCATTAAACATTTGGAATTAAACAGTTGGTTTAATTAAAATAAAATCCTTAATATCATTTGACTTAAAAGAAAAATATTTTTGATTTAAATGAATATATTTGATTTGAAGATATGGTTAGAAATTTTTCAATTTTTCTGTGTGTTCAAACCTAAAACAAAATAAATACAAACTAGAAAAGTTTTCTCTCTTGGTTTCAAAATAGGTGACGATAGCTCCATCTGTTGCAATAATGATGAGAGTGTCATCTGATTAAAAGCTCTATTTTCATAGGAGATCGATATATCTATAAATAGCGTATCTAAATTATTGAACATTGCTGGGAAATAAATACAAAGCTAAAATAAAGACTATGGTGAAAACAAAGATTGAGCCACCTTTCAGATTACGGCCTGCATCTGAATTTTTTCATTTTGATTTGAAATTCATTCGTTTTTGTTCATATAAAGTATATTTTTTCTTTTATTGATTTTTGATGATGTTTAATTTAAGAAAACTTAAGTTGAAAAATATTTAAATTTATGTACATTCCGAATTTCGCCTTTTGCAAGAAAAAACCTCGATCGGAATTTCGGTTGAGAGAGGTTAATTGAAAATACAAATAAAACCTTAATAATAGATCTTTCAAATCCGCCCAAGATCCACTAGAAGTTTTTTTCTCTGTTTTAAGACGCAATGACGTCTATAGACGCAATGGCCTTATTTAATTTTCTATTTGATTGTGATATTTGGAATTGTGACCTTAGTACCCCGAAAGCTTTAAGCTTGTTTTGCGAGTCATTCTGTGTGTTAAAGGCCTGAAAATACTAACGGATTCTAATGAAAGGGTTACTCTAAACGATACTTTTATATTTAAAAAAATTTAAGATTTATAAAATTCATTGTTATCCAACATTTTGGGAATATTTACAGAAGAGAACGACAGTTATAAAAATTATTTAAACTTTATTTTATTTGTACTTCTTGGAAAAAGCAATTGGTGAAAAAGCATACATTCAGGCGAAGTATTATATGGTTTTTCTCAACCACAAATAAAAATAATTCTAAATTCACTTTTTTTTTCTATATATTGTGTTCTAAGAAAATTCATGACTTAAGAATTTGAATATTTGACATCATCTTGCATACAGTAAAATCATAAAGGAACCTGGCGGTGGAATAAAACGATACATTTATAAGTCAAGTACATCATCATTGCAAAGTTTTTTTTAGCAAAGTTAGCTGGAATCCTTCGAGGTTCTGCACTCAATGCCACAAAGGGTTCATTATCAAAGGATTTCATCACAGGTGGTGCAGTATGAGCCAAGATAGGGAAGATAAGTAGAAATTACAGGTTACGGGAATATAAATTATCATCAACATCCTCAAGGCATGCGTCAAGTATAAAAACCAATATTCTCAAGTTATCCTTTTTCATGGAAATTGCGTAATTTGTCAGCTTAAAGTTAAACCCTCCGATAAAGTATATTTCACCATACGACAAGTAAAAGTAGCTGACCATGTCAACTTTAGATTCAATAGGGGTATATTTTTAATTGTTTATTAAATATGTAAAGAAGCAATCAGTTTCTTAAGATCCTATAAACTACATGCGAGAACCAGTTTCAATCAGTCAGGCGTAGAGTCTAGAAAACGGACCATCAAGAAGGTACCATAAATCTATCAGCTAACTAATGAGCAACATTTTTATTAAAGTTGCCTCAAAAATGAAGCAATTCAACACAATCCATAGAATACCAAAATAGGCCTCATGCGTATTAAGAATTTCTGGATCGTTGACTCAGCATCAACTTTAACCAACGGAAGATGGTTGTGTTGTGTTGGTCATATTTCGGTTATTAAAATTATCCTATATTAAGTTTTTTTCCAGATTTATAAAATGCTGGCTGAATTTGTTAGGATCCAGAAACTTTGGTTTACTTTCTACTTGATTAATCTGTGTTGCCAAATTGGTTGTTTATGCCTGCATTGGGCATTGACGAATTCTCTTGATTATATCATCCACTGAAACACGAAATGGGGAATTCCATCTAGTTAAAACATCATTTTTTTAAACTAAAGCTGATCCATTATTGAGTTGCCCTTGGAAGTTTTTGAGTTTTCCAGCTGCGTTAGTGCTTCGGTTAAAATATTTATCAATACTTTTACTTTTAACGTGAATCGGTTTATTTCATTTTAAAGCATCGCTATACTATAAAGTTAAGCAAAGCGTATGTGCAAAACATGAAAAGTGATTAAATTTAGTAAGCATACTTTCAGCAACAATATTCGTGCATTATGAGTTACAATTGTGTGCACTTTCTTATCTACGTTCCATTGCTGGGGCATACTTTCCATTTTGACTTTGGTATTTACAGTTGTGTGCCGTTCTGTAAATAAGAAACAGCCCAGAAGAGTTTTGGTTGCCGGCTGAGTTAAGAAAAAGTTTTGTTAGTCACTGTCTCGGTTAGGTTCATGCACGATATCTTAGATTTCGTACAAGATATCAGGAATTCGTATTGAATTCGATTATCCAAATTATTGTAAAATGAGTCTTTATCTAGGAGTTTGCTTACTTTAGTGGACGCATGTACACAGAACATTTGATAGGTTGGCTAATTTCATGTGCAAGCGAAGCTGACCATTCGATTATCGACTACCTGAAAGTCCAATATAGCCTTTTTACCTGTGGTCGAATAAGAAATCCAACTCCAAGATTTCCGAGGTCATCTCTACTGTGTAGCAATGTGCCTTGGGATACATTTTCTCCACTTTTAGGCCATCGAGTTTCTGAGAGCGCTACGAGTTCCAGCCGATACTCTTTCATACATGTGATAACGAGTCACGTTTTCCAAGTGGCTGCACGTTCCATGTGCCGATCCTAAATCCCATGTCTGGGTACTTAGCGTGGGATCGTTGTTGTTTTGGCAGTATCCGATTTGTTTTCGTTCGTTCACATTTCAGCATTTGTTGTTTTTTATGGCTGCGGGTCGTCAGTCCAGCAAACCAAATTTTGTCGCATCCTACGACAAGCTCTAGATACGCTAATGGTGTTCTATGGTTTGAAATATGTATGCCTCCACCCACAGGATTAATGTATGGATTATATGAAATCAAATTTGTTGAATATATTTCCAAATAAATCCGATTTTTAACACATCCTGGATACAGTTCACTTTATAACGCATTAACAAAATCTTGATTTTAAATTTATATCTTCCGATTGAAAATCAACAACACCACTGTATTATCGACTCGTTTTAACAAATTTACATATTCGTTCGAAACACTACGACTGAAACCAAAATAAAAATGTACATATAACATATACCTTCTTCATCTAACCGATATCGAAGAAAAAGTTTTATCACCAAACCATAATCGAAATTCAAAACAAAATAGAAAGAATTTCTTTTCTATCGAAGTAGATTTACTTTACACTCGCACACCACCCTCTCTTGCGCATTACTTCACATGATGTTGATGATAATTTATAGTTTGCGAGATTGAAAATAAATCGAAAAACGAAAGTATGTCAAGTGAAATAAAACCACAAAAAATCTATATACGGATATATACGTATATATACTTATATAGAGTAATCGAAATGAAATACCGTTAAATAATGTTTCGAGAAAAGTAATTTAAGCCAAAATCCCTAAAATTTTCTATTCATTTTTCTCTCGGCATTTCCAAAGTATAATTACTTTTTTTGTTATGTATTTCGTATAATAATTTACGGCTTCCTTCTATATGTACAAACAAATATACAGAAGATATATATAATCTTAAGAAAGTTATTTAAAATGTTCAGGCTCTTTCCGTTGGTTATTCACTTCTATTTAATCTAATTCGGTTATATGAACGACAACGTAATACAGAGAATCACTTCTAATTATATTTTTTGCCGGCTAGATATAACAAAAATAATATTAAATTAATTTGTACCAACAACTCCCACTGTAACATGGAAACTAAATTTGGAATAACTTTCTTATTCATCTTGAAAAAATGTTGTTAAAATATTTTTTAAAAACCTAAAATTAACTTGCAGATAATCGTCCCCTTGAAGGTATTTTCATATTTTTCACGATTCGTGTTTAAAATTAGGCAAACTGAAAAACTGCGAAGACTAATTCAAAAGTTTTTTGAAAATAAATTTTCGAATCGTCAAAAGTTTATTTTAAAATTGTTTTTGCTATTAAACGTGGAGATGAGAAACCATTCAAGATACAATTATGTATATTGAAAACAGAGTAGAATGGTAAAGGAATGATTAAAATTAATTTTTATTAATATAACTTGGTCCCAACCATACGTCTGTGAAAATATTAATAAAATTAATTACTCACTTTCGTAATGAAATATTTTATTTTGGGAATAGACATTCGACGTTTTTGAGAAATAATCCGGAGAGATATTGGGAACAGTATTTAAAACCGCCGAAAAGTGTAACAGTTTCATTCCCACCGTATGACTGGAGGAAAATAAAATCTGTTATAGACTCTCCTTAGTTGACTCTCGCAGCATTTTTCAGCCGGCTAGCTTTCAGTGGCTGGGGTGGGATATTATAAGAACCAAGGAAGAGCTTGAATTTGCTGCATTTTTATTTCAGGTGCTTACTGTAAATGCTCAGAAGGACTACTTCACCAGTTGAAATGATAATAAATTTAAGAACGCATTATTTCAAATATTTAAAAAAAAATGTTGATTTAATATTAATTAAATATATAAAGAAAATCTATTCATTGAAAAGAAATTGACGACGCAATAATAGAAATAGGCGTCAATCACATTAATAATTTTATATTTATTTTTATTTTATAATAATTTTATATTTATTTTTATTTTATAATAATTTTATATTTTTATTAAATTTATAAATGTGGTCTAACTTCGATGAATTCCACAAATTAACTAACCGATTATTTGTTATTAAAAAAATCAATTAGATAAAAGTGCATACAATTACAAATTCAAGTATATAATAAATTTAAGGTATATAATGATAAAAGCAGGGATGCGCACCATGGACAATCTATTGCACATTAGTATTGCGTGAACATACCCGCGCCCTTGAAGTAACTAATTCAAAACAACTATAAATTATATAATGCAAATGACATTTAAAGTTATATTATCTTAATCCTATTTTACAATTATCTATAAAATAATTTAGTATTCAATATTTATATTAGTAATAATAATTATAATATTTTAATATATAAATTTATTTAATAAACCAACTACTATCCTCTTAATAACATTTTTTTATTTTTTTTTTATTTTTATTTTTTTTTACAAAGTACCAAATTAATCAATCAGTAGATATTCATCAGTTTTATTTAATTTACTTGTTCGAGTGGCAGAATACTGATTCTAGTTACCGATCGTTTAAATGTAGATTTTGACGTTTTGACGGTAACTAATCTAATATGATTATCAAGGCCAGGATGTATGTGTATAATTCGACCCAATGGCCAATTAATAGGTGGGATGTTGTCCTCATGCAAAATAACTAACTGACCTATTTTATAAGTATTAGTCGAAGGTTTTTGCCACTTATAACGTTTCTGGAGCTCACTTAAATATTCAACATGCCATCTTCTCCAGAAATCTTGAAACATCATCTGTAGAGTTTGATATCGCGATAATTTAGTGACATTGAGATGAAGTAAAGATGGTTCAGGTAGAGCTACCAAAGGACTACCAACTAAGAAATGTCCAGGAGACAATGCTGTAAAATCAGATGGATCACTCGATAGTGCTGTCAATGGACGTGAATTGAGGCAAGCTTCAATTTGACAAATCAATGTGTAATACTCTTCGTTTGTTAATGATCGTAAGCCTATAACTCTTTTCATATGCCACTTAGCGTTCTTTATTGCAGATTCCCACAATCCACCGAAGTGAGGAGATCTTGGGGGAATTGTAAGCCATTCAATTTGAATGATATTTGTCTCATTCTGAAAACTTTGCGATTGAAATAAAGTTTTTAGTTCTTTTAGTTCAGAGCGAGCGCCAATAAAATTTGTGGCGTTGTCCGAATAAATTTTGGAACAATAGCCACGCCTTGACACAAATCTGGGAAGGCAAGCTAAGAACGCTTCCGTTGATAAATCCATTACGATTTCTAAATGAATTGCGTTAACTGCGAAGCATATAAATAAACATATGTATATTTTAGTTTTAATTTTTGATCTTAAATTGGATTTAGCATAGAACGGGCCACAGAAATCTATTCCAACGATGGAAAATGGTCTTGATTGTGTAACACGATCTGCTGGCAAGTCACCCATTAGTTGCTGTGATAATTTGGGCTTGTTTTTGAAACAAATAATACACTTACTGACAACTTGTCGACATATATTTCGACCACCTAATATCCAGTATTGGGACCTAATATTATACAGAAGCGTTTGTGGCCCACAATGTAAAAGCCGATCATGTTCTGAGCGCACTACTAGTGTGGTGAATATATGCTTACTCGGTAAAATGATGGGATATTTAGTTGTAGAACTCAATGTAGAATTGGAAAGTCGTCCTCCAACACAAAGAATTCCATTCTTGTCAAGAAATGGATGTAATAATTTTAAATTGCTGGAGTGATGAATAATTTTATGTTTCTTAATATATTGAATATCATTGCGAAATTCAGTTGTTTGAATGATTTTTATTAGGTTTATCAGAGAATATTTCAACTCAACTGACGTAAGCTCTCCAATAATTCTTGATTCCTTTTTTTTCTTGATGTTAGCTATAAATCGCCGAAGATAAGCTGTTACACGACAAAACTTTGTGAACGAGGAATACCTATCAAATAAATCCCAATGAATTTCGGAAATGTAGGCAATGGTTGACGAATTTTTCCGAATATCTAAATCTATTAAGTCGGGACTAATTTTGAAATTTGAATTTTTAGGCCAATTTGTTTCATTTTCTAAAAGGAAGTTGGGACCAGACCACCATAAATCTTGCTTAAAAAATTCATTAGGCATCAAGCCACGTGAAACGAAGTCAGCAGGATTCAATGATGTGGGCACATAGCACCAATTCTGAATAGATGAGAGCTCTTGAATTTGGGTAATTCTGTTTGCTACAAATGTAGCATATTTAGACGGCTCGGACTTAATTCGAAGCAATGTTATTTCCGAATCCGACCATAGATAAGTGTGATTAAATTGTATATCTAAACTTTTAATTAATATATTTAAAGTTTGTGCAAGCAACAGAGCAGCACAAAGCTCTAACCGAGGAATCGTTTGCCTTTTAAGAGGAGCAACTCTTGATTTGGAACAAATTAGTCTTATATAATTTTTATTGTTCTCATCTGTTACTCTTAAATATATGACACAACCGTAACCCTTTTCTGATGCATCTGAAAATCCATGGACCTGAATTAGCTTAGGTTGAGATGGCACAATGCAACGAGGAACTGTTATACGATTTAATTGAATCAATTGTCTCTTAAAATCCATCCATTGATCGCAAACTTTATGACGGATTATATCATCCCAATCTAAGTTATGGAAACTCCAAATGACTTGCATAATGATTTTAGCTGTCAATATCATTGGTGAACACAATCCTAAAGGGTCAAACAACTGACAAATCTCTGATAAAATATTTCGTTTTGTACAAATAGTGCCTAGTGTGAATTTAGAGAAATTCATCTCGAACTCATCAGAATAAGTGTTCCATGATAACGCAAGTACTAATGAAATATTAGAATCAGATTCCGAAGACGATGAAATATCAGGGACATTCGATGAAAATTTCCTAAGTTGAAATCCACCCTTTTCTAATAATTGAACTAATTCTACCTTTAAAGTTACAGCTTTATCGATGGTATTAGTTCCTGTTAAAACGTCATCTACATAGAAATCGTTCATTAATACCTTTGAAGCTACAGGAAATAAAGTTGTTTCATCTAATGCAAGTTGGTTTAATGTCCTAGTTGCTAAATACGGAGCATGTTTAGTTCCGTAAGTTATTGTTCTCAACTTGAAACATTTTATTTTTTCTGAAGTATTATCTCTCCACCATATACGTTGAAGATCTTGTTGATCTACATCCAACTCTATTTGCCTATACATTTTGGCAATATCTGCAGAAAAGGCAACCATATGTTTCCGAAATCTCAAAACTATCGACAGTAAGTTTTGTTGAACCGTGGGACCCTTATACAAACAGTCATTCAATGAAATTTTTGAAGTTGATTTGAATGATCCATTAAATACAACGCGAAGTTGGGTCGTCGTACTACTTTCTTTAATAACATAGTGGTGAGGTAAATAATACACATCACGCATTGAACTAGGGCTCATATTAGAGTCGGGAATTAAAACCATATGACCTAACGATACATATTCTGCCATAAAATCTTGATATTGACGGTAAAGTTCAGGGTTTTTTACTAATTTTCTTTCGATTGCGTAGAATTGATTAAGAGAAGAAAAATTTGAAACTCCTAAGTGATTAATATTATCGTTGATAGGCAGTGATACACAATATCTGCCAGACGGGAGTCGACGATGGTTTTGCAAGTAATGATCTTCACAGTATTTTTCTTCAAGAGAATATTGATTATCTACCATCACTGTTTCTAACTCCCAAAAAAGTTTAATATCATTATGTAAGGTATCAATCGTACACAATGCTGTAATAGAGTTTTCTTCCACTCTAGAGTTAGTTAACACTCGACCGCTAATAACATATCCGAAAACGCTGGAGTAGAATGGTGGTAAGTTTTTGAACAGATTAACAGATTTACCATTGAGAAAAGAATTATATATTTCTGCACCAAGTAAAATGTCAATTTTATCTGGCATATAAAACAACGGATCTGCCAATTCTATCTCAGCAGGAATTGAATCTATATTGACAGATACTGGACTTGATGGAAGGTAATTTGTAATCTTGGGAATAATAAAGAATTCTAGATTGGTTGAAAAATTAGACACTCTGGATGAAATGGTCAAATTCACTTTACTACTAATCGTTGTTTCATTGCCACCTATACCAGATATAATCTTATTTGTTCTTACCTTTCGAAGTTTTAATAAATTCACAATATTTTCACTAATAAAATTTAAGTGTGATCCGCTATCCAACAAGGCTCTGCATAACAAATTCTTGTGGAAATTCGATGTCACATTAACTAAAGCTGTACCAATTAAGATTTGTTTAGTTTGCTTTGATGATGATTGTATATCAACTGGGCTTTGGTTTGAAATGCACGAAGATATGCCAGTAGTGTGAATAATATCTGATTCGACAATTTTATTTTCATTTGAAGTGTTTGGTTTTTTAACAAGACTTACACCGGTGTTTCTGAAAGAATTTTTCCTGTCTGAGAATTTCGAATCTGTCCCAAAATGCAGAAGAGTATGATGCTTTAAGGAACACACAGAATATGGTGGTTTATCACATTCACCAACCTTATGTTTATCAATTAAACAGTTGGTGCACATTTGCTTATTACGAACGAATTGACAACGCATTTGTGGAGTGATTTTAGGATCAGAAAATGATGAGCAACTAATTAGTAAATGTGAATGACCACAATAAATACATTGACCACTAGTTGAAATTAATGAAGTAGGTTTGTTTTTTGAATAAGTGTTTTTCCTAACTTCATGCGATTGTTTCGAAGATGTTGTAATTTTAATCGCTTCTAAAATTCGAACACGGTTTCTTAAAATGGTTATGAAACTATCGAATGTTAGCAATTTATCATTGTCTGAATTTTTAATAACACTGATTTTTGAAGAATTATCAAGTTTTTCTGTTAAATGATGTATCAACATCAGATTCCAAGAATTAACTTGAATGTGTAATGATTTCAATGCATTGTAATTTTTAATCAAATTATCTATAAAGTTCTGCAGCGAAGTAGAAGAATTTTCAACAGGAGATTTGATATCATATATTTGCTTCATGTGAGACTTCTGAATAAGAATAGCATTATCATATCTAGTACAAAGAGTTTTCCATGCTACTTCGTAGTTATCAGAAGTGACAGGTAAGCTTTCAATCAAATGATATGCTTTTCCACTACGAATATGCGAAATCAAATAAATAAATTTTACTGTGGCATCGATATTTTGTTTATTATGTATTAGATTTCTATAAACATCCCTAAATGCCAACCAGTCACTTTCGTAACCACTGAAGGTGGGTAATTTAAGTTCAGGTAACTTTAATTGCATAGACGGAATGTTTTGATCTATTTGGGTACTATTAGCGGTTGCTTCAAAGTTAATGGATTCCTTTGCTTGACTTTCTGTTTTTTTTAGTTCGTTGAGTTTATTCAGCAGAGTACTCTCCACATATTCATAGTCATCTTCAAATGTAAGACGGTCAACTGATGCAGCTTCATCAATTATCTCAATTTTTAATTGAACATTTTGATATTTTTCATACATCAATTGCAGCCTACGAATATTAGATTCGATTGCCCCTTGAGTTGTTATTTGAGTAGTAAGTGATGCAAGTTTGTTCCGAAACTGTGTCAATTGACCCTTAAATGCACTCCTTTGACGTTTGAGTGATTCTAAATTTTGGTTTGATTTCACTGTAACTCCACTTGTTTCACTATCATTCTCATGATCAGACATCGTGCTTGGTAAATACGTCAGTCACAGTAGTAGAATAAGCAAATTGCCACAAGACCACACGATATTTGTATTGCACAATATTATAATAATAAACCCAATGATAACTTATAAAAATCCGATGAACGTTATCAGGTTGTGAATGAAGGTTTAAATATAGACTGATATAATTTGGAACTATTGCAATAAGTAAATTTATGTCTTAATTATTACTTAATATTTTAAGTGAATGTAATTAAGTTTAGAACTTGCGTTAATTATAGTTAAATTCTTAAATAAATTTATAACTTACAAAATTCAATTATAGTTAAATCTAGATGATCTTTTGCTGCTTGAAATTAATGACATCAATGAAAAATATGAAATCTCGTTCAATTTGGTATTTTAATGGTGACGCTTGTGAGTATTGATGAATGCAGATGATGAATGGTAATAAATTGTTAAACTGTTTAAGCATGAACAGTATTTATCGACCTCGTGTAGATCTGCAAACTGCAACCTTGTTTGATACCGCGTGCTGGATGATGATGAATTATGATGTTAATCGATATGGTTAATTTTGTTCGTTTGCAATGTGCTCGAATAAGTTTCAACGACCTTGCACAATGTTCGGCAACCCACAATGATGTTCGATGTTATTTAGAAAATTCGTATTTGGTAATATGAAATCTCTAACCAATTACCAATTGTCCAGTTAATAACGAAATTTAATATAACTTTACTCTTATAACAGTATAATCTTATGATTTTTCACGTGGTTAATTCACCAGCTGTTTTATCACAAGTTTTCAACATACAATGATAGACTTTATTGAATTTAACGTATGTATAGCCAACTATCCGGCTCGAAGGACCAAAAAATGACGACGCAATAATAGAAATAGGCGTCAATCACATTAATAATTTTATATTTATTTTTATTTTATAATAATTTTATATTTATTTTTATTTTATAATAATTTTTTATTTATTTTTATTTTATAATAATTTATATTTTTATTAAATTTATAAATGTGGTCTAACTTCGATGAATTCCACAAATTAACTAACCGATTATTTGTTATTAAAAAAATCAATTAGATAAAAGTGCATACAATTACAAATTCAAGTATTTATATAATAAATTTAAGGTATATAATGATAAAAGCAGGGATGCGCACCATGGACAATCTATTGCACATTAGTATTGCGTGAACAGAAATAATTATAAATAAAATTAGTTGCATTGGTTTTTCTTTTAATTTATCAAAAAAAATGTAATTAAATCTAAGTATGAAAACTATAATTATGGCCATAAGCAAATAAAACTACATTTTAAACAAAAAAAAACTTAGTAAAAATATGATATTTAAATTTTAAATTTTATAAAAATATATTGGAAGCAAAAAAAAATTATTATATATATAATATATATTATTTCTTAGCTGTTTATACTGCCGTAGTAACGTTGCGAATCCGGTAAACTATGCCACATTGATGCGAATATATACGGAACTGCTATAAGTCGCTGAAGTTAGCCCGAACCCGAAAAATGTTGGTTGATTTCTTCGCTAAAGTGTAGCCATCCCGAAAAAATGTAAATGTTGAATAAAATGTAGCATCATCCCGAATTTATTTAATATGTAATAGAACTCAAATTTTGAAAAAAAATAAATATTTGTAAATATTGAGTTTATTATATTATATAATAAAAAAGAGTTAACTTCATATAAAACGAAAAGTAACTTTATGTTTTAATATTTGGTATGAAAATCGTTTCAAAATCATTCAAAACGAATTAATTGTAATCTATCTACAATTGTAAAAATAAACCATCATAATTATTATAATAACTAAGCCTATAGCTGCATATTATACAGCCAGATTACGCAACATTCAAATCACAAATATTAAGTATAGTTTTTTTGATGAAACTCCAACCCTTCCCAATCTATATGTGTGTAATGTCACAAGTGTAGATTCCATATAGCCAATACTAGAGATTTATCTCAGTAGTGGCATATACGGCCAGATTAGGCAATCATATACCTATCAACTGTAAACGTGCCATGTCGAAATCACGAGTATAAAGTATAGTTTTTTTGATGAAACTCCAACCCTTCCCAATCTATATGTGTGTAATGTCAAAAGTGTAAATTCCATATAATCAATACTAGCTAGAGATTTATCTCAGTAGTGGCATATACGGCCAGATTAGGTAATCATATACCTATCAACTGTAAACGTGCCAGGTCGAAATCACGAGTATAAAGTATAGTTTTTTTGATGAAACTCCAACCCTTCCCAATCTATATGTGTGTAATGTCAAAAGTGTTAATTCCATATAGCCAATACTAGAGATTTATCTCAGTAGTGGCATATACGGCCAGATTAGGCAATCATATACCTATCAACTGTAAACGTGCCAGGTCGAAATCACGAGTATAAAGTATAGTTTTTTTGATGAAACTCCAACCCTTCCCAATCTATATGTGTGTAATGTCAAAAGTGTTGATTGATCGAGTCATAGGTTTGCTTGAAATCTAGAAACACCTCGTGTTTATCGCAAGGTATTTCATAGTTCTTAGAAAGAGTCATCCGTAGCGGAAAAACTAGATCAGTAACTTTCCGATTTGGATAGAATTCTCCTTGGTAGTAACCGATAATTTCCTTCAGTCGATACTCTTACATACATTTGGTAAGATCGTCAAACACGCCAAATTTGTTAAGTGACTGCACGTTCTACGGGAACCATCCTCAATTTTGTTTCCGGTTACTTAAGTGAGAGGTCATATTTTTTTTGTTTGTATCTAATTTTTTGCTGTTTTTGGCATTTTTAAAATTTGTTGTTTTTTACGGATGCAGGTCGTCATCCTAGCGATCCATAATTTTTTACATATAATCGTACACTTCTGGAATCAAAATATCTTGCAAATGCGGATAAACTGAAATTGTACAGTGTTGATCAAAATTGTGTTTCTATTTTAAATGCCGCTTGGACAAATGTGAATTCGCAAAACTCGAAATAGAATACCTAGGACACATAATCGACAAGCATGGCATTAAACCTTCAATCACTGGTTTGAACGCAATCAAGAAACTGCCCCGTCCACAAAACTTGAAAGAAGTGGAATCTTTTATTGGAAAGGTGAACTATTATAGTAAATTTATTAACAATTTTTCTGAATTAGCAGCTCCATTGAATCGCCTTCGCTCTAAACATTCACATTTTCAATGGAAAACAGATCAAGAAAACGCTTTCAATCAATTGAAGGAAGCAATTGCGAACGCGGCT
The DNA here is from genome assembly GCA_963932295.1 of Tipula lateralis. Taxonomy (NCBI): domain Eukaryota; kingdom Metazoa; phylum Arthropoda; class Insecta; order Diptera; family Tipulidae; genus Tipula; species Tipula lateralis. Next base: position 82,272,636 of record OZ010738.1, on the reverse strand, counting down.
CAATTAATTCATTTCCGCGATGATCTTCCGCTCATATTAGCGACAGATGCATCTGCATATGGCATTGGCGCTGTGTTATCACATCGTTTTCCGGATGGAACAGAATATCCTATTGCGTTTGCATCCAAAACCTTGGATAAAGCTCAACAAAACTACAGCCAAATTGAAAAGGAAGCGTTGTCCATTATATACGGCGTTACGAAGTTTCACCAGTTTCTATATGGTAGAAAATTTCAGCTTGTGACAGATCACAAACCGCTGCTTACGCTGTTTGGTCCACATAAAAAATTACCTGTACACACAATCAATAGGTTACAAAGATGGGCGATTATTTTGATGGGCTATGAGTACGAAATTATGTACAAACCAACACATAAACACGGCAATGCAGATGCACTATCCAGACTACCAAGTGGTCCTGATACTAAGTTTGATAATAGCGAAGAATCCTGTCATTTTATCGATGATGGTTACGAAGAAGCAATTCAAAATTGCCCAATGGATGCTGCAACAATCCAAAAATACACGCAGCAAGAATCAGAACTGCGCCAGGTATTAAAATACATTAAATTTGGTTGGCCAAAAAGTTTACCACAATCTTTAAATAAAACGTCTTACTTGTCCGCCTGTTATCGACGTCAAGACACAATTACCACGTTTAATAATATTATATTTTTACAGACAGATTATGCACGAGTTGTTATTCCACAAGCTCTTCAAAGTAAAACGCTTGAATTGCTCCATTATGGACACTGGGGCATAACCCGAATGAAGCAGCTCGCTAGAAGATATTGTTGGTGGCCAACGATAGACAAGGATATCGAAAACATGGTCAAATCCTGTGAGAGTTGTTCAATTCATGGCAGCACACCGAAAAAAGAATTTACTGAATGGCCAACACCTTCCAAACCCTGGGATCGAATACACCTTGATTTTGCTGGGCCTTTTATGTCAAAAATGTGGCTAATCGTTGTGGATGCGTTCACCAAGTATCCGTTTGTTGTCCAAATGTCAACGACAACTTCGGTCTGTACAATACGGGCACTTTAACAAATTTTTGCAATCGAGGGAATACCAGTTACCATTGTAAGTGATAATGGTCCACAGTTCACATCTTCGGAATTTAAAAGTTTCTGTCGTCTCAATAATATTGAACATCTGACGTCTGCACCATTCCATCCTGAATCCAACGGAGAGGCTGAAAGGTTTGTGCGAACCTTTAAAACAGCTCTGAAAAATAATTGTTTTGATGGAACTTCGAGTGATGTGGCTCTTACAAACTTTTTGTCAACATATCGCACTACACCACTTAGAATCTGCGATCAGTCTCCTGCTGAGATGTTACATGGTAGACAACCCAGAACTTTGCTATCTTCGTTAGCAGAACATTCACGTTTTCGCGATTCAGACATACCCTCAACGAAGTTTAAAATTAACGACAGTGTGTATGTCAGAGATTTTTCTGTTAGAGGAACCACCAGGTGGAGAAAAGGTCACATATCCAAATGTGTAGGAAACCGTTTGTATTTAGTAAAAACCAACAGAGGAATATGGAAGCGACATCAGAATCAGATTCGAACAAGAGTCGCAGTACCAGATGATGCTCAATACAAACCGATAGTTTCTGCCGATCATTATCCAACATTATCATCAAATTCAACTCAACGGGATTACCCAAACATCATGTTGCCGTTGATAGCTGAAAATAAATCAACCAAAATTATTCCGCACGAAGCACTAGCATCAACAACATCACAGATTACTGCACCAGCACCACATCTGGCGAATGAGCAAGATGTAGAAACTCCAGTCCGGCGGTCATCACGCGTTTCAACAAAAATCGTGCGGTTCCAATGCTAGAAGTAATTATTGCGAATTCAGAATGTAAAATGTAAATGTTAAGTCAAAAGAAAAAATTTGTTTAAAATCATTTTTGTATATGTCAACAAATTTGGAAAGGAGGAACTGTTATATCTCCCTTCCATATTTAATGTAGAATGCACTAAAGTTTATAATTACGTAATAATTATTAGTCTCTTTAAAAGGCGGTGATTATAATTAATCGCCAAACGACATTTTGATAATTGTCAAATTGTAATTATTATTCTTCGATCTCTCATGATGAACGCAAATATTCGGCTTAATAAATAGAGTTAATAAATTGTGTTTCTATTATAAAATAAGTTGTCATATTTAGATGTGAGACGCACCTTTACGAATGAGAACGTAAGATGGGCTGTAACGTTCGAGGGCGGAATTATGCGTGCAATATATTACCCAAAATACGACGTTAATGGCACATACTGAGTTCTTTACAATAAGAATACAGTTATTGTATGTTAACTTGTGATATTATGAAATCAAAAGGCAGCGAGTACGCTGCCCCAGTCGCATTCTAATCTGTACCGAGCTACCGTTCGGTAGGCGAAGACGTCTTAGGCGAATAAATTGTGATAAATTAACTCTCGTATCTCACTGTTAGCTAGCACCTCAAGATTCTCGGAAAATGTGATTGACCATTTTAGTATCCATTCATAATTTCTTAGAACATTATTGCTACTATTTGTAAAATCGTTATTTTTAACAGATGGAATTTGTGAAAGTTTTAAATCTTGTTGATTTGACATTGGCTGCTCTTTCGTTTGATCAATAAACTCAAGAATAATATTATCAGATGTATCAATATTATTTTTATGCATTAACAAATCAAAATTAATATCTCCGAGTTCAAGACCCAATAATAATTGGGAAATTTATGATGATTTAAAACGGTTTCCCGTGTTAGTAACAGACCAGCTGTCTGTAAACCTAGCTATTTTATTTTTCTGTAGAATATAAGTAATTATTTTATCGAATTGATCTATAATATAACAAGTCAATTACAAGATACTAAACGAAAGATGCATTATATCATACAAATCCTAAAAGACAACAGACTATGCAGTGCAAATCAGTAGGTGATTTTTTAGTGAGTAAAAATCTCGCACTGTCGAGAAGAATACATATTCGCTCGTCGCCTTTTGAAGGTTTTTTACACCTATTAAAAAAAAAAAATAATAATAATAATTTAATAATTAAAATAAATGCCTAATACCTAAATACCTTTTAACCTCTGTGGTTGGGGAGCGGGCCCTAGGATATCAATACCGTGAATCACTCATATCCACATACAAAAACATCAAATTTTCGACATGAATGAGAAATTTTCAAAGTTCATCATATTCGAATGAGACTAGTTTTGTTTGAAAGGGCATTTCATAATATACTTCTCACATAAGGGAAACCTCGGTGAAAACTCTGTGAGCTGGGAAATCCTTAATACTGTGAATCACTCATATCTACATACGAAAATAACAAAAACATCTATAAAACATTGAATTCCTGAACTATACATATAAACAATTTAAATTTTAATGTTTTGAAGCTATTATCCTGAGTTGTTAATTTATTTTGAGTTTTTTATTGTGTGTCTGATGTCGAGTTGATTTAGTTTATATTTTATTTCATAAATTGCTTTTACCGATTGTTTTACTAATACATGTATAGTTTTTGTTAATTTAACAACTTTTGTATACATATACTTTTTGTTAATTTTGTTTTTTTGTCGAAAACTTCACAGCCGTATTGTTTATACAGTAGCCTAGTGCAATGTATATACTGCTTAGGTAAATAAAACATCCAATGCGATTTAATACGTAAGTGTTGAGTAATTTTCTTTATATATTTAAAATCAACTTGAAATAGTGGTTTGAACACGTTACAAATCGTGGGGCAGACCCAGCACCCATGAGATAGTCTTATGCCGGGCAGTCTAACAATGAATGTATAATACTATTAACGATTATGCCGTTTGTGATAAAGCAAAACAAATAAAGATTTTGTCTCACATTTTACAAAATAATTAAGCTACGTCGAAATATGAAATTGAACCAAACAATGATAAACTCTGGTTAAATCATTTTTAAGTGTGATTTCATCGTAAGTCCTTGGCATGGTAGATACCCATTAATTTTCCGGAGTTATCTGCAACTTGATATGAAACGCTTCCCATTTTACGAATGATTTTTCCTTTAACTAACTTAGGTGTTAGCTTAGCAGAGAATTTAGCCAGAGCGTTGCTTGGAACAAAATTTTTCACAAACACAATTTGACCTGGCTCAAAAATTCTATGCTTGCTACGCAGATTGTATGTTGTGCGATTTCTTTGGTATGCATTATAAAGATGTGACAGTTCCAATTCTTGAGCGGTGGAAAGACGGCTGTTAATGTCAATGACAAGCTCGTTTGTCACTTAACAGATTTAGTTCTTGCATTAATTGGAACGAAGATCCATGATTCACCATGTGTTGACCGAAAGTCAGAAAATAAGGATAGAAACCTGTGGAGTAATGTACCGTGTTTCTTAATGCTAAGCTAATTTCATCTAAATGTTTATCCCAATTTGTATGGTCATTGTGTACGTAGGAACGAATGGCAGACAATATTGTTCGACAATAACCCTCTCAGAGGCGCTTGATTGCGGAGAATAGATTGGAGTGAATTGATGTTTCACTCCATAATGACTCAATAAATCTGATAAAACATTAAATTTGAATTGTGAACCGTTATCGGTCGTTGTTACTTCTGGAACACCAAAGACATTAAACACACGTTTTTTCAGAAAATTAACTACAAGATTTGCTGTAGCAGTTCTTAATGGTTCTAAAAACACAAATTTTGTATACTGATCTAAATTACCAAAATATACTTGTGACCTAGCCGACTTCGAGGTTATGGACCTAAAAAATCCATGAAAAGCTTTTGGAATGGGCAATGTACCTCATAAAATTTTCCCATTTCAGATTGAGTAATGAAGTTTGTAGCTTTAACCTTTTTACAAGTATCGCAATTTTGGATATAAGTTCTAACATCACGGCCATTGTATTCCAATAAAATTGCCGTTGTAGAAGCTCAAGTGTTTTTAACTGTCCTAAATGTGCACCAGTTGGTGAGTTATGTGCTTGTTTCAAGTAACCAAAGAATTAGGTATTACAAGTCTACATGTTGAAAGATCAGTCATAGAACTATCATAGGTATCGATCAGTTTGTATAATTTTCCATTTATTTCAACAAAGTTCGTTTTGGCATTAGGATTATTTTTAAGGGCATTAATTCTGTCAACGTAAACAGTGTCGAGAAAAGCGTTGGAATCTAGGTCCACGTGCAGAGGTGGCACACTCATATCAACATCACGGTCACCTGGTCCCACAATGGCTTCGAGATTCATTCTGGATAAAGCGTCAGGAACTACGTTTTGCGAGCCTTTGCGATACTCGATGTGGAAATCAAATCCTTGTAATTTAAGGCTCCATCTTGCTAATCTTCCAGATAGATCTAGTTGTTCCATTAGCCATTTTAAACTGGCGTGATCCGTAATGATGGCGAAAGTGTATCCCTCGACATATGGTCTAAACTTTTTGACGCTTAGAACCGCAGCTAAACACTCGAGCTCAGTTACACTATACTTCCGCTGAGCAGAATTAAGCTTATGGCTGTAGTAGGCTATGAGATGTTCATCTCCTTCATCAGATTTTTGAAACAAGACGCTTCCGATTCCATTTAAACTGGCGTCACACTGAATGAAAAACGGGTGTTTGAAATTGGGATTTCGCAAAATCGGAGCAGAAGTTAAGGCCGTTTTGATTTTATCAAATGCGTCATTTTCCAAATCATTCCAAACCAGCTTTTGATTTTTTTTCAACAAGTCCGTCAAAGGAGCTGTGATGGCTGCGAAACAGAATATAAATCGTTGGTACCACCCTGCCATACCTAGAAACCGCCGTAGTGGTTTCACCGTTTGAGGAATTGGATAGTCACAATAGCCTGTACTTTGTCTGGATCCATGCGAATGATTCCATCGCCAATTACATGACCAAGGTATTTTGTCTCTTTCAGTACAAAGTTGCTCTTTTCCAAGTTAATCGTAAGGTTAGCCAACTTTAATAGTCGAGCAACCTCAGACAATAAGGCAAAATGTTCCTCAAGATCAGCGGAAACTACGAGCAAGTCGTCCAAATAAACAAATACCCAGTCATGCAAATGGTATGGAATCACCTTGTGCATCAGTCTACACAATGTCTGGGGAGCATTGCATAGACCGAAGGGCATGACCGTGAAGTGGTAGAGGGGGCGGCCCGAAACGGTGAACGCAGTTTTATCGCGCGATGCCACGTCAAGCGGGATTTGCCAAAAGGCATCGTTTAAGTCGATCGATGATATAAACTTGGTCTGATCTAATTGACTTAGCAATCCCCCAATGAGTGGCAATGGATATGCGTCTTTAATTGTCACCTCATTAACCTTCCGGGCGTCGAGACATAGCCTCATCCTACCACTGCCTTTCTTACGAGCAACAGCCAGCGGTGAGGACCATGAACTCAAACTTTCCTCTATCACTCCCAACTTCAACATTCTATCCAATTCCTCACAGATTGCAGCTTGGATAGCTGGAGATACTTGATAATAGCGATGTTTAACAGGTTTTGCACTACCAACGTCAATCACATGCGTAACTAAACTTGTACGACCTAGACCCATTTTAGTCGAGCAAGGAAAAGTGTTTATTATTTGGGTTAGTCGAAATTCATCTTCTGGAGACAACTGATGTTGTTTACTAACCGCTTGATCGGGCATATCCATATCTATGGAATCTACCACAGCTGGTACCAACCCAAACAGATTCCAGAAATCTATTCCCAGGTAGAGTGGTTGCATCAATCCTGGCGCAATATGGAGACGCAGACGCTAAGTTTTACCCATGTATAATACTGGTAGCACGGTATGTCCGATTATTCTTTGCTTTTCACCACTTGCAGTATTTAAAAAGGAAGGAAGATAATGATCTTTAATACCAGTCCGTGCCAAAAACATCTCAGAACCGGCACCAAGTACACTTATATTTGCACCACTGTCCAATAAACCTGTATATGGTGTACCAGAAATTAGAACATTAGCGTATGGCCGTTCGTCATTGACAGTGTTTTGCAAAATCGATTAACAAATCATTTTCTTTAGGGTTCGACGTAGCGTCCAATACTTAAAATTTCTATTTTGCAATTTTGAAACTGGCATTATTGGAATGGTTTGTGTTGACTTACAAATTAAAGTGGATATTGAATTACTATCTAAATTTTGTGTAGCATTATTTGTAATTTTATTCGATATAGTTGAGGAATCTAACGACCTATGGCGAACAAAGCGAGAAAAGTATTATGTTAACTAGTGAAGTGTTTAAGTGATGTTAAGAATAGTGTGATAGTCCCCACCATCAGTTGTAAGCGGCTTTTCTTGGATAAATAGTAAAATAGTCCTCACCAGTGGCAATCTGAAAGAAATAAAGTTGTAAGTTTTATTAAATTGCAGTCGTTTTAATTTTGAACTGAGTCTTAGTCAATAATCCGGAAACGATCCAAGGAGAGTTATTACAAAATCTAACATGCACGAGATCACAGTAATTTCCTTAAATCACGAGTAATTTCACATCAATTACTTTAGAAAGCTAAAATATAATGTTTTTTTGCTTCTATATTTACAACCTTTTTTTAGAACTTAAAGCATTCCCAACTCTTTTGTTATAGCTCCATGAGTCCTATAAATGGTCATAGATATGTTCATGCACACCTCCAATTGTAATCAGATGCTGAAAATCCCTTTTGCAACCTTCCCCTATCGGGGGACTCGAACCTTGTATACCTACCATTCCAATTGAATAAGATTTGACCATTTATTCGGTGACAATATAATATTAGAAGATGATTTATGACAGCACTAGTTGAAAGATGAACCGATAGCACCAAATTCTGTTAATCACAATAATTAAGTATACAAACTCAATATAATATAATGATTGTCGTACAAACAATTCTTCTGATTGAATTAAGGTTATTATAGTTTCACATATAGCTATTATGTTTTACTGTACACTATACTTTAATTATAAAGGTTTTTTCAATAAGAGGTTTCATTTTGATATTAAAAAAAAGAGTATTTTAAAAGAGGAAGTAATGAATGTTTATTGCATTGCAAAGAGGAAGATATGGCATTAACCGCACCATGACCAATTCGCACATTTGCGACTGTATGTCCTCGATATCTTCACGAATTCCATTTTAAAGGTCTTGAATCGATTGTTGACAATGGCAAAGACCCTGTCGTTCAGGTGGTCCCAAACATAAAATCTAATGATTTTAAATCACAAGATCACGGTAATTAATTGCGATCATCCCTTATTGAGAAATAACACGGTTAGGAAACTTTTCTTGCAAAATTACAACTGTCTTGGTAGCTCAATTCATTCATCGTGCCAGTTTCACCAGCCTCATTTTCAAAAAAGTAAGGTCCAATTACACCGCCACTCCAAAAACCAAATGATGGAGAGGCTTTTCAAAAATCATGCTTCGATTTCCGAGACCCAAATGCGACAATTCGGCCTAGTCTCCGAGGGAAAATGAGCCTCATCACTGAAGATGATTTTTCAATGAAAATACGGACCCAATCAGCAAAGATACGACATTTATGGTGATCAACTGGCTTGAGTTCTTGTGTTTACTGAACTTTAAAAGCCGTAAGACCTAAGTCCTTATGAAAAAACGGTATAATGTCGGTTGTGGAAGGCGAAATTCCAAAGACCGACTTGATTCTTCAATGTGTTCAAAATTAACAGCTGCCCAAATAGCAGGCTATTCAAAATGAAAGCTCTTATTGGAAAATCCTTTATATATGTAGTCAGGATTTTAATGAAAAACTTTTAATTTTGCACGCTGCTGTTCGATAAAGTTCTTCTTCCAAAAACTTTTTAATTGTACTTTGTTATTTTCACACAGCATCTAAATATAAATGATGAAGAACATATCGGTTTTGGGATATACATACGTATCCTTTTTCCATATATACATACGTTTTGCCAAAAAGTGGTTTTCCATTTTTTGTTGATATTGTTGCTATACTGGAGTCTGTGCGGTACATCTTCTATCTTTAAAATTGTTTTTGTTTGGATATATGTTATGTAAATTTCTTAAATTAAAAAGCGAGTCAAAACGTTCAACTTTCACATTTGCTTCAATATTTTATAAACATATATGTTACGTTATACATAAACTAGTCTTTCGACTATGATAGGAATAGAATGGCAATGGAAAAACAGTCTTGTTCAAGATCTTGTAGGCGCAACCAATTTAAATGATTTACAACATATACAAGCAGTTTGTTATGTAGGAAATTTATTATTTTCCTCATCAAATCATGATAAATGAGATTTGTATTCCATGGATGTGTAGCCAGTTTTTATGTACTCGTATATATGTACATAAAATAGATACATCATGAACAGTAATATAAACCAGAACAAATAGTTTTTCATTTCACCGAGAGAAAAAAAAACACGAAACCATCCATCAAAATAACGTGACGAGCTAGTAGATTGGAAATATTTATTGTATACAAAATAATAGAAAATGTATGTAACGCTTTGGATACGAATTCGAGTTCATCATACAAGTGGCAAGTTCGCCCTGTTATTGTAATGTATCACCTAATTTTATACATAGGAGTAGAATCTAGAACTCACAAGTTGGGTGGCTGTTACCGCACACTTAGACCGGTGATGGTCCGTTATGATGTTACTATATGTACAGCTATAAGTCTGATTTACGTAGAACCATTAGAACATTGCATGGACGATGGGACGACCCATGTATTCAAAACTCAACAGTGAATTCAGATGTGTTCATTCACATCAGTGATTGGACCGCCCAATCGATCGATGGTGAAAAATCCCTTTGTGCCTCCCGCTCGAACTGTTGTCGAAATAATATGGTACATTTCTCCCTTACATTTTTACGTTTCCAGAATTTTTAATCTGAAAATAAGATAAAAGGTGGGTACACCCAATAGAACTACTGGCCAATTTGTTTTGATTCACTTTAAAAGTAGCCAATTCATCATGCAATGGTTTACTATCTACTTCTCAAAACCGTCTTCAAAATCTTCGAAAAAAGTCACTCTACTAGAATATCGTATTTCAAAATACGTGGATACTAGTGCTAGCAAGCTCTTCATCCAGCAGAAAGAGCTAGAGGTGGGACAGCAATCTTCATCAAGGAGAATATTAAACATCAAAAAACATATTCCGGGGGTCAAATCGAAGTACGCCCAAAATGTGAGTTCCACTGCAGTAGAACGCCATCCTACTGACCTGTGGACCCAAATAAAATTCCTGACCTTCTTCACTTCTATATATCAAGAGGTATGTCCAAAAATTAGTTAGTAGTCAAAAATGAAGAAGGACTGTCATCGGATCACTCTCCATTCTTAATGACAATAAGTAACACGGCATTAAGAAAGCAAGTCCTCCAAGATAAACAAATAACAAAGCAAACTGGGAATACTTTCGACAGCTAGTCGAAGAAAGGGTCAATCTACAGGTGCCGATCTGGAACGCTCATATGCTAGAAGAAGAGCTGGAAAATCTGATTGAAAGTATACATAAAGCAGCATGTAACGTATATCAATCCAGCAAGGTATATTACAGAAAAGTATAAGCTAGCCAGTTGAAGTGAGAGACTTGGTAAACGAAAAAAGACGAGGTCGCAAGACTTGGTCGAGAACTAGAGCCCCTGAAGATAAAACAATTTGTGCAACAAACTCAAACTTCTTAAAAGAGAGATTTAGAATGTGTCAGTAGCTAGCTTGTTAAGTAACCTGACGGGTAGACCTGACACGGACTATTCGTTGTAGAAAGAACCTGGGGTCGCAGTAATAAACAAATAGCTGATCTGTTTGCAGAACACCTAGAAATTACCTACTGAACAGGCAGAGAATGAATGTTTAACAACGGTAACCAAAACAGACGAGGTACTTGTCCTTCTAGCCTCTGTGAAAGAAATCAAACAAGAAATCAGAAATCTTAAAGATAAAAAAACTACTGGATACGACCTGATAACCGCCAAAATAATCAAAGCACTACCAGAAAAAGCACTAAGGAAACTACAGCACATAATGAATGCCGAAGCACAAAATGAATGCCAAAGTTATATCCCGAGACAGTGGAAAGTAGTCGAAATCATATTGATTTCTTAGCCTAATAAATCTTTAAATGATAAAACATCATACAGGCCAATCTCTTTATTAAGAACCACATCAAAAATATTCGAGATTTGGGTCTCGAGAAGACCACTCAACAATAAAATAGGTACATAGGATCACTGATACGATTGAAGAAGCGCTGGAGGACAAGAAGGTTTACTTAGAAGTATTCCTAGACGTAGCCCAACCATATGATAAGGTTTGGCATCTTAGTCTGGAACTTAAGCTTCAACGAGTTCTACCAAAACAATATATTGAATTGCTAAAGTCTTACATAAATGACCGTAACTTCCGGGTGAGACAGGAAGAGCCGTACTCAAAAATGTACAAAATATTGGTTGGGGTCTCACAATATAGTGTGCTTATCTCTGTATTCTGTATACAAATGATTTACCAAATATTGTAGAAGCTAGATTTTCTGATGACACTGCAGCTATTACCACTGATACCAGTATTATCGAGTCAACACGGAAATTCCAAAATGCTTTTAATACAGTGAACACTTGCACTTGGAGAATAACGCTAAACGAATCAAACGAGAAAGAAGAAAGCATTCCTATTAGGCTGACATACCTTGACATGACCACTGAAACACGAACCTTAAGTGGAAAGCGCATGGCTTCCTTTTTGAACTGATTTTCCATATGTATCAGTCCTGCAGCTGCCCTTTGTTTGGATTCTCCTAGATTCTTTTCATTGAGAACGTTACTGTTAAATGTAATTTTGACTTCGTAACGACTATCTCACATTCTACCTCCTCAGGATTTCTCACATTCTACCTCCTCAGTTGTTAGTGCACGTTGTGGATTTGATTCCCAGCGCAAATTTAGCTGTTTATCTATGTCAACTAGTGTGACAAGGCTGTGAAGTGTCTTGACTGGCACTTTATTGGTATGGTTTAGACGACCAGATAGTATCTAGCCGAGTTCAATTTTCTGTGCTTTTCGATTGTGAACGGGATCTTTTTTTCTACCTTTAAGAGTTATTCCACTTTATATCTCCGCGCCTAGTAACATTAATGGTCTGTCGAAAATTGGATCTTCATGAAGACTTTTCTTCAATTTAAATTTTAAATTATGGTGAAAATCTAGGCCATATATTAATGGTAATTTGGTGGTGTGAAATGCCTTTTGATGCTGAAATTCTTGAGACCCCGGCCTAATTGCTGTGCTGATTCTTATGTTATGAACATACCTTGTCAACTAGAGTCGAATAATGCCAGTAATATATTGAAATTACCGTAAATATCCTGTAGGCTGCTACTTAAAGTACCTGGCCACAATATGTTGTTGTTGATACGTAACGCTTCGCAATATTAACCTTTTGACCTCTATTTTTAACGAAAAGAAATGTATGGTGTCTCCCTTTTCAGATGGAAGAATTCATTTTACTGCTACAGCTTGTCGTAACTTGTCGTTGGTTTTGGTTGAGACAATTATTGCACAGATAATGCAACATAACCATCTTATTCCTTTCAGAGATCTTATTTAAATCTTTGTAACGCGAACATGAGTCGGTTCTATGATTTTTCTGACAACATATGCAAATATAATTTGGTTGCGTTGCAGCTTTGACCGCATGTTTGAGTGGTTGTGGATGAATTTTCATTTGTTGATTTGGTGAATATTATGAAATGATTCCATGTTTCGATTCTAATTCCTGTATTCCTGATGGCGTGTTACTGGTGAGTTGATTCAATAAACTGTTAAACAACTGTTGTTGAGGTTGTTTTCCAAAATATCCTAAGCTGTATCGTAGTTATCTTCAATGGGTTACAAATGGTTACTTATTTTCCAGCTGAGCGTCTTGGTAAGTTGGTTGTTGTCATGAACTAACCGTTTGAACGTGTCTGAGAAACCCATCCATTTTATGTTATCTCCGTGAAAAATTCAGGATTTCTACTGATGGCGGACGTATTTCCATTGGCTTCACTTTATACTACTGTTTCTTAATGAAGCTTCATGATCTGCGATTATCACTCTCCATGTTTTTTAATTTAATTTTTAAAGCTAGTCTTGATCTGTTGTTACTTACCAGTATCTCCTCAGCCAGTTGCATTTCACTATATAACGCTCTCATACGGATGTCCTGTTGTTTCAAGCGTTGTTTGGATATTGGTGATTGTTTGAATTCATAGTTTGATGCAACATTTGATGATTCGGGGATTTGACTGGGCCGAAATTCGCGTTTGATGCCTCTCAACTGTTTATTGCTGGCTTCCTTAGATGGGACAAAACTGAATTGGTTATTATAATCGATGTTGGAAATGGTGAAGGTGGCAATGATGTTCTATCCTTGAAGTACTGGTTTGGTAATTTGAGTGGTGAATTCTCTGATTTTATCGTCTACATCCACATACTCATTAAGACTTTTTAAAAGACGCTACTTTAGTTTCCAAATAGCGTTCGTCTGATGGAATTTTGTCCGATGCATTTTGAGCTTCTCTCCATGATGCATTTGTTAAGTGATCGTTTAAGAATCGCCTATACTAGCGAACTTTTGTTACTCCCCTCGTATTATATGACCAAACATATAGTTCGGACAGACACATAGTTCGGACAGACACGCAATGTCAAAACACGAATTTACATTTAGATAGCTGCAGGTCTATATAATTCTACTAATAACAAATTACAGCCATTTGCTAAGTTTCTACCCTTAATGATACCAATTTTTGCTTAACTCTAAGTCGAGTAGAGACAAAATAATATACCAAATAATACTTGTCTAGATTATACGACATTAATAACAATTAAACTGTTTAAAAGTAGTAGGATTGTGGTAACGGACTGTATACTTCCACTTGGAATAATAATTTCATATATTAATTATAAATGGTTGGTGCAAAATGTATACTCCCCTCCTTATTATGAATTACACTTGATATGTGTATGTACCATCCACCCTGTTACGCTATTCTTGTATTGGCAGTTTTCCTCGTCATAAAATACGTGTCTAGACTTCAAAAATTGTTGTCTTCACTTTTATTACAAATGGATAGTTTTATTTGGATTATGAAAACTTTCTCGTTGCGTTGTGTATATACATATTTTGTGTTCGTCTCCGCAGATGAATCCTACATACTTATGTAGGTTCGTAGAAAAGTGAAAATGGAATGACTGAAGCCAACTAAAGTTTTATATTTGTTGTGGGGGGTTTTTTATATTACTATTTAATATGCACAAGGCAAAAACACATTTAGAAAGTTTCTAATCACTTAGGAGATTTGAACCAGTGAAGTGAATTTTTACTTATCCACTGTTTCTTATATTTTTAATGAAGAAACTTATTTTTAGCTAATCCTATATTATTAGACATACCATATAGAACTGATTGAAATGGAATTCAATATTTTGTATTCTAAGATTATGGTATTTAGAATCTTAAGTGAATTGATTTGATGCATCAACAATTAGATAAACTAATTTATTTCAAGAACCACAAGATTACTATCCACAAGAAACTAACTCAGTTTAACGCTTTTTTAGAAACAAATCTTGATGCAGCAAAAACACTGTAGTAGACAGCAAAATATAAAACAAACTCGAATGAAATAAATTGATAAGTGAAGTCGAACAGGTGCGTCACAAACAGAAATAACTCAAAATAGAAAAGAAAACCCAAAATCCTAGCAAAACCAAACATAATTGTAAACAAAATTTTAAACTTTCAAGACATAACCAAAATCATGAATTCAAACGTGAAATGATTTCAAATAGAATGATATCTAAATTTAATGTGTAAACCTATAAAAGATAACCTATAGGATTGCTTTCGATGACATAGCAACGATGTTGCATTCAATCCAAGGAGACATAATACAAAAATCTCTTGGAGGCGCGATGAAGATAAAAGCCTTCTGATATACGAACACACCTTAAACTTCTCCAACTGGAATATAAGAATCTGAATTGCACGAACATTCAGCGACCACAAAATAAAACAACCAAGAAAAGAAGTGGAAAATGAAATTTAATCTTGGTTACAAAAAACTTAAAGTGGAGAACGTGGTTGAAACACCACTCAGTTATGGACGGCTACGATTGTTATTGTTAAATTTCTCAGGACAATTAATCAAGGACATTATTAAATAGATTATTGCAATATCAAAAAGAACTTAACTCGTAGACATCCAAAATTATCGTTGTCTTATATCCGAGACACATCTCACAACAATCACATATAAATGGTCATGTAGTACAACAAACAGATCGCCTAGTTAAATTTCGAAGATGGTTAGTATATAATAAGCCGCATTACACGAAGCGAGGAATATTAAATGAAAGATGTAGAAACAACCACATTCAGTATCAATTCAGAAACAGTTTATTTATAATAACGTCCGCGATTCAAACTAAATAAAAAAGACTACTTATATAGTCCTTAAGAGGTTTAAAAACAAGCTTATTATTGAAGGAGGCTCTTATGCAAAATATACTTATGAGAGATCAAGATAATTTATATATTAGAGTAAAAAAATGTTTAGAAACACAGAATAGAATGGGGATGTGATTTGCATTCATAACAAGTAATCAATAACTTATACGTTACAAACAAACCGATGATGGTATAATTTTTACTCCTCTATATTACTCCTTTATATTAAGGAAGTTATTCCACACTCACAAATAGTAATAGTATACAGATTTTAAACCATCTTAAGCATTAAGTTGACCAGTGAATAGCTTAGAGTAGAGTGGGGCACATTCACCGTTGGGGTACATTCGCCACACAATTTTAAATTAATTTTCTAAAGGTTTAAATTTCTAAAAAAAGGTGCTGAACTATTCTTTTTTGGTTTCGAAAATATCACTGATATTTGACAGTCACAGCTCAACACGTGTAGAAGATAGACGTAAATTACCGTTTTTCCAATTTTTTATGTAATAATAGGTGAGTATTATGTAAGGTTTTTTATTAAAGCATTTTAACTTTTCGAGATGGTTTTTATGAATTTTTGTAGATAAATTAATTAGTTTTCAAGTGGAAGTGTTGTGATTAATTAAATCAAAATAAATAATTGATTTTTTTGGTTATTTGTAATTTATGGGAAAAAGGGCACATTCGCCAACATGATATGGGGCAGTTTCGACTTTGGCGAATGTGCCTCATTCCCATTGGCGAATGTGCCCTTCATAATTGAAAAGTAAAATAACATTTAATTTGGTTATATTAGGTGACAAAAATGGTGCGGAATTACAGAAAAAAGACTGCTAGAAGTACTTTAAGTGAGGAATCCATGAAAAACGCAATGTTGGATGTAATGAGAAAACTTAAACGCCGACCAGTGCGTCTTTAAAATATAACATTAAAAGAAGCACTCTAAATTCCAGAATTAAAAAAAGTAGCATCGATTGACCCACTTTCGTTAGACACAAACTCTGATTCGGGTCATGATTTGAGTGACGATGGGTGTCAATTTAGATTCTCTTCGAAATATGCTGTTAATCAAATATTCACCAAAATTCAGGAAGAAGATATAGCCAACTACTTAAAAAAGTGTTCGAAGCTGCATTATGGTTTGAGTTATAAAGCTGCTCTGAGTTTTGCATACCAGTTTGCTAGGCTTAATAATATACCACGCCCACAATCTTGGGATATCAATAAAACTGCAGGAAGAGACTGGCTGTTTGGCTATCTTAAAAGGAATCCCACGCTTTCTTTTAGAAAACCTGAAAAAACCAGCGTGGCTCGTCTTAGAGGATTCAATAGATCTGCAGTTAATGTTTTTTTTGAAAACTTAAAATCCTGTTTAAACAAGTTTTCTTTTGGTGTAAACGATATTTATAGTTTGGACGAAACGGGCCTAAGCATTGTAATGGATCCCCCAAAAGTAAATATAATTTATCATTAAATTATCGAAGTTAATTATTTTAATTATTTGAGTTTTGTTGTAAGTAAGTATTTAGATCAATGCAGAAAAAGGACAGCGCAGCGTCTCTCAGGCCGTGTCAGGAGAACGTGGATCTCTCGTTATTCTAGTGGGAATCGTTAATGCTGCAGGTTGTCATATACCCCCTGCATACATTTATCCACGCATTCGAAGTAACGAACGATTTTCAATCGGAGGGGTAGTAGGATCGGTTACATTCAACTATAAGAGTGGTTGGATAAATGCCGAAATTTTTGTCAATATTTTAAAACATATCCAAAACCATACAAGATGCACAGATGACAAACCAATACTTTTGTTGATGGATAACCACGTATCTCATTGCTCCATTGAGTCAATTTTATATGGTCGGGAGAACGGTATCATAATGTTATCGTTCCCACCACATACATCGCACAAAATTCAACCGCTTGATGTCTGTTTTCGGTCCATTCAAAAAATATTGTAAAACATCGTTCAATGATTTTTTGACAACTAATCCTGGGAAAACAATCAACATTTACGACGTTGCTCAATTGACTAGATTGCCCTGTTTAAAAGCATTTTCCCCAGAAAACATAATCAACGAATTTCTCGCGACAGGTATTTCTCCATTCAACAGCATGATCTTTGCTGATGATGCTTATGTAGATGAAGTCTTACTTTCCTAATTTGTAAGAAACCAATTCGTAATTTTATTTCTAAATTTGTTAATTTTTCAGATGAAATTGAATTGTATGAAAACTTATCTGTGAACACAAACCACAATATCATAGTCTGTTCCGACAACGATAAACGCATCGTAATGAGTCCTGACGAAGTTCGCCCTATTCCTCGAATTAAGAAAAAAAATCTAACTAAAAGAGAAGGTAAATCACGGATTTATACATCTACGCAGGAAAAAAACGTATTGAAGCAATTGTAAAAGCCAGGAACGATAAAATGGTTAACTAAAAAGTCTAAGGCGATGGTAAAAAAGGAAAAAACAAGAAAAATTATTGAGTTTTCTTCGTCAGAAGACGGTTCGGACGCAATTTCGTTTGCCGAATCTATTGATTCAGTTAACGGTTTTTCAGAAGTAGGATCGTCTAACCAAGTTATTCCGGAAATGCTTCTCATTGACACGGACATATTGGGAACAGGAACATACGGTTTGGTTAAGTTCTGAGTGAAATCCTCTTTAATCTTTTATGTCGGAAAAATAGTAGACGTAGAAGAGAATGATATATATATATAGTGAGCTTCTTAAGGAAACATCCTACATGTCAATCATTTATTGAACCGGCAAAGGAAAACATTTCATCTGTGTTCAGAAATGACATTCTCATGAAACTTCCAATGCCAGAACATCCCCCGGAAACCTCTAGATCGGCGAAAAAATATAATTTTTACACCGACTTATCTAAATATAATATTAGATAATTACTTACAATTCTTGCCATTATTAAAATGATATCTTAGAAACTAAGGGACTGAATTTTATTTATTTTAAGTTTGTTTTATTGATTGAATACATGTGATATTATATTATTTTGTTTAAAAACTGTTATTTTTATTTTTGTATAGGATATTATCAAAAGAGTATAACTATGACAAATTTGCCCCTTCTATTAATGAAAGTACCCCGCGTTGGGGCACTTTCACCTATTTACAGCCTTTTAGCAGAAATTAAAAAAAAATATTTGTAATGGCCAGAAAAAGTTATTAAGTCATGAATTTCTTTAGAATGTTTATAGCTATCTATATTTTTTTATTGATCCGAAAAAAAATGTATAATTTTTTTTTACAATAATTTTAATGTTAAATGGTGAATCTGCCCCACTAAATATTCGGTGTGGAATAATACAGCTGAAATCAAAAAGATAACTATTAGTATAGAGATTATCAAACAGAAAGACAAACAGGCAATGTATAATGCCTGGACATAATAATAAAGACTAACCGAGTCATAACATGTATCAAGCAAAGTGTTTAATGAAAATTGGATAAAAATCAATGATTAAGATTTGTTATTGTTGACTTAAGAAATGAAAGATAATCTTAATCACAAACCAGGGGTTCCTCTTGATACCAGAATAAATTCTACAAATAACTTACCCCACAAATCATAAAAATTAGACTACTCTAATTAAGAGAACCCTCAGGAGGAAGTATGAACAGCCTGGAAAAACTCCCAACAAAATAAAATGTATTGAAAAAATAGTATTCCTGGGTGTGGCGAGTTCTGACATGGTTTAAGCACAATCTACTGTAGCTTATGCTTTTGAAAATTCTGTCAATTGTCAGAATCATACATAAAAGACAAATATTTTGATGTTACACAGGATCAAGACAGTATCTAAGATATGAAAAAAAATTAACGTGGGTATTTTGAGTTTTAGGACCAACAACTATTATTCAAAAATGATATATATTCGCCTAACTCAGCACAGCACCTAATATTTTTTTCTAATGACACTGCCTGCAATGGCCGTTAAGTGATACTATTAGAGAAAATAACAAATAAACTTGAAAATGCGATAAACATTTTGTCTATATTCTTGTGACAGCGATGGGATTTACGTGCGTGACCTCCAGGTTGACATTGATTGACAGCTAAAGGCGTTGAGTCAGGTGAACTGAATCCAGCCCGTAGACCCTCTTTAAGTTTGAGTGTGTATAGCATCACTCTGATCTGTAATGTTGGTTCGGTTAGTCGGTTCCGATCTGATTTTATGACTGTGTGCTTGAAAAGATCAACTTCATGTCATCAGGAATTAATACTACCGGCGATTTTTTGATTTGCTGTCATAAAATTCTTTTCTATGGTATCATATATTCTTAAAAAACGCATGGTACATTTGTTATCTTCGCATCACGCGGGTACTTTAGTCTAAAGTGAAGATCATTCTAAACGATCCACTTTGGCAAATTTCGAAAAAACAGTTTCTATTATCGCTTGGGAAAACATTGTTAAAAACAATATTTTTTATAAAAACGGACTTAACCGCGTCTTGCTGAAACCAATGTCTAAAATGTCGAATCATTTCTTGGTACCGTTCGGAAGTAACAGTAATAGTGAACTAGGTTAGGTTAGGTTAGGTTGAGTGGCTGCTACAGCACACTTAGACCGGCAACGGTCCGTTGTGATACCACAGGATCTTACTCCCCTTTTACCCCTATGAGAACCAGTTAGAGCTGCTTAAGTAGCGTAATAAGTCTTGCACATTACAGTTCTCGAGATCGAAAAGGCAGTCCATTAAAAACTTACCCAGATATTCATGTCTTTTGTGTGCCAAAGTCGGGCATGAGCATAGGAGGTGGACTAACGTCTCTTCCTCCTCCTCGTCCCTACAGCTTCTGCAAAAGTCATTTACTTCCAGACCCAGCCTTCTCGCATGTTCTCCAAGAAGGCAGTGTCCTGTGAGTATCCCCACGATCGTTTTAAGTTCACGTCTTCGCAGGGAGATAAGTGCCTTTGAGCGTTTCAAGTTCAGCTTTGGCCAGACTTGTCTTGCCACTCTACATAAGAGGGTGTTCGTCCACCTATTGTTCGCAGAGGCTTCCGCCTCTTTTTTTAAGCACAGTCCTTAGTGCGTTAATGGGTCTCCCCAACTTCGCCCTTTCCGGTAGCAGTTGGAGAGTTGTACCGTGCCTCGCTAGTTCGTCCGCCCTGCAGTTTTCCATAACGTCTGAGTGGCCGGGAACCCAGACTACCTGGATGTTGAAATGCTCACTCATCTCATTAAGAGACGAGCGGCAACCCGACGCCACTCTAGACGTTAGAGAAACAGAACCCAGCGACTTGATTGCCGCCTGACTGTCCACATAAATTGCGATATCAGTCGAGGATACCACATTATGTTTCAAACAGTTCAGGACCTCTTCAATCGCTATCACTTCTGCCTGGTACACACTGCAGTGATCAGGGAGGCGAACTGCTATATCTACCTTTAGTTTATCACAGAAGACTCCAGCTCCTACTTTACCGTCTAGCTTGGAGCCATCCGTAAAGAACTGCAATGCTCCCGTTTCAGCTGCCAACCCGCTCCTCCAGGATTCCCTTGAAGGGCAGGTGGTTTCGAACCTTTTCTCGAAGCACAGAGTCGGTGTAACATAGTCAATATTCGCCAGTTCTTTCCTCAGCGATCTGACTATCGTCGAGTGTCCTATTTGAAGACATTTCCACTGAGATATGGCTGATAGTCGAGTGGCCGTAATCGCCGCCATCTGCTTACCATAAATGTCCACGGGGAGAAGGTGAAACAAGACCTCTAAGGCACTTGTAGGTGTTGTCCTCAGTGCCCCGCTTATAAGCATGCAGGCCGTTCTTTGCACCTTCTCAATCCTTTTCCTGTATGTTATTTTATCAAGAGCTGGCCACCACACGCTCACCCCATACATAAGTACAGGTCTTACTACGGAAGTGTATAGCCAGTGTACCAGCTCCGGCGTCAGGCCCCATCTCTTTCCGATGGCGTTCCTACACGAATACAAAGCTATATTGGCCTTGTTTACTCTTTCCAGAATGTTGGGCTTCCAGCTTAGCTTACTGTCCAAGATTACGCCTAGAAATCTTGCCTTGTCCGTAAAAGCTAGTCTGTTACCATTTAGGAGAGGTGGATCTACTACAGGGATTTTATATTTCCTCGTAAATAGTACCAATTCAGTTTTAGACGCGCGAATTGCCAGTCCACATTTGGTGGCCCACCTCGTTATAATTAGGAGGGCATTTTGGATTACCTCCGCCACTGTGCTTATGTATTTCCCAGAGACAGCTATCGCTACATCATCTGCATAAGCAATCACTCCGATCCCTTCTCTCTCCAGCTTTAATACCAGCTCATTGATTGCTATGTTCCAGAGCAGAGGAGACAGAACACCTCCCTGTGGGGTTCCCCAAGTCACCCGTCTCCTGATGATGGATTCCCCCAGCTCTGAGTTAATCATCCTGCACCCAAGCATATGATTGATTAACCTACTTATAGGGTAATCCACACCTAGTAGCGACAATCCCTCCAGAATTGCCTCCTTCCTTACATTGTTAAAGGCGCCTTCAATGCCAAGAAACGCCACCATACAAAACTCTTGCGAGAATAATGATTTCTCAATTGTACTTACCAGGGCATGCAGAGCTGTGTCCACAGACTTCCCTTTACAGTAAGCGTGCTGAGTCTGAGCCCAGTCACTAGGTCTAATTTTTGAGCGTATGTAGATATCTATCAGCTTTTCCAAGGTTTTCAATAGAAAGGATGATAGAGTTATTGGTCTTAAGTCTTTTGGGTAGCCCTGCGAGCATTTACCCGCTTTCGGAATAAAAATCACTCTGACCTCCATCCACTCCCGCGGAGTACAGACAAGTTTTAAACACCCTTTGAAGATTACCTCCAACCAGGGGAGCATAATCCTCGAGTTGTTCTGAAGCTCCGCGGGAATAATACGGTCAGGGCCCGCCGATTTATAGGGTTTGAACCCTTCAATTGCCCATAGGATCCGTTCTTTGGTTACGATATCTTCTATGCGCATTACGCTTGCTTCTTGATGAGTACCAGTCCCTGTCGAGTCATCGAAGCTTCCTGGAAAGTGGGTTTCGATGAGAAGTTCCAAGGATTCCTTACTAGAAGCAGTCCAGGATCCATCTGGTTTAATTAAATAACTGGGACTGGTGGGATTGGTAGACAAAATCTTCCTAAGACGAGAGGTCTCGGAGACTTCTTCTATTTTGTCACAGAAGAGTCTCCATGATTTCCTCTGTGCCTTTCTTAATTCTTTTTTGTATATCTTGAGGTCCTCCTTGTAGGAGTCCCAGTCCTGAGCCTCTCTCGTACTTTTGGCTCTATTAAATGCTTTCCTACACGCCTTTCGGTAGGTCCCCAGTTCCTTGGACCACCATGCCGGTTTTTGCTTCCCTGGGTTTAACTATTGGGCAAGCAGCGTTGAAGGACCGATTGCAGGCAATTGTGAAAGTTTCCACTATGCTGTTCAGTTCCTTCACTGTCGCTGGTGGCTCAGGGGTCTCTGGTAATAGTAGTCCTATAAGGGTTTCCCCGTACTTGCTCCAGTTTGTCTTTCTGGGATTCCTGAAAGGTTTCCGGGTGGCAGGGGAAACGTTAAGACTAAATGTTATGTAACGATGGTCAGAGAAGGAGTGTTCCTTCGCCACTCTCCATTTCCTGACCAAAGGGTACAGGTTTTTTGAGGAGAAGGTTACATCCAGAACCTCCTGCCGATTTTTAGTAATAAAAGTGGGTTCTTGCCCAATATTACACACCATGAGGTTGTTGTTTAAAATGTAATGAAAAAGTAACTCACCTCTCTCGTTGATATCAGTGCTTCCCCAGATTGCGTGGTGCGCATTTACATCACATCCAAGGAGCACCCCAATCTTCTTCCTGTACGATTTGAGGACCAGGTCCCCCAGGTTATCCGGCGGAACCTGTTTGTCCCGGTCCAAATAGGCTGAGACCAGCCAAAATATACTGCCACCAACCTCTAGGCTGACCGCAGTTACGTCACCATTGCTGTATTGAGGAAGAAGGAACATATTTAAATTATTTTTTCCAAGAATGCAGGATCTGATATTCTCCGAATTTCTTGAGTATAATAAGTTATACCCCTTCATTTTAAGGCCACAGATCCTGTTGGTGTTTATCCAAAGTTCTTGAATAAGGACCACGTCCTCTTGTGATCTAGTCAGTCTGAGGAGTAAGGCGGCCGACGCCGCCTTTGAATGGTGTAGGTTAATTTGTATTAAATTGAGAAGTTGAGCCTACTTACATGTTTACTCCCCGCTACCGCAGGCTAGTTTCCTTTGTTTCCATTGGAGTCGCCGGTGTCTCCCGTCTCTCTCCCCATGGAACTTGTTTCCCCGACGTTTGCAGTCTTTCCGTCCCTTGGGTCCGACAGGTCTTCTTCGTCTGACGCCAGGAACAGTCGGCTGCCCATCTCCTCTCCAAGTGCGGTCACCTCGGAGAGCTCCATCGGTTGGGCTGTCTCTCCTCCAAGTGCAACTGCATCAGTTGTGGACGGGCTGCCTTCCTCTCGTGTTTCAGCCTCGTCTTTTTTGTATACTTTTGAGAGTAATCGACCCGAAACGGAAGTCGATTATTCCCTTAGTCGCGGCAAGCAGCGCCAGGGACTCCGTGTTGATTATCATAGTTGATAATCTGGAGCCCCCCTTTGCATCCTCTTGCCTCACGATCTTCCAGTTTCCTGTCGGAAGATCGGGGTTGCTGATTCTGATTATCTCAAGAATCTCTTCTGGGCTAGCTGGTTCGGTTGGCAGCCAGACGCGTGCTCTTGGCCTGCTAGGAATCTCTTCCCTGCTTACAGCCGCCAGCTTCGCGCCTTGCCACACCTCTCCTACCTCCGCTACAGCCTTTTTATAAAGCTCCACTGATCTGGCATCAGAGCACGCTATAAGTTTAACGCGCCCTTGATGCCAGCCCGCATCTCTGCAGGATGGAGGGGGTCCTGGATTTTCTCTCAGGATCCTTAGGAAAACGGAGTTTAGTGCATTGTACACCAAGCTCCATTTTCCCATGGTGATGCTCCCATCTTCATGACTCCTGTCAATGACGGCTAGCACCAACAAACGGTCCTTCACAATATCCCTGAAGGATTTTGGTCTAGCCTTGTTAGGAGGCAAAACCTTGTGAGGAGTTTCCTTCTCCGCCTGCATTTTGGGCCGTTTTGTGTCCACAAACTCCAACTCATCCTGGGACCGCTGTCTTTTTGACACATGGTCCCTCTCTGAGTTTTCGACCGTTTTCTTGGCCCATGTCACGGATTGCTTTTGTTCAGCCGTAAGCTGCCCCTCAGGGGTTGCAGCCCACCTGTTCAAAACTCTAAACGCCGCGCGTCTATCCCTATAGCGCTGCTTCGATTGGTTGACGTTAGTCGAACCTCCCTCAGCAGCCCTTAACTTACCCTGAGTTCCGCTCGTCCCTGGCTTAAAAGCCTTGAACTTGCTTCCCCCTGGTGTCTTTGAGGGAGCCCAACCTTTACGGTTTGAGCTCTCACTTTTTGTTTCCGGCCTTTGGAGAGTGCCGGTCTCGGTTTTTTCCGGCCTTTGGAGAGTGCCGGTCTCGGTTTTGTTTTTATTGGATTCCATGTTGTTCCCACGAGTATCGGAGAAATATGTGGTCCACCTGCGCAGAGATCCGCTTACGCAGGTAAGGCTACTTACAACTGGAGGTCGCCAGGTATCCAGAGGGCTCCGTTTGCGACTGGGCTTTGTTAAAGTATTCTAATCTTCCTATTGACGAGGCAAAAATAGCATCGACATTTAATTAAATATGCAGTCTTATGTGCAGCCGTAGCTTTCCAGCTTTTAATTCTTTGTAAAGCATCTAAAGCCAAACTTTGTGTAAATTTGCAATTCTTCTGAAATGCAATTTTGAATTCTTCATTTAAAATCTTACCTTTGAAGTACTCACCGTGACATATATGACACATATAAATATTTATTTGTATTATAAATATTAATGATATTCAAACTTGGTTGTTTAGTGTGATTTCAGGAAAGTAAATAACTATAATCCATCTTAATCAATCTTCACATGCATCTGGAATTTTGTATCATGGAATACATTTCATATTACGTTAATAAAGGGAACCCAAGCTTAGTTAAATGTTCAGATTTGCTTCCATCTTGATGTAACTTGTTTTTTTATGTGATCTGAAATCTAAGTTGACATTTGCGGTGCTTTGATTATACGTTACGGTATGTTATTATCAAAGCTCCTCAATATACAAGCCGCAATGAACGAAATTGAACTAAAAACGTTTGGTCGTACTTGAATCGATGAGAAACAATTCAAATACTTATAAATGTTTTAATAATTCACACTGTTAAAAACGTAACGAGTTTTGGGATGCCATCTTGTATGTATCACATGAGTACAAGCATTGTACGGAAATAAAGCAAAAACAATAATTTTTCAAGTATTCATTTTCATTTACATATTTGGGTATTTTAATTATGTATTTTGTATTATATCATAAACAAAATGCTTTAAAATATCAATAAATACGATATTTATTATTGTTACGATTTCGACGAGTGATTATTCAAATAATTTATCCGGTTCGATCACTGGACTGTGAATATCAAACTCGCAAACTTTAAATTTCAACTAAATTTATTTCATAATAAATTTCACAAATATTTCACAAATTATTCACTAATATTTATTTTCACTATTATTTTTCACAATATTTATCACCACTATTATTTTAACACTTCCCTTTTTATCACTTCCCGATATTAACGCGAATGTTCTCTTCGTCGTATTTTGTTTGCTCCGCCTATTTCATTATTTATTTTCATTCTGTTCGTATGTGCAAACATCTGATTACAGGGTAACCCCTACTGCTATAATTTATAACGCTTTTTAGTTATCACTGGTGACATCTGTGATTCGTCACACTACCCTCCGCCCAAACCTGTTCGTCCCGAACAGGATCCAGACCTCTACCTCTGTAGAACGCCAGTCGTTCCAGGCGTACAACCTTGGGTTTTCGTCGTACGATGATCCAAATGTATCCTCGTTACGATTGGCTAGTCCCAATTGTTCAGTTGCAAAGGCAGTTCGACATGACCGTAGCTCAATGTTCCCCGTACAAAATCCAATACTTCTGTTCTGGTCGTTGATTCCGTTGTCACTTCAACCACTTGTATTTCGGTTGAATCCGGTGTTCCCAAATTAAACTCATGTTGATCTGGGTCAACATTTACATCCAACAAAGCTGTACGGAGTCTCAACTGCAACTCATTTCGGTTGACCGCAGTTAGTAGATTCCGTAGACTCAACTCCTTCTTCAAATCTGCCACTTTTAAGTCCATTAATTTCATCTTGGATATTCACAATCCCACCGCTGTCACCAATTGTTACGATTTCGCCGAGTGGTTATTCAAATATTTTATCCGGTTCGATCACTGGATTGTGAATATAAACTCGCAAAGATTAATTTTTACAATAAATTTATTTCCCAATAAATTCCACAAATATTTCACAAATAATTCACTAATATTTATTTTCTCTATTATTTTACACAATTTTTATCACCACTATTATTTTAACACTTCACTTTTTATCACTTCCCGATATTAACACTTCGAAATTCAAAATTGAACTGTTTCATAACTCAAATGTCTACACGTATTTATACGACGCAAATACTTGTAGAACATTCCATTATTTTGCATCTCTACACTTCGCGAATGTTCTTTTCGTCGTATTTTGTTCGCTCCGCGAACATATTATTTCATTATTTTTTTTGCGTATGTGTAAACATTTGGTTACAGGGTAACCCCTACTACTATAATTTATAACTCATTTTAGTTATCACTGGTGACATCTGTGATTCGTCACATTAGTAAAGTTATTAAGTGCCATCTCTTATCCATCACTTGAAATAAACGTTTCTTTTTCGTAGTTAATACGATCAAAGACGTCTTTTATATATTTTTATACGTCGTTTTTTATAGCCAATTATAACGTACAGCTTTCAAAAATGAATAAATCAAAACTTTTTCATTTAAATCATAATTATTAAAATAATGAGTGTTTATGATTTCTAAATATGTTACACGATTTGGTTTAAACATTGATATAAAAATAATTTTTGTTTTCAGTATTTTGCATTCATTAAAATTAAGCCAAACATCTATACCCAATATAAGCTCGATAAATTTAAAGGATCTTTCATTGTTGTTTGTATTATTTAGGATGCTTTGTTTATATATATAATTTAATTTTATCTCATTTATGACAAAAAAAATTAAATTTTTATCTATAAACTCAAATGGATTAATTTGTGCTCATTTAAAATTAAATGATACAATTGGAATACAATTATTAATAAAAATTTAAATAAAATTCGATTTAAATTTTTATACAAAACCTAGTCGAAATTGTATAAAATTGAAACAAGTTAAAATGAAAATTATGCGACACACATTCATATCCTGGACACGAATCAAAGCATTTATATATAGTTTATACCCGCAAATGAAAATTTTAAATTCGTAATAAAAAAATACACGTACCATTTGCACATATCTACTCGTTAAAAAATAATATTAAAGTAATAAAATAGCAATAAAAATAAATAAATATTGACTGGATAAAAATATGTAATTGTGATAAAATGGCATGATAGCCTATTAAGGGATTGTTTATATATAGAATTTTACGCGAGTAACAATAATTATTGTTTATATTATTTTAATATTTTTATTGTATTTATATGAGATATTCATTTTATTTATTTGTTAATAAAAGTTATATATTTTCGAAGCTGCGAATTACGGAAATATTTAATAACTTTTAATTGTCGTTGTATGCTAAATAAACAAATATTACATTCATGGACGCCGTTTTTAACAATGTTTGTACATAATCAACATTGTACAGTGGGTGAAAATTGTTAAAGTAATTAATCCAAAATAATATAACGCAACAATCTACTGAATTATTACTTAATTGGAAACAGAGCATTGATGGGTAAAATATAATTAATTAAAATAAATATTCGTATTTAAGCCGCCAATAGCGGAAGGTAGAACGTTGAAAGCTATAACCGTTTATATATCCTATGATCGAATATATTTGTCCGGAATAGTAATGTACAACATACTTTTGCTAGACTTCTACCTGAGAAATGAATCTCTGTCTATTTTGTTCCTGATTCATACGACGAATCTGTATTTCGAACATAATTTCCAGGTTTATTGTAACCACGGTTTGGTATTTCCTTTTTAAGGAACTCAATTTCACATCTTTCATAATAGTATTTTGCATTTGTATGATCCAGGACTTAATAGTGTGCCACTACAATATTTGAATTTATGGTATTGTCTGGCGTTATTGGGCTCAATTAAATATTGTCAGTTCAGCATAATGTCTCGACAAAATTTACCCTGATGTATATTTAACGTTATTAATATGACAGATATTGATGAGAACCCTTAGTAAATAAATCACATATTTTCTTATTGTCCGTGTCAATCATCACGTATGATTCCAGAAGTCCTGAGAACATGCTAACATTAAAAAAAGGCGAACGTTATCGAAATTGTGCGGATCGATTTACGGAACATATAGCACCGGTCGAGAAAGAAGACTCGAATATTCCAGACATGAGTGCAGTCATATAAATACGATATGTCTATATACTTTAGGATTGGAGATATATCAACAAATAAAAGATAGAGAGAACTGTTAGATTAGAAACCAATACAGTACAGTCAATGTGGAAATCCTATTTTATAATTATGACACCGAATGGGTAGATGAATACAAAAATATATATAAATTCATTTAACTTCTATAAGTTATAATATAAAATTGGACTAGACAACCATCAAGCAGTCGACATTCGACAAGCTTGGATAAGCACTGGATAAAACTTAACAAAGTGTATTCAGATAAACCTCGTTTAACGAACCTTTGCTTAACGAAACCTCGCGTCTACGAATATTAATTATTGATACAAAACCTCAATTAATGAACACATACCACGCAATAACGAATAAAAACAATCCTCAATCGCACTTTTCCATTAATTTTTGTGTTACCAGTAGTATACAACCGATAGACCAAGAGGTTATCGCTGCGGTATAATCTAGTTGTGACTTAGAGTAATATGGAAAGAATACAATCTTTGACAGAATACAATACAATCTTTACAATCTTTACAATACAAGAATACAATCTTTATAATCTTTGACGAGTTCGTTCAAAACACAGGGCAACTGACAATCGATAATTTCTACGAAATATATTAAGCATTAGTGTTCTGAAAAACCATTTGATATCTTGATTAACGAATCCTCGATAGGGGCAGGATGGTTAAGGGATTTTTCACCATACGATTACGATCGGTGGTGTGAATCAGCACAACTTTGACCCCCTGTTGGAGTGCAGAATCCATGGGCCGACCCATCTTCCATGTCAGTACTATAGACTGGCTTGGAACTATGCAATGTACAGATAGTTAAGTAAATCAGACTTATAGCCGTACGTCCTCAATGTGGTTGCAAAGCGTAAGGTAAGGACGTAAAGAAGCGAACCGCAAAAGAGTTGGGAGTGTCTTGAGCCCCAAAACAGATTGCATAGAGTAAACGAAAAAAAACACGAATGCTTCCAGGAAAAGAAACCCTTTTTTATTTGAAGTTAACCTGTACAACAAAAAAATCAGGCTAATCTAAATAGTATAACTGCAACAAAGATATGAAGCTATAACAGATTAATTAAAGAAGCAAATAATCGACAGAAACAGAACAGATTATATCTTCCCTACCACAAACCACTTTAAAGAAAGGTTTTGGTCTAATACCAACCACAAATGAATAATAACTTAATAAATGAAACAAATATATATATATATATATATATATATATATATATATATATATATATATATATATATATACATATATATATATATATATATAAACAATATATATATATATATATATATGTATATATTTAAAAATATATATTTAAAAGTATATATATTTAAAAGTCATTAAAAGTCCGTAAACGGCCCTTACTGTGTCTCAACTGAGACCTTACAAACCATTTTACGATTGGTGCACATTGTAGGTTGTCAGCCCAATAAATGTTTTTACGCACAAACGTTTTTTATGTCATCCGGTGCGTGTTAATTTAAAACGGTGAGAATCGAACTCGAAACCGTGACGTGATAGAAAACTCTCTTAACCATTAAGCTACAACTGGTGACATATACGAGTATATATTCAAAAATATTGAAATATTTAAAATCAACGGTCTAAACTACAAAAACGGTATTATTTTTCCTGCTTAGGCTGAAACACCCGTACATATTGCCAAATCAAAACTTTCAGTTAAAGCTGGCTTAATTGATCTAACGGTTTAAATAATCAGAAAATCAGAACAATGAAATTGAACATTAGGTTAACGAACATTAACAAACAACAGGTGAAATAGAAGAAGACACTAGAAAATAAGAAATGCATGAATAAAACCAGTGTCTTATATACCAGAACCTTCAACTGGTGCATCAGCTTTCAAAGACAAGAAACCAAATGTTTAATTCGTTTATAAAATTATATACAGCAGCACTGTATCATATGAGATGTAAAATGTGGTGTATACATAAAGAATAACAAGAAGGTTGCGGGTGTTTGTACAGCACTTTAATATTAAGAAAACCACCAACGTAATTTAACACTGGTAAATTACAGCTTCAGTTTACACAGAAAATAATTTCAACTTTGAATAGATCTAAACTCCAGTTCTATAAGAGAAGTTAGATCTTGGTCCTTGTAGAGGACGGATGAAGTATCTATCTACGTATCTATCGTAACATGAATTTAATTGAATTCCATTTATGTATTAACAAAAAACCTTTTCTTACAGGCAAATTTTATTTGTCTTAGCAAGGTTAAGCACGAGCTAAATTAATAATAAAATTGTAAAACTTCAACTCTTTCTACCATCGATAAAATATATTTTTCAATCCACGACCTTCATTAAAATTATTTGTTTCTAAATTGGATTAGCGATAAAAATCAAAATCGTATCAAATTGCGAAAGTAAACCTTTTCGATTAATAATACAGTAATTTAATTTATTCACAATCTCAGCTTCTCCCTTTACAGAATTAGGATAGTTTTTATTACTAAGCCAAGAACGGGAAGAAGGTGACTGTACACAGGAGGAAATTATTTCTTATATAACATGAATTCATATGTATAAGTGAAGGCACAAAGACAAATATAATTTTTCTACAAGATATTAAATTGTAAAACCAAATTGTTCAAATTTTTATCTAATATACAAACAAACGAAAATCAAATAAACTCAATATTAAATTATTTTGTTGGAATTCTGAAAAGCTCCAACCATTTCATGTTATCTGCATCGTTTCCAATTTCAACCTACTAACAAATAATTGACATAACATATTTTTATATAACATCGTCACTTCTCCTCCGTATTTAAGCTCACTACAAAAGGATTGAATCACCTTTAAAATAAAATATGACGTCATTTAAAGATATCATTCTCTCTTTGGTGCTTAAACTAAAATTTTTACAAATTTTCTATCTAATTTTAATAATTTAAAATATCACGACCAAACTTAAAGACAACAGATTTAGGACTACACTAATAATTGATAAATGAGGAAAAGAGGGAAAATATGTAGTTCGGGAAATCCGTGTGGAGTTTAATATGATGGGGAATCCGATGCTTAATAGATGCGCGGCGCATATTGCAGGGAAAATTTTCGTACACTTCGTCTTGGAGAAATATAACTGCTACTACCAAAATATACTACCACCAATAAAATGTTACATAGTTTGTTGATTTTATAAGGAGAACACTATAACCTTGGAACACACAGAGCTTATTGAGGTTTTTATGTTCTTTAGAATTACATGATAAATATTACGAGTATATCACGCGTCTTAATATTGTTAAAGGCTGTTATGGAAAATCCCGGAAAATCTTTTACTTCTTTTATAATTGTTGGTATTATTATAGATAATAGAATTTAATACTTTAAGAAAATTATATTAGGTTTGAATTTCATACAGAATTGTGTAACACGATACTAATTAATAGTATCTATCGTATATATATTTTACCTATAATATTTATAATATTTCATGTGAAGTAGTTCACTTTATTATAAGGAGTAATCAGAAATTGTACACTTATTGAAAATTTAAGACTAATTTTTTGGAAAAGTCATTATAAAACAAGTTAAGATGATACATGGTTACTCATTTAAACATAAGTTCCATTAAAATGTCTCGAATGTCTCTCGACCTATTTTGCAAAATTCTGGTTGGAATTCAAGAAAAAATTAGTGAATAGAAGTTTAAATGGTAAGATCTCAGTAGAAATATACCATTATGACTTGCTTATCATTGGTTGGAAGAATATATATTCGAGCTGAATATATTTATTTAGGGCTGATACTCTTTTACGATTTACAATACTGGTTCTTAGTCTGGGTCGACTCTAGATGATCATCCTAGAGGCTACACGTCATCTTCGTATCAAACCCATCCTGCAATAATTATCTTGAAATAATTTGCTAATACTCACCAGACAATCTCGCAGAAATTGAAAAAAGAGACAGTAAACGTTCACAATACACACGTACAACCACTACTTAATTCTTGAACTTCCCAAAAGTTTAATTAGAATTAATATTCTGAATATCTCCCTATAAGATCGGTCGTATCGTAACCCATCTATAAATTACAAAACCAACATGCATCCATAATACTCGAGCTCTTTTGATACTATTAATTACATAGAACAGAAGCCCGATTTGACCAAATGATCTTCTTCACCATGACGTTGCATTTCAAACCACTTGTCGATGTTCTTGATCCTGTTTAAAACTGATAAACTTCTGGCTAGTTTTTTCAAGCTCTTCATATAGCTGAATAATTCTAGACAAACAAATGTCTTGCACAATTTGATTAACCGCGCCAAACCAGGTATCAACAACCAATATCAACAAAGCCACAATGCCATCGATTAAGACACCTGGTCGGTGCCTTAATCCATTCTTCATTCACAGTGCTTTGTTTTTAGAATCGTTTTGAGATTGGTTAAGTGATAACAATAAAAAAAATGATTTGTTTAATGTCCGTGCTGTGAGTAATATATTGTTATATAATGGCTACAGTTTTACAGATTACTGTATGGCTCGATAACCAACTATGGAAAACCAAAAACAGATACGGTTCATCTTAACTATATACCATATATAAATCGTCAATCATCGCTGCTCACAATTATGACTCAGTACATGAAAAGTATCACCTCCAAATAATCATAGTACATCACATTAAATTTAACAACCTTCATTTAATTACCGGTAATAACACTTAACCTAAAAATATTTAAAATGATATTTTTAAAATAACGTAACTATTAAATTTGTTGTAGACACGTACATCAAATTATTTTTATGATACCTTAACACACATGACAAAATGTTATGATAATTTTCCGTTCGTATATATATAAAATTTGTCACCCTCATATATTTTTGCAATCGAACACTTCGACATTTTAAGCAAGAATTCGAAGAAAAACAAAATTCATTAAGATCGAAATCTCAGAATTGGAACAAAAAAAAATAAAGAAATATTAAAGTTACATACATACTCGTATATATGGTATAAGAGATTGTATCGGCAACGTCGCACATAAACAACACTGTAAAATGTACAAAAAAACCGTAGCATAAGCAAATTTCATGCTTTTCTATCTCGTCGTTTGATTTTTAAACAAACAAACACACACACATATACGCAGCGTAGTTTCATAAATTTATTTTGTGCGTGAAAATTTTTAAGTGGAAATTTATTCAAAATTGAAAATAATTTTAGGGAAAAACATTTATATGTAGAATAGAAAATTAAATAAAATATTTTCGTTTTTGATAACAAGCAAGTAAAGAATAAACTTTTGCACTTGGTTTGTCGAATAAAATTAGAGATGAAAATTCGTTCGAAGAAAATTGAAAATTGATGCGAATGAAATTGGTTTATATATATATATATATATATATATATATATATATATATATATATATATATATATATATATATATATATATATATATATATATATATATATATATATATATATATATGTATATATATATATATATATATATATATATATAATATATATATATATATATATATATATATATATATATATATATATATATATATATATATATATATATATATATATATATATATATATGTATATATATTTTATATATATACATATATATATTCGTGAATTTCAGCTTCCTCAAAATATAAATAATTGTTAACAGTACAAACAGCACTGGTTGTATCACTTGTTGAAGGCGGCTGAAATTCATCATTTACGTTGGCTTCAACACAATCATTGTCATTAACTATGGTATTCGACTGGGCCAAGTAATCATTCAATTATATCATCATCAGTTGGTTTAGCAGCAGTAATAACAGCATCATCGACATTTATATATTCACTCCAAGAAACATTATCATTTCCGCTATTCACAATTTTTATCCAATGGCGTATTATCCAGTTCGTCAAACTAATCTAAATCTATTAGTGCTTCAGTTGCGGTAGTAAGCCAGCCGGCATGTCTAAACCTATTTTTTATTGTAAATGGTTTAACTTCTCTCCAGGTTGTGGCTGCCATCCCAATCGTATTTATGAGATTAACGTTGAACGGCGTATCATTAAATTTCAGGCAGTGCATCATTTTCAATAGCAATAGTTTTCTGTAATGGCTTTTAATATTTTTTATGATACCTTGATCAACAGGCTGAAGAACTGATGTGGTGTTGGGGGGTAGAAATTCTTATTTGATGGACAACAAATTGTCGATTTGTGGATGAGCTGGAAAATTCTCTACTAGTAATAAAACCTTTTTCTTGGCACGTTTATGTTCTACATCCCTGCGAATCATATAATTTTTTGAAAATGTCGGAGGTGATCCAAGCTTTTGCTTTAGCTTAGTAAATCACAGGTAAAGATTTTATATTTTTGAAACACCTATGTATTTGACGGAAACGGTAAGCCCAACAGTTGGTGCAAGTAAAATTTTGATTCCCAATTTTCTGAGCGAATTCATTACCAGGCTTTCGCCTGTAAGGTTGGTCTGGAAATCGGAATTCGATTTCTTAAGTTGTGATTTGTGACACCAGTCTAACAGTAGTTTATCAATATCGTCGTGTTCGGGTTTTCTCCCTTTTTTAGTTTTAAAGAATTCTCTTCGAATTGTTTTTTTATTTTTCCTCGATTTTTCCACATCGTTGATAAAGTGGAATGTGATAAATTTAATTCTTTGTTTTCTTATCGCATCACCATGTGAGCTTTTTCTTCAATCGGTCGCTATAACCGATTGTATTTACAAAAAGGTATAAAAACATTGAACGATATATCCAAAATCGTCGTCATAGCCGGATCTATATACGAAATATTATATACTAATACATATATAAAGATTAAAAGCATGGGACCGAAATTTTGCGCCGCTTCAACCGGAATGTCGTTATAACCATAGTCCTTATAAACGAAATCCACGTATGTATATATGCACACATACACACACATACATATATATATATATATATATATATATATATATATATATATATATATATATATATATATATATATATATATATATAGATATATATATATATAGATATATATAGATATATATATGTATGTATAATATGTATATATATATATATATATATATATATATATATTTTTTTTTTTTTTATGCGGTTTTTACAGGCCATTATTGGCCCGTACCATGTCAACAATCTGACTCTATCGGTTTCGATCACGAGTCATTTCTTCAAACCGTTGTAGGCAGTTTGAAGATGCCAGATCGCTCTCTACGCCGTGGAGCCATCGTCGCCGACAGCGACCTCTTCGCCTACAGAAAGGCGGTTCACCCTTAAAGGTTCGCTGTATCATTCGGTTCGGATCAGCACGCAGAACGTGTCGTCCGCTAGAGGAGTAATTCTTCCCAAGATAATGTATAACAGTAACTTATATGCTGTGCAAAGGAGAGCTATACCGCGATAATTCTCGCATTTCAAGCGATCACCCTTCTTGAAAATTGGACCTAACGCGGCCACTTTCCATTCTTCGGGCATAACATCATTTTGTCATACCAATCGAACAAGGTCAAAAAGACAGTTCCACAAAGTAAGCCTTCCGAATATCAAGAGCTGTGAATTAATGCAATCAACTCCTGGTGAACGATCTTTCTTTAATTTCCGCATGGCCATTGTAAATTCCTCATAGGATGGATCCTCATTGAACATCTCTGCGGTCTGTATTTGAGGGTATTCAAACACAGCTTGTGATACATGTGGAACATTAAGTAAATCAGAAACATGTTCACGCCATGTATCGAGTACCGCATCGACGTTAACACAGAGGTTTCCATCCTGGTCCTGAATGGCAGTTGACCGAGATCTTAAGGTATGGTGCAATTCGGTGATTCCTTTAAAGAAACCACGCGAATTGTGCTCATGGCTGAGTTGTTGTACTCTTAAGACCTTGGCCTTCCACCATTCTCGCTTCTTCTTTTAGCTGTCCTCCTAGCAAAAACTGCTTGATTTTTCCTTGTTTGATTGTTAACTGAGTCTTCGCTTCATTATAGGCTATATTTCGTTGCTCAACAGCAAGACGAGACTCCTCATCAAACCAATCATTTTTGGGCTTAGTTTTCACTATACCGAGAGTGAGCTGGGCGGCATCGACAACCGAGGTTTTCAATACTTCCCAGATCCTGTTCACATCATCAGATTGGTAATTGGATTGCATAATGCTATTGCTGACAAGATCTTGATATTTTCGTTGCGTTTCTTCATTTATCAGACCTTCACAGGAGAATCGCGTTGTATATTCTCCTGTCCTCCCTGACTTGTACGAAAATTTCCATCGTAGCTTTGCAGCAACCATAAAATGGTCACTGACCACGTATTTGGTTGACGACCGATACGATCTCACGTCTTGGACAACCCGAGCCCTCCCTTTTGAAATCATCACATGGTCAATTTGGCTTCGGGATGTTTTACGTGGATGTGTCCATTTTTCTAAGTGGATGTTTTTATGAGGAAAGAATATACTTGCTACTTTGAGATCATGAACGATCGCAAAGTACATCATTCTTTCCCCATTCTCAATTGTTTTTATATATGTATATATATATATATATATATATATATATATATATATATATATATATATATATATACATATATTTATGTATATATATATATATATATATATATATATATATATATATATATATATATATATATATTTATATATATATTTATATATATATTTATATATATATATATATGTATATATATATATATATATATATATATATATATATATATATATATATATATATATATATAGACATCTTAGAAATACGATTAGCTTTTTAATGGTTTGTTAGTTATTACTGCTTAAAGAATTCAGTAATTTAATTAAAAACTGAATAAGCTATTTATGAGCTTTTATAATCCAATACGAAAACGTGAATTAAAATGAATTGATCTCACAGTATAGTACAGGGACAATCGTTGCTCAATAAAAACATCCACTTGTAAATTTCAAAATACCATATCTTGCAAATGCAGCTAAGTTAAAATATTGGGCAGATCCGTTGTCATCATGTTGATTGATGTAAAGCTGAATTCATACTTCAATTTCTTCGTTCATTTATTCATTCAAACAATTTTTCAACCAATCGTAGTAATCCAAAATGACAATTTTTGTTCTTACATTTTGTCGCAAGAGATAGTTTAACTTTAACTTTTTGTCTGAACGAACATTGAGTAAAAGAGACAACATGACACCAAAACGAAAAAGAAGCAAATAACAGCCATTCTTATTCGGAAACAAAATACATATAATGTGTACGTGCGTGCCAATGGGACTTGTTTATATTAGTTAATGACAAATGTTTTGAGAATCGTTCTGAAAGTTTAGCATATACTATGAATCGTCAAAACAAAATTACGCGAGTTGCATTTAATTCAATTTAGTGTCATGGTTATCTCTGACGTAACTTTTAACCTATTGCATTTCAATACAGTAGTAATTAAATTGTATGAACAGGTTAATTGAATGAAAATTGAATGAATAGATACATTACTGGTAAACCATTTAATTAAACCCAATGGAGTTGTGTTTCACTGTATTCGCATGTGGAATTGGTTGCGAGTTCAATTGGACTCGTTAGGATTGTTTTCTTTGTAAAGAGGTATGTATGGATTTCATTTGGTTTGGCTATTTCTTCGTCCAGCTATACTCATTGCATGGGAGGCATTTTGTAATTTACTAGTTGACTCTACTATAATATCTCTAATAGTTAAAATTACTTCAGTATCCGTAAATGCTGCAATACTAGTTCTTTTTGTAATTGGCACTCGTCTTGTACATTAAATACAGTATTGGTTCCAAGACGCTTCCACGTGGAATTCCAACTGATATTTTTATTACTAACGGTGCCTTACTATGTGTATGGTTTATTCTGCAATTTTGTCTAACTGTTCTATTAGCAAGAACCGCTTTATTTCTCCTTAAGATGTCGATCCTCAGCTCAGCGATCCAACCAGGTTTATAAAACCTATATATTTATATAAATTTACTCGATTTGATTTTTATCAGCCCATACTGTCACTTCATCCGGCAGATTAATGTTGATCCTAAATTTATAAGTAAAAAAAAACTTACTGATGAACATAGACAGATACAGATGGATTAACTAAAATTGAGTTAACACCCATGGTTGATAAGTATATTTAACTTAGACTCCGTTTCAGATCCATTTTAGTTGCTTGATAACCAGATGGTAACCGGGTTGCCAACATCGAGATTGTAGAAAGCAACTAACTTTAAATTTTTAAAAAATCAATAATTTTGCTTAAACTTGGTCGAAAACCTCGTTTATCCATATTGAAATTGTACAAATTAGCGATGTTTTGCACTTGAAAGGTCTATTAGGGTTTGAAATTATTATCATCTCTGCAACCTTCCACTGGTATGGAACGATTTTTAGCCTAAATTTAATCCTTCAATGAATTTCTTCATTGACGATGTTCTGTTTTTAAGTTGTGAATATTTTCATATTTTACCTCGTTTAATATTCCTGGGCGTATGCTTTTATCTTTGACGGTTCTGATCAAGTTCCATCATCATTATTTATAGCAAGAATATGCTTGGTCTTTAAAATCCTTTTGTGGCTCCACAGCGAATAGTCAGTATTTTTTGGTCAAAATGGCTTATACTAGGAGAAAATCATAATATTGTCTATCGCTGATAACACAATACCGGACTTAATAGACTTATTTACCACAATTTCTTTTTAAATAACCTCATCCGCCATATTAGACCGAATCCCTTTCAAACACTATCGTGCATCAAATCAAAAAAAACAACAAGTACACTAGTATGGTGTAAACTAGCATTCTCTGGATTTTAAGTATAAAAGGTTGACGCCCTGATCAGAAAAACTATTTATTTCTATTATTCAAGCGTCATTAATTACTGATCAAGTTGTTGATCCAAAATATTTGTCTGTTTCACAACTCCAAATAAATCTTAGTCTTACATCAAATTATCAGTCCAATTAACTATTACATATAAAGCTCTGTGCGTTCTGATAACTTCTTTCGTTAAAATACATTATTCGTACGTTCCATTTTCAAAGAAACTTCACCAAATTAATTTTTAAATAAAAGTATTCCAGGTTTCTTTAAATAGCAAAAAGCTTTAGTGATTGACTTTTACAAATTTTAGTCCTTGATAATTATGAAGTCAATAAAAGCTTCCGCTTTTTTTCAAATAAAACGCATTAAAATCAATCAAAATAGGTGTTTGTGGCGGTCCGCGGCTGGCTTTTACATGATTCATTCTATGGGTCCAATATTCCAGCGCTCTTCCGAGTATTTCGGTTGATATTCCGTTAATTACGCGGGTTATGTTCGTTTCTAGTGCAAGAATCGAATGTGATTCATCGATATAAACAAGCGATTTCAGATCCCAAAAAAGTAATCAAACGGTGTCAGATCAGGAGACCTAGGAGACCAGTTAACGTATGATGTTGACATGATATTCTCATTTAAATTTTTATTCAATAAATCGATATAGTTTGGTATTGTGTGTGGGACGTTAAACCATCCTGTTGAAACCACAGGTTGGCTACACCATAATATCTTGAATTTTTGTCAATAAAAATTCATTGACCTTTGCTCTATAGTTTGCACCATTAATTTTTAAACGCGTCCTTCTTCATTTTTAAGGAAATACGGTCTAATGATACCACCTGTCCATAAAACGCACCAAACAGTGCATTTTTCAGGATGCATTGGAACCTTTGAATCGTTTCTGGATGTTCATCAGCCCAAATATGTCAATTTTGTTTGTTGTTATACGTATTCATTGTGCTAAAAACAGAACTTCATTGCAGAAGGATCAAATTCAAACTGTTCTAACGCCCATAAATCAAATCGATGACACAAGGATTGTGTCTTCAATTCATGAACAAGATGTATATGGAATGCCTTCAAATGAAGATGTCTCTTCAAAATATGCCACAATTTGCCATATGAGAGACTCGGAGCTTGAGCAGCAATATTTACATTAGATCGACTGATACGCACTCTACTTGGATGATCAATATACAAAAAAAGTGGTTGGAAGAATATGAAGGCCATAATTTTTCACTTAATTCTGAGATTTTTGCAAAAAATTTCTATAATTTGTAATGTCAATGAATACTGAACACAAATGTGACATGCACATGACAGTTGTCATGCATAAATCCCAATGCGAACCCCAATTGGAAAAAGTACCTCCTATTGAAGTTTATCTCCCATTAGGATAAATTTAAATGCTAGAGAAGAAAGATGGAAGTAACACGAATGAGGAAACAATTCCATTGAGATATGACATTGAAGTGAAACCCGATCGATAAAATAATTCATCTCAATCTACTAATTCTCCTATAAATTGGAAATAAGATAATACAATCATTAGTGTCACATATTTGTTAGGTCGTGGCAAACAGTCACTCACGTACAAAAATATAATATAATTCCTAATTGTGATAACAATCAGTTTGAATTTCAATATACACGTACAATGTACGAGAGTACACATATAACAATACACACCCAGTTATATGTATATCCGTATATAAGAAGTAAATCAAGTAGTTGACAGTATCTTTACCTTTTTACGTATTTCTTTCGTGTGAAAATTATATATTTTTATTTTTGCTTATCAAATTCTATGTATATACTGAAGCAACTTTACGCAGGTATATGGAAGTGTTTGATATCAAAAGGGAAAAAGGATGTTAATGTTGTGCTTTTTCGATTTTTAAGGAAAATTATTTGTGTTTATTTTTTTTATCGCCTTCATTATCTATTTTTGTTTGACAGGATTTATCACTACAAATCATAATTTGCAT
Source organism: Tipula lateralis (assembly GCA_963932295.1). Lineage (NCBI taxonomy): Eukaryota > Metazoa > Arthropoda > Insecta > Diptera > Tipulidae > Tipula > Tipula lateralis. Next base: position 82,230,617 of record OZ010738.1, on the reverse strand, counting down.
TTAAGGTTAAGGGTTACAATTTCATTTACCTGTGACAATATTGTACTCTATACCACTGGTGGAAGCTTAACGGAAGTTACTTATTCTCAATTTTTTGAAATCATTGATCTCACAAGACCTAACTCTCTGGATGGTTTGTTTTCTAATCCCTAATTCTAATTCCCGTGTGAATATTTTTTCTGATTGCATCAGCAAACAAGAAGACTGATATATGCATCATTCTGGACAGTTGGGGAAACATGGAGCATGTGTGCTTATTGTCCTTATCATTTTTTTTTAAGTTATTCTGGAAAATTGAGCACCCGTACATATATTGCGAATGCTGAGACAAGTGGTTTAAAAGCAGTCAAAGATAGAGTTCTCTCTTTCTACTTTATGGCAAAGCATTGGGAGTGGAGATCGGATGCTCAAATCCTTAGTTATTTATCATCACGGTCCCTAAAGAGTAAAGATTTAAAAAAATTACCAGTGCATTGAATGGTGAATAATAGGTCTGCTGGTTTCATCAAATGGTTTATTAATTGTTTCATCCTGGAAGAAGTTGATTGGAGCAGAAATAAATTGATTTTAAAATTCAGAAGAATAAGTTCTCGTCATTTATTCATTAGATCAGCTTTTGAGCGAGGCAAGATATCTCATTCACCAGGTAGGTTAAGTGCACGAAGAAGAAGGGATTCTGTCGCATAAGATGTAAGAAGCTGGCCAAATAAAATGCAGTGCGGCGAAAACATCATTGAGTCATCGATGGCATTGAAAAGCCTATAATTAAATTCCAGATGACTAGCACAATTGTTCTCACCGATAAACGCTCTATAGGACTATATTTTGGCATATCACGAAATGATTATCAGATAAATCGCTTAATAATTTTGAATTAAATTGTTGGTACTGAGTATTGAAGAAATGTAATGTTTTTAAGAAAAGTGCAAGCGTTTGAAACGGAAGCACTTCCCATCGCTTTGAATAGCACATATGTACTTACTAAAACGATCCAGCACTATAAACAAAAATGAATTAAAATTCATGTAATTAGGGTATGTAAATAGGGTACTAGAGAATCTATATATAGTCTCTGCAAGAGTGCAAGGGACGTTAAACTTTTGCCTGAACTCCCATCGTAAGTAACGTAAACTTTACAATGTGATTTATTAGTGCAACCCATATTAAGTCGTCCAGAGATAGCGACAACGATTTTACTAGGTTTCTGAAAGTTTTATTAAATAAGATATTGTGGTTACTAGGTTTATGTATTCTGGACCCTTGAAACTAGATGAACTTATATCTAAATGAGGGAATATCGTTTAAAATTATCTCTTTTACAAATTATCTCTTTCTTAACCATTTATTTCCCAACATAGTCTCCTTTCACACACTTAGTAAGACGATATTCCAACTTTTTTATACCATCTGAAAAATACGATTTCGGGAACCCCTCAAAATACGCGTTAGTTTCGGTAAACACTTCTTCGTTTGAGATGAATCTTTGTCCTGCGAACCGTTTTTTTAAGTTTAGAAACAGGAAAAAGTCACTAGGAGCCAAATCTGGACTATAAGGTGGATGATCAACCAATTCGACGTGTATTTCACGTAATTTTAGCATCGTATCTAATGCTGTGTAAACCGGTGTGTTGTCTTGAAGAAAAAGTTTTCTTTAAATGTGGTCGTTTTTCCTTGATTAAACCAATTGGTCCAATAATGCACGATAATACTTTCCAGTGATTGTGGATCCTTTTTCAAGATAATTAATGAGTAATATTCCGTTTACATCCCAAAATATAGTGGCCATAACCTTGCCAGCCGATTTCACTGCCTCTGCGGAGTACTTCCACCAGCTTCCACCCATTGTTTCGAATAGTTTTTGGTTTTAGGTGTGTAGTGGTGGACCCACGTTTCATCAACAGTAATTAATCGATCAACAGGATTACGCTTTATCATGTTCAAAAACCGATGTGAAGTGTTCTGTCCAACTTCTTTTTGGTGGACACTGAGCAAACGCGGCATCCAAATGTTTATACAAAATGTTGAAAACACGTTCATATGATATGTTTACCATTTCAACAATCTCACGCAACTTGACTGGGCGATCATTCGTAGCGATATCGAGGATTTTCTTGATATTTTCTTCAGTAACCACCACTTTTGGCCTTCCTGTTGATGGTATTATTGTAGTGCTTCTTCGGCTTCGTTTAAATTCAATAATCCAATATATTACCATGTAATCTGACGGAGCAGACTCACCGTAATGTTTATCGAGCTTTTACTTTGTCTCTTTCGTATTTTGTTGCTTACTTCAAATGACTACAACAAATAAACTAATCGATGAATTTGAGTGAAATTTTAACAGCTAACGTTTAACATATCGCAATTTCTAAAAAACAAAAAGTTTTAATGTTTGTGCTGCCATCTAGGTAGCTTCATTTACAATCCGCACTCGTATACTTGCGATTTGCATTTCATCTAAAGTTACTTTCTTGACATGATATCTGAAACAATATTTAGAGTGCCTTTACAATGACTACTTGTAAAATCAAAATCAAAAGCAAACTTTAAGCTAGTGGTCCAGTTAGATTACTGCTGTTAATGAGCTATTTGAGTGACTCATGATTGGTAACAATATGGAAGTCCTTCAATATATACGCAAAAATGCGTGACAGCTGCGGAGCACTCCAGCTTGTAATTCTGATATCTCTTCACCATCATCTTCGATCAGTGTAAGAACACTGCCTACTCCAATATTACTTGCATCTAAATGCAAAATGTATTTTTTGAAATTCTGATAAACCAAAACCGAAGCCATACATTAAGTGTATTTTATCGAATCAAACGCTTCTTTAGCTTTAGAGGACCACAAAAATTTAAGATTCTTTTTTAAAAAACTACGTACGTTTTTGATTATTAGGTACAGTAAATTTTTTCACCGCTGAAAGTTTTTGTTGATGAACACATAAGTTACCATCAGTATAACAATGAACCCAAGATAACCCAAAATTTTAAGAAAAAAGTTACTTTCCACGAGATTATCGGTTAAATTAGACTCTCTCAAAAGATTGGCAAGTCTTGAGTGTATCAACTATCTAACAACCCGCGATACTTTTCCCCCAGTATCAGGTTATATGTGGATGCAATCTATATTCAACCAATACCAGTTAGCTGCAACTTCTTTTAGTAGTAAACATATTTCATTTCGAAATATGACATAAGACATAGCCCATGGAATAACTAAATGACTTACGTTAAATAAATCAGACAACTCCGGTTCGGTAACGTTACATCTGGTTTTTGCATTTCCGATATAGCATTTTTGGTTTGAGATTCATGAGAAACAGTAGAAAATACTTGATCATTTAATTCTTCAGTATTATTATTAATCAATGCTGGAACATTTGTTAATTATTTATTTAACTAACGCAATTAATTAAGAAAGAAAAGCGCATATATGGAAGCAACATGTAAGAAGGCAGCAGACAGCATCTGCCATACCTGGTGGCGGTCGTTTCTCAGATAATTTTGGATTGGTGGTAGGAAACATTTTTGCTTGCAATCGTCGTCTAACTTTCTTCCGATTATATATTACATTTGCCTTGTGTGAAATCTAAAGCACTTCCTCTAGCTTTATTTGATCACGATTTTGGTTTTAAAGCTTTAAATGCTTCTAGCTAAGTTAAAATAATTTCACCAGTTTCTTTCAACTTACAAATTCAATTTGAATATGCATTTTCCAAGTATTAAAAGTACAAATAATACTTTTAAAAAACTAATCTTTTGAAGCCCTATACATCGAAGGGAAATATAGACCTGATTTGGGTAAACAGTGACCATCTTATAGTATTGACGTCGATGGATCAGGTAATAAGTTCTGTTTCGCATCGCCAACCCTAATCGGATTATTAAAATTAACTTTTCGTATTCTGCGTATCCCTATAGGTAGCAGAAGTATAGAAGCTGGTAAACCTAGTTTCCCTCGACCCCATCAAAGTGTTTGAGATTATCTCTACCAGGCAATCAAAAAAAGCTGACTAACGTGATGATATAAATAATACTACAGCAGTGCGAACAATCAAATAGACTTTAAGCTTTATAAAACAGAGTTCAGGCTTTATTTAGCAGCTTTTGACAGAAACTGCGCCTGAGTTCTTGTTTGCTTTCCCATTTGCCTGAAATAAGCCACATATTTGTTACTTGTAATTAACAAAAACATTAATTTGAACCCATCGCCTATCATTTCTGTGTATCGCATGTTTTGTTCATATCCAAATATTGTATCTAAGTTCATTATATTTAAATTTTAGCAACAACAATAATTTTTCAACTTTTCTTTTAAATTATAATTTTCTAAGTACCTTAAGTTTTATAAATACTCCTCGTACATATCTTTATTTAACATAAAAATTTATTCATTTTGGCCTGGGGCGATGAATGAATTTTTTCACATGAATCGAATATAAAATTGTATAAATTTTATTTTTTTTTGTGTTGTTCAACTAAACTTTCTTTCATATTCTTTATTATTTTTGTTCAATTTGCAAATTGAACTTTTGTTGAAAATACAAAAAAATCACAATAACGAATAACGGTACAAAAAATTAACAAATATAAAACTTTTAGAACATTTCTATTTATTTCGAAATTTACTTTTTTTTAATTTATTTCAGTTTTTATTCTTAAAAAAGTTTAATTGTGCTTAATTAATTAATGTAAAGATAATTAGTTCATAAAGTGTACTGCTTCATTGTTTCCAATCACATCGCGGTCCCAAACATGACATAAGTCGAACGATTTTAGCCAATAATCAATATATAGTTCTAATACCAACCATAAGCAAAATAAATCAGGAAGCTTATGTACCAGCAAAGCACAGTGTTACACGTATGGTTAATCTAAGTTGACTCATCTAAACGAGCTTTCTTACTGTGGGCTTTCATCAACGTTTGAAACAGATAACAAATTGTAGTGTTTATAACCTAAAACCAAAATGCTGACAGTTATTTTCATATGTTATGAACTTGCGGCCTATTGTACGTTGCATCCAAGTGGTCAGGTTCGAGGGGGCAGCAATCTTAATCAAGCAAAATATCCTATATTTCCAACAACAAGAAATTAAGAAACCATTAATGCAATGTTAGCAATTAATCATGATGGTGCGAAACTAAGTTTAGGGGCGATTTATTGCCCACCAAGACCAAGAAAAAATTGTTCGAAATCAATATGTCAACATATTTAATAAACTTGGACGAAGGTTTATTATAGGAGGTAACTATAACGTGAAACATAATGCGTTGGATTCTCGACTCATAACACCAGGAGAAGGAAGGAAACTCCTAAGTACAATAAAAATCACAGGTTGTGAATATCACTCATCACGTAAACCAACATAATGGGATTTCAGACATCAACAAGGTTGCTGATTTGATTGAATTTTGTAGCTCGAAAGGAGTAGCCTCAAATAACATTGAAGTCTCTTAGTACATAAATCATAAAAAAAAATTAGAGTAAAATTGGAAATCAAATTGCGTTTAAAGTAAATCTTACTACTGTAGAGTTACTGGATTAATCTGGATATTCTATTAACTCTATGAGTGAAATAGCTAAAGAACATACAGATGTATAAGGCGAGAAAGCAATACAAGAGATTAACTACCTCTTGGCAATTCGAGAACTCATAAAAGAAAAGCGCAAGAAAAGACGCATCTGGCAAAGAACCAGAAACAAATGAGATTTTAATTGACAAAAGAGATTTTAATCAGATAAGTAACAAATATCAGAAAAGTAAGGAACGGACTAATTTAAGAGTACTGAAAATTATTTGAAAGGCTGGGTCCTGAAGCTGACAACAATTATTCTTTTTGAAAAGCTACTAAAAGATACCAGAGACCAAAAATCTAATTTTCGCCTATAAGGAAAATAAATGGAGAATGAGTCCAACGTAATGAAGAAAAAGCAGAACTGTTTGCATAACATCTGGCATCAGTATTTCAACCACAACGATTGATCTTTAACCACTTTATAGATCTCAAACAAGTCTAAGAAAGCTGAATAGAAATTGGACAAGAAATAGATATCCAAGGACATACGTGTCATATGTGACTGACATAGGTTTGTGTCTAAGTGTTTCAAGCTTGCACAAATAATCATGATCAAAAAACCGCAGAAACATACCTAGCAAATTACATCATACAGGTCGATGTCTTTGTTACATAGTCATATCATCTCAAAATTGTTCGAGAAGTTGTTATTGAAACGATTATAACCAATGATCATTATACCTGACTTCCCGTTTGGATTCACAAATAAACTTTCGACATTTGATCAAGTTCATTGTGTGACTGCAAAAAAAGAACAAACATGTATGAAGAGAAGAAATATTGCCCTACTGTATTTCTAGATGTATCACAGAATTTCAATAGAGAGTGACATCAGGGATATTATCTACAGGATAAGTAAATTTGTTCCTCAAAATGACTGCCAATTGATCGAAAGAAACATACAAACATGAAGAAACATACTTCAACTTAAAAGTTGATGATAAATAAATCTTGATGCTAGATAAATCTAGCCATAGCTGGAGTGCCTCAGGGTAACTTATTTCCCATTCAATGGAACTTTTGCTGATACAGCAGTATTGAACGGTTACAGCAAACTCTCTACGCGCAATATCGAATCATAACTGCCACATTACCAACGGATTATTGCAGACCGTCCTTAATGTTAAATCGATTGATGAAATGATTCAAGAATCTGCCATCAAACATGAAAGAAGATTACTGCAACATAACAACAGTGAGGACATACAACTTCTTAACATAACACAAGAACTGAGACGCCTTAAAAGAATTAAACCATATGGGGGCAGAATATTACTTGCTTGTTAAGTGGGTTATTATCATTAGTAATAAATTAGCATGTGATAAGATTGTGATATTAAATAAAAACAAAATTACATTTTTCTAAGAACTAGTAGACAATTGGATACTTCCCATTTATATCTTTGTGTTGGTTTTAATTGTTATATTCATATTTTTCACAAATTTTTCTTAAATTTCTTTTTTTGCGGAGACTTCTGAAACATGATCTGAAATGATTTTACTAAGGGTGGACCAATATCAGATGCTTAACATCCTCCACACTGTCACCAAACACACAATCCTTGTCCTCACTCTATATTTTCCAATTTCCATATATCAGGTTCATCCTGATTTTGTCGATTAACCCAACATTCGCACATCTGTTGTGAGTTCTATATAGAAAGGGAGGTTCTCAAAAGAGAAGTGCAAGTGTTTATGCTTGTTTTCTTTTATTTAACATTCTTCGTTACATATATACACTCCTATTTTCTTCAAAGATTCATTTGAATTATTCGCAGTACAGTATCAGCTCAACATTTCAACTTTTCACACCCTACGTCTATGTTACGGTAGCTATTGTTTTGTAACATCATATTGACCTATACGAATATACTTCAACATCATATCCACAGACACGTCGCTTTGTCTTCCACCTTCACATATAAGCAAAACTACTCCACCCCTGCAATATGAAATATTACGTTTTTCCTATTCATGTCAGTTTTATATATTTTCAAATATTTAGATTTGTTCAGCGCTTATTATACAGATGCTTTTACCACCTTAAATACTTTTCCACATTTATTTTTGGCATCAAAATATGGTTACCTAAATATTACCGAAATATCTTAATTATCACTCACACTTTAAAATTCCCTATACTCAAAAATATGTTGCTTTGTACATCACTCTACTTTAATGCCTTGCAACCATCTCATTCCAAAACTGATTTTTCTTCGTTAGCATGCTCACGGTCTCTTTCTCTGTGTTGCTTTTGTAATAAAAAGGCCAATCACCCATCTCGGATCACGGAGATGTATACTTCCATCCATTGTCTAAACGCCATTTTTGAACCATATACGCACCATCCTATATCTAATTTTGGAAAAAATAAGAGCCGTCCATCATAGTATATCAGTCACTAGTTTCATGTAATCCCTTTTTCATCTCCCACGTCATTTTTCCCACACACTCTATTGGAGAGTGATTTAACTGTGGTTGAGCGCAATCAATTATGTTCATTCATTAACCATGTGACTCGTTCTTTCAACATTCAATTTAACAATTTTACAAATGCTCAATGGGTACCACATATCTAAATCATTTTCCACATTTAATATCAATAATCTTTTTCTCACTAATAACATTTCTCACATTTAATTGTTTATTATTTACTTTATTGAACTAACTCCACATATCGTTAGTTCGTGTGGTATGTGTCATTTAAGATAAATATTTGCGCCAATTTTATCTTTGGGTTTTGCGAAAGACCTCTCGAATACTAATTATACACTTCCAACTATTTCCAAGCCCGTTTTACGAGGACCATCTGCACATTGTATCACTCACTGCCAGACTGTAGTAATGACATGAAAGGTGGGATCTATCAAAGCAATTTTTATAAATTCAATCAAGATCGCTTTGGTTCTACACTCCTACAGAGAGGAAGATAAGCTTTTACATTCAGCCACTATCCAACCTCTAACCAATGTTTTTGAACGGTCTGACCTCTATCTTCTTTATTTCTAAGTTCTTAAATAGTTTCAAACTTTAACAACAGAATCAACGATCACGAGATATCATTCACTGTCATTTTACAGGACACTATAGGCTGAAAGCTTTTCCTTTTTTCAGACAAAGTAAGTTTATGAGAACCGGAGATTTAAAATATGTTGGTGCCAAGGAAGCCTATGAATATGAAAATGTATCCCGATAAATATCGAATAGTTTCAGAATCGTAAGAACAATTTGTAATCACAAATTTTACTTTGTTGCAAAAATGTATCAACTACACATGTGATGAAAGAGTAAATTCCGTAACTTTCAGCATAGATTGTTTACCATTTAATGGTGCGTACACGTACGTGATCAAAAAATTATTCGCGAATCAAACCAATCAAATCATTGGAAACATATATAAATTTCCCCGCCTGTGATGCATTTATTTCAACTTTGGGCAAATTTTGATCGCAAACATTCAACATAATAAAAAAAGAAATATTATGAGCAATAATTATGCTCATTATATATAATTTTGCTATTTTCTGACATTTGTCATTCTAGTTTTTCTTTGTGTGATAAAATTAAACATAATTATAAAAAATGAACAAAATTAATAAATCAAATACAATAAAACTTATTGAAGAAGTGTGGATGGAAGGCCGTGAACTTTGTTTGATACCTTTACGAATGATAATGGTACAATGGAAGTAGAGTCACACGAAATGACGCTTCCGATAGCAGAACCAGATATTGAAGAATTTATCGAAATATTACCACCTAATATTACAACCACACCTACACCAGGTCCATCTTATTTTGTTCGCAGAACAAATACTCGGCGAAACCGGACCAAACCGGTAGTGATTCAAGCAATTTAGAGACTTTTGAATCACTAATGAACAATGCAATGACCCAAATGGCAGCCAACCGAAATAAACCGGTGACTGTGCTTTCAGTTTTAGTGGATAGCCTCACTGACCGGTTTTTGAAATGTCCAACCGCAAAGCAAACCGAATTCGCTAATGAATTCAATATTTTGTTTGACAAAAGAGAGGATGAATTAAAATTTAATTTAATTATTAATATTATTTTTATATTTTAATTTTAGATATATTTGGTGAAAAAATGTGATACTAAAAAGTTTATGAATTTAAGTATGTAAGAATAATTTAAATAATTGAAATACTCTGCCAAGGTAGTATATCCACTTCATTAAAGTGTGTTTTATACTGATTTCTGACATCGCCTGCATTTCGGTTTGGATTATTGGATCCTAACCGTTGTGTTGCTGTCATTCCATTTCTACACATAACAACTGTCGACTAAATCGGCACTCATGTACTCATCGAGTCGCTTACGTGGCCAGTTGTGCAAGACCACCGTTGATTTTATTATTGATATATTCGCCGTCTACTGGCAAGTATGCCAAATGCATTTTCAACGACTCTTCTTACTCTAGATAGACGATAGCTAAAAACGTTTTTATCTTGGGGAAGTACTGTAACATTAAAGAGATGTTATTATTTTTTTCACATAAGTTCGAATTCGATTTAATTAACTCCTAAATGTAGAGGAATGAATTTCAAACATTTTCCAAAATTCATCAGAAATTGTCTAATTGTTACTTGTTAGTTGTGGGGAATTCATCAGTGTGATTCATCCGCTTGATTTAATCTTGTAATTTCGTAACCGGTTTTTTCCTCTCACCACACCTTGTGCATAATGAATAAATCGAATACATGTCGGAAAGACTAAAATCGCATTCTTTTCTTGAGTGACTTGCAAATGATCACCATCGCCTACTATTTTGGTATTAAATAGCGTCTGACGGCATTATTTGCATCTATTACTTTTTGGATCAATTATTTGTTATTACTTCCTGTAATCACCTTTTATACTGAGATCAAGGTAAATACTTATCTTATATTTCTGTGAGATATTTATAGTCGAACTTAAATTCATATTTATCAATTGTCTTGTTGTTTTCTTCTTAGTTCCCTAGCCGGTTGTTTGCATTATAGTTTTTTTGTTGCAATTGGAAACCAAGAACAACCAAGGGAAAAAAACACATTAAATATTTGTGGGTGAGGCTGGGCCTCACTGTTCAGCTAACGGCCGGCTGTAAAAAATTGGTAATAATACTTTTAAGACGATAGAAGTTTTCCTACAAACTAGTACAAAAGCATAAGTGGCGTGGATGATAAGGTTGGTGCTATTAGAATCTAATCGGATACCAGCGATTAGAATCTAATCGGATACCGGGGAATCGTTACTACCTACATATTTGAGCCAATTTCTTTATATGTAGTTTATATGTCATCTAAGTGATTATATAGTTCCGGTCATGCAATATGAACTAAATTGAGTGCCATAATTTGTGTTAAAATTTATACATGTAGCATGTAGCATATATATTTTTGTTTCTTTTGAATTATTTTGTTATTATCTAGAAATTATGCCATAGAGCCTGTGTCAGTTAATTAAATTAAAAGAAAAACCAAAATTTACCACAATTCACTTTGAATTGAAAAAAACAACTTTATGGTGCCTCATTTCACTGTTTGGTGTGATTAGAAAGCTTTATTTTTTTTTAGCAATTTAACGGATGCGGTTTGGTCCGATGCACCGCAACCCTGAGCGCTCTGGAGTCGTGGGTAAGTGATTTTTTTTGTTGTTATTTTTTCTTATTTCACCAAAACGAAATTATGTGCCATAAATACATTTACACGTAGATATGTATATATTATCTTCATTAAATTAATTTATTATTTATAATATATTACAAGTGTGTTAGTGATAGTAAATTTTGGTATTCATTCAAATTTTGGTTTAGATTTTCATAGATATATTTTTTTTATTATCATTAAGTTATTACTTATTGGTTATTGTTTAACCATTTGATGAATTCTTTAAAATAAAAGACCTTTAAATTTAACATGGTGGCTTAAGTCTATTTTTTTAAGGGGAAGTTAACATGACTGGGTCGGTCGGTGAGGTTGCAATGGTCAATCGGATTTTTTTTTATTGCACATGATTGTTTTTTTTTGTAATGCGTAAAGTGGTGACTAATTTCTTACGAACCCTACCAGCCCTGAGCTCTCTGGATACAGATATTCAAGCATGTGCATCATTTAACCACGAAGAAGCGTTACAGTACCGAAGCATTTTTCCAGAATAAGGGCGCATTAAATTTTGTAATAGTGGAAACGCCTCATCCCAAACAAAAACAAAAGGATGCTCTTGACCATCCTGTAGTATCGCAGGTGGGGAAATGTCCAGTGAAACACCACGACTGAGAACTGCTTTCCCAAAACTACTATTTCTAAAAATAGTACTGTCACCAACATGACCGAGTGCTCCTATTTCCACCATGTTTAATAAAACCGCAAATAGTACGAGACTGTGGCTATGTTTGTAGTTAAAATAGGTCGAGCCCGAATTACCAAATGCCTTAACGTAATAATATATTAATTAGTAATAAAATATTCTTTTTATTCGTATTTAACAGATTTACCTGTATGATGACATGTTTGCCGTCCATCGCTCTTAAACAATTTGGGAAATTCCACTGAAGCTCGAAATATCTGGCAATATCTTTCCACATTGGACAGCTTGGCTTAGGGAAAACTTGTTATTTTAACAATTCCCACAATTGTGTACAAGTTTCCCTTATTATTTGGGAGTAAGTGCTTTTCCCCTGTTCCCCAAGCGATAACCTTATCTTCCAATTGAGATCATACTGTCTCCACTAGAAAGATACCTAAAGAAATTTTGTGATATAATTATTTGGCGATAAAGCAATTACAATATTATAATAAAAATAATTACTGCATAGTCAATGACAACTGCTGACCTGCAGTTATTAACCTTTCTCCGACAGGCAACGCTGTCATTCGCTGCCGGTGTCATTTGATGAAAACTGACAAACGTGCTGTGGTCATTCAGCCTCATCTCAGCGACAAGATTTGAATAGTATCCTTGTCGGAATCTATTACGATTCACTGGATTTACACCAAATCTTCTTCCGCTACTATGCAACTGATTACAATGATCAAGTCGCGCGACAAAATGTTAATCGAGTTTTGTCTTCTCAAAGACATTTTGGGTTCACTACTGTGAAATTGATAGAAAACACCAATGAACTCAATACCAATGTACATTGTTTATCAGTCCCACCGACTTAATCTGATGATGCCAAGATTACCGATAGTAAGAAACATATCGTTTCTATGGTTTATAAAAATTATTATACTAGATGATCCCCGATTAATTGTTATTCCAGTCTGACCTCACAGTACTGCCAAAATGCACAAACACCACTGCGATATTGCGAAAAGATTTATATTATTAAGAAATTATTCTGAAGTGTTCTGATATTTTAAACAAACCTTTCGATGACTTATAAATATTGTAATATTCTGGTAAGGTTTTTCTCCTAGACAAAATTCAAGCTCGTTTATGCAATCAAACCGTTAGTAGTTCAATTGATAAAAAAGTTACATCATGAGTTTAAGATAACACTCAAGATTGTGGTTCTTACGGGTTTGTTTATTTATTTCTGCCACTACGATCTTTTTTGGGGCCGGAATACTCCATCCACTTGTTATATCTTATACCTTACGCTAAAAAAAAAAAAATTAAAAATTATTTTTTTGATATGTTTCAATTTTAAAACTCTCCAAATGCTGTAAGCAGCATCATAATGTTAATCTGGATCTAATCCTACAGCTGCTTCAAAAAGCTACACCAGCATCTAGTCGCTGAATTATATTGGACTCCATAATTTCAGCTGCAGTGGCAACACTTCACATATTTCAATAATTGTATTTGTGTACAAACATAAGTGACCAGCCACAAAACGAACCTGAAGTGTACTATTATGTCACGGTATATGAAAGACAAATTAAAAAGTACCAAAAAGGTGAAGCTACCGATGACGTACTAGCAATTAAAAAATCAATCGAAGCGATTGGTGTTCGGTTTTGGAACTAAATTATTTGGTTTACTAAATTTTTTAATACATTGTTTGGAAATCGATGAACTGCATATCCTCATTATGAATGAGCTTATAAGCTCAAATTGAGATGTGCAGTTCACGAAATTATTGTAAATACATAAATAAATAAAAAAAAAACTTAATCGAGTACTAACGACTTTCTGCACATTGTATTCCGTTCGTAACCGAATGATGAAAGAACACAGAAAACACAGAATATGTGTCAAAGCTTTAAACTAAAACGGATAAATAATAAGCTCATCCTATAAGTGAACTCTCCCATATAATATATTTTTTTTTGTTAATTCAACAGTATTTACATTTTTACAACTGTTAATAGCTTAAACAAGCCTTTTGCTAAAGTTCGAAAAAATTTCAAAGACTCGAAAAAAAACAAGACATTCCATTCGTTTTCAACAATCATAAATAAAATTTTAACGGGATGAAAATTTATGGAACAGAAAATTATCTGTATTATGTGTGCTTGTGGTGCTGCTGTTGCCGTAATGGGTATGGAAAAGACTTATTATGTGGCAAAATCTGTATATCTTCTTTATAAAACGTAAATATTGCAAATTAAAATGAAAATCCTGAAAAATGTTTATCCGGTAGAAGATAAATGGACAACAAGTTAATGGGAATTAAATTATCCTAAATTAAAGAATTACACAAATATTTTATCGCAACCAAATGTATCCAAAACAACAATACCGTATATGAACATATAATATGAAAAAGGGTTTTCCAATAAGGGGTTTCTTTTTAAATAGCTTGCTATTTGAACATTGAAATTCAATGTAAAAGTGTTGCAGTCATAGTTCGCAACGCACTTTTTGGTCGTTGTAAAGCAGCATCTTGGCCGGCATTAGCTAAAGTGGTGATTGAAACTAGTCTTTCCAGACTAACCATAAATTTACATCTGAATTCTTACAAACTAAAATATAATGTGGTCACAGTTGATCCAGCGGTAGGTAGCTGCTCACATACTTACGAGTTCGAAGGGTTTGGATATTTTAAGTCTCCTAACCAAATGTTCATTATCCAGTAGCCGAGAGGCTTCCGCATTGACATGTTCCATTAGTCTTGATTCATTCTTCGATGCAAATCGTTTTATTTCGAGTTTTATATCTGGAATCTCCAAATCACGATGCAAATCACTATTAAGAATGTAGCAGGGTGCATTGACTATACTCCCAAGTACCTTATTCTGGAAGTTTTGTATAAGTTTAATGTTAGTATTCTTAGTACAGCCCCAAAGCTGAATGTCATATAGCCAGATCGGCTTAAGAACCTGATTGTAAATCAGTATTTTGTTCCATATGCTTAATTTTGACCTTCGCCCAATTAGCCAGCACAATTGTCTATATTTAAGATCAAGCTTGTTTCTTTCTTCTTCACATGATCTTTCAATTTAACATCCAGAGTCATACCCAAGTATTTAGCAGAGTTCACGTTCGGCACCATTACATCGTTTAAGCTGATTGTCGGCGGATTAACCAATGATTTATTCGTAAAGTTGACATGGGCAGATTTTAATTCATTAAGTTTGATTTTTCATCGCTTGGTCCACTGGCAAATTTCATCACTTGCACATTGAAGTTTATTCGTCGCTTCTTCCACAGTTTGCTCTGTTGATAGTATCGCGGTGTCGTCAGCAAACGTTGCTATGCTTACGTGGTCGGGCTGTGGTATATCACTTGTATATAGTAGGTAAAGGACTGGACCTAGAACGCTGCCTTGTGGAACACCTGCTCTTATCTCTCTCAGTTCAGAATACTCATCTTCTTGTCTTACTCTAAAAAGCCTTTCAGATAAATATGATTTCAAAAGATCAATATATGGTCCCGGAAGCATAGCATTAAGTTTATGTATTAAACCCTCATGCCATACCTTATCGAAAGTTGCTGCCACATCCAGAAATAAGGTCGAACAAATTTGTTTTTCTTCTAACGCCTTTTCTATAATGTCTGTTATTCTGTGAACCTGATAAATCGTAGAATGTTTGCATCTAAACCCAAATTGGTGACCCGGTATTAGGTCCCTACTTTCTATTATTGGCTTCTTTCTCTTCAAGAGTAGTCTCTCCATTAGCTTTGAAATGATAGGGAGCAGTGATATCGGACGATACGATTTAGCTTCATTAGGTGGTTTACCTGGTTTCGGTAACATAATAACTTCCGCAACTTTCCAGGCCGAAGGAACATGTTTTAATCTAATAACAGCATTAAACAAGTGAGTTAGTTTAGCGATAAGTTTCTTTGGTAGTTGCTTTAAAATTTCTCCCGTTATAAGGTCATATCCAGGTGCCTTTGCTGACTTCAGATTGAATTGTATTTCACTGATAACTTTGGGTTGTTAGAGGAATTCCACCCTCATAATTACTGCTTTCATTTTCGATTATAATATCCGATTCAATCTCATTCGGTTTGAAAATATCAGCCAAATGGTTAGCAAATTCTTCAGCTTTTGCTTTGTTATCACTAGCCCACGAGCCATCATTTCTCTTAATAGGAGGGATTTGCGTAATTGGGGTTTTTATACTTTTAGTTGCCTTCCATAGTGAGAAGTTCGTATCTTCATCAGCGGTCAATTTTCCCAGATACAAAGAAAACGATTTTTCATTTAGCTTCTGAATTTCTCGCTTAAGCTGTTGTGATTTATTATTTAGAATCGTCTTATCAGATGGACTCCTTGTTTGTTGCCATTTTCTCTAATGGTTTTGGATACTGTTCCATTAGTATTATTCCAAGCGGTAATCTGAATGATATCGGTGAAATTTTCTTCTTCTAGGTCCTGTATAGTTTTTAGTCGTGTTTGTAAGTTAATCTTGTTTTTTACTTCAGATCTGAAGCTCGCCCAATCAGTTGTTTTATTGGCGAGAGTTGGTCTCGTTTCCTTTTTAATTATCTTGTCGCTTAAGGAAAGTATCACTACAGAGTGATCAGAGTCCATATCTGAATTATCCTCTACTTCAATAAAATTTGATGAAACTTGTTTTAATATAAAGAAATCCAGTAGATCAGGAGTTTAACTTGCATCCGTGGGCCAATATGTTGGCTTGCCAGTGGAATGGACTTTACATCCCATTTCTACTATTGCATTTTTAAGTTCGTTACCTTTGGTTGTTGTAAGCCTAGAGCCAAAGTCAACATGCTTTGCATTAAAATCACCCCCTAGCATTAATCTACCATCGAACTGTTGTAGGATATTCAAATAGTTCGGTTTCTTCAGGTTATATGACTAGGTGGACAATACACTGATCCTATCTGAAAGCGTTGCTTGGTTAATGTAATTTCTACTATGGTAAGCTGGGTTTCTGGAAATTGATAATGCTGTCATTCACGGTGTTTAATATAGTTTTTTATTATAACAGCAGTTCCACCTCTTGCTTGGTTATCCTGATGAATTGTTTCATAAAGTTGGTAACCGTGAATTTTAAGGTAAGATTGCCTGGTGGAGTGGGTCTCAGATATCAGACACACATCGATATTTTGCATTTTTAAAAACGCTTCTAGTTCATGCTTTTTATTTTTAATACCGTTAGCATTCCAAGTAGCAATTCTCAGGTTTTCTTGGTATATCATTTTGAGAGAGTTGATTAGTATAATAAAGCAGAATTTCACTGTTCCAATCTTTGTAGCCTTTCAGAAAGGTTGTTTATAGCATTCATAACATTTTGCATCATTTCCATCATAGTATTCGAATGAGTAGGGTTCAAATTTGATCCGGAACTGACCTTTCCTGTCTCAGCTACTTGCGCATATGATAAACCACCTCTTACATGATGACTAAATGATTGCGTTTTCAAATGTCAATGTCATTCCTTCCTCTTTACAGTGACATAAACAATCATTGCTCGTTTTTTTAAATATCAAAATGAAACCTCTGATTGTAAACCACTTTATAATTAAAATAGAAAAGCTTTCAGTATTGGTTGAACGCAAAAAAACAACAGTATAGCTGTTGAACTTTTCAGATTGACCCTAACACGTGTCTTGCGTTCATTTCAATTTTATATGTTTCCATTCAAATATGAAAACATAAAATTATGTCGTAAAATATATTTGAATATCTCACCCATCAATATGGTGGTCAAATCATAAACCGTTCGCCCACATTATTACATTAAAGCTCATTGAGATAGAATTTATATGGTTTCCGTACACTCGAGCTAAAATAACACATATATTTGTTATTTGAACCTATTTAACCCACACACACACACACACACAATCGTATATTGATCTCGAAAAAAATGGTCGACGACCTAAATATTTGACATTTATATGATGTGTAAGATGAGATAAGTCCTCGTACCACTCATTTTCAAGAGTGATATACACAATGATTTGGGAAACAGATTATAATGTGTGCATATTACAAGTAGGATATATCGTTTACATAGTGTTGATACAGCAGATTTATTGGTAAGCATACGAGTACATTCTCAACCGTAACTTTAAGAAAATAAAATGTTAACCGAAAGGTTATACTGCTTCCGTTGATATAAATATATTTATTTGCTTTATTTGTTCGGATGTCTGGTTTTGTATAATACCAGAATAATTCATAAAAATCTTAGTACATAGACCAAAAGTAACTGTATCTATAAGGAAGAGATTGTATAGTAAAATAATATCATAATCTCCTATATACTCGTATGTATATACTACGGATATAAAATATTCGTATATCATAGTTTGGATCATAAACCAACATCCCAACATTTTTATATGTATGTACTACATATTGTTGCTGTGCATAATTTATATATATGTTGTATGTACATGGATGTTTTTATGTTTTTCTTTAATGCAAGCATATGTGTAGGTATATGAATACATAAATATTGTAATACTTAATCTTCGAACGACTTATTACTTTGTAGAAATACTAATTTTATTACATATTTTTTGTGGTTTGTTACTTATATGAGTACGAATGTGTATACGATTATTTATATACATAAAATATGCGGACATGATTAATACGAGTATGAGCTTTTTATACATTTCTTTATTGTAATGGCAAAAGTTCTAAATTATTTTTAGTAGTTGTGTGTGTTTCGATTAAACTGATTAAATTTATTCAAATAAATATTTTATCATAATAATTATGTATACTACTTATTTGTGCTTAAAGCTTCGTCGGTTGCAGCTTCGTATACCAACTTCGAATTCGAAAAGGGAATAGAAATCATATGCTCCTTTGTTTCATTAAAGATTTAGTTATCAATTTCTGAAAACCCTAACACACAACCTGACTGGTTGAGCCAACAGTTTGAGGTGATGTGTCACCACGATCCGACGAGACGAGTTGATTTGAGTTTTTTACTAATCATACGTATCATACAATTCATAAAAAACCCTGTAGGTTAGGGCATCCACGTTTCGTAATATTTCGAACGAAACATAAGACTGGTTGGATTAATCTGGTTGGATCCCTAGACTAACGACAAGCATCCGTAAAAAAATATAAATGTTAAAAACGTCAGACCTAATCACATATATGGAAAAAAATCGACTGGAACTCGAACCTCTCATGGCCTAAAAGTGAAGGCTATGTGTCCCAACGATAAACATTGCTACACAGTAGAGATGACCTCGAAGATCTTGGATTTGGATTTCTCATTGAGCCACAATTAAAAAAAGCTGTGTTGAACTTCTTAACAGGCGATAATCGAATGACTAGGCTTTGCTTGCACATGAGATTAGCCAACTTGTAAATTGTTTGTGTACATACGCCCACTTATGTAAGCCAACCCCAAGATAAATAGTTATTTTAAAATAATTTGGATGATCTGTAGGCTTTATACCGAAGGGCGACGTCAGATTGGTGGTTGATGATTGACAATAGAGCTAGCAGAATTCAAACCAACTTATTTAATAATATAGATCCGTAATCCCAAGATGAAACTGCGACCGAAATTGAGGAAAAGGTGATGTGCTTTGCGATCGCCCATGATCCCAAAGAGGTAAGTACATTCTTTTCTCAAATAACATTCATTCAAGCTAAATTGACCATGTGTTGATTTCAAAAGAGCAAGCTTGGGTTTTCCCAGTCGTGAGATCATATAGGTTTCACCAGTCCATCCCCGAAAACAACATCCTGAGATAAACAAATACAATGCTGATGATCTCTGAGGCTTACATGTCTAGAAAGAGTCGCAACTATGTCGCTCGTATGTATATATTTCAAAGATAGTAGACACTTGGATATCTACAAGTGGGTTCCTAAACCAAAAGTTATGACTTAAGTCAGGTAAAGGTGGTCTTTCACCTTATATATGTCTAATCTGTCATCCACAAATGTTTAGTGACAAATTTCAAATTAGTGAACGAACCAGCAATTAGTGCAAAGCGAGAGTGCTCGTTGGAAAATTCTTTGAGATCCATTATCTCGAGATGAGGTCTAAGGTCACTATAATATACTGTAACGTGCTCTCCTGTGTCGCGGTTGTAACTTGGGTAGACAACAAAAAAAAACGAACATTACCGTTGGGCGCCAGTCTACCAGCACTTGTGTCCGGCTTTGCTCTGTGTTTTAGCGAGTGGACTCGGGCGGGGTACCTGCTGATACCGCAAAAAAAAACATCACACAACTCGTAATAAAACAATCCGATGTGGGAAAGAGGAAAAATGTAGAGTCGAATAATAGGGAAAAGAAAAAAGAGAAAAACGGGTAGTGGGAAGTGTCTCCCACGACAAACTGTCTTATGCAAATGTACACTTTTTTACTTTTTTGACATATAATTGACATCAATCGTTTCTTCTTCTTTTTTTATTATTTTATAGTTGCACAATCACACCAACCAAAAAATGTTGCTCACTGTTTATACTAAAATCTAGTATCACCTTTAACTCTCACACCACCTTATTTTATTTTTAATCACTTTTAACTACCGCCTAGGTGGCGCAGTGGTTAGAGCTGCGGCAGTTGGAACGGGAGGTACCAGGTTCAAATCCCGATAGGGCAGGATGCTAAAAGGACCTTACGATTACGATCGGTGGTGTGAATGAACACATCTATGATGCCCAATTGGAGTGCAATTAATGGACCAACCCATCTTCCATGTCAGCACTAAAGGCTGGCATAGAGCTTTGCAATGTGCAGATGTTTAAAAAAATCGGACGTATAGCGTAGGTCTTCGAATTGGCTGTAATAGCGTAAAGTCAAGACGTAAATAAGCAACCGCGGAAGAGTTGGAAGTGCCTCGAGCCCCGAAACAGTTTGAAGAGATAAAAAACAAACAAACAAAACACTTTTAATTACGTAGGTCTATTCTCGTTCGCTTTATTTATTTTTCACTATCACTCATCAGCGACCAAACGAAATACTCAACCTTAAATGTTCAATCAGAAAATAAAAACAACACCGGAAATATTACAAATATATTTATATTATGAATATTACATTTACATAGTTTATTAGTTATGTAGACGTTTCTCGACTTGAGTTTGGATGCGGTTATCACTCATTCCACTGTCTCCAATTCAATATCGTTATCTTATATTTTATTTTCTTTCGCCCATCACCTTTGATGGTTCCAATCGTTCTTCCTTTTTTCTGCCTCGTCACGTTACTCGTTTTCTTCTTACTTTTTTTTTTTTACTCCTGGTTGACGAATCGAAAACTAAATCAGTGGATCGAGATTTCGCGAACTAAAAAAATCTCGAACGACGTTTTGCTTCGCAAATGACCTCCACCATCAAGCTTTCACTAGCTGAAAGTTAACGCCTGAATCGAGATCCTCGATTCCACTCGCTACTATGGGCACATCTTGTGATCTCTCACAGCATATATTACATGAAACAAACAAATACCAATTTAGAGTAACTATCGACAACATTTATTCGGTTCTTGTTTTATTTTTATTTAGCAGTTATCGGGTGTTACCGATCGATTTGCGTGGTGACTGAGTTTGCTCGACTTAGTCCATCCTATAATGCTACTATACTTGTTACAGTTATATTCCTTCTAGTATAGCATACGGAAATTAAAATAAAACAAAATTATTAGGACAAACGTTTATCGCTCTCGTGGCAGAGAACGTAGAGTGCTTGCTTTGTCACCATTGGGTGTTTTTAATCTGTAAGTGTATGTGGGTTGAACCTCGGATGTTACATAACACAAATTCTCCGTATACAAAGAATATTGCATCAGCAGCATGTAATGCAAATATTGCAGGCAGCTCATCAAACACACAGTCAGTGCTGAGTCAACAGCAATCAACTCCAAAATTGCAGAAACAGCAATACATTGCCATGTTAAAAGTGATCATGTTGAACACTTCTAAAGTACGTGGAAACCGTGCATCTAAAATCAAAAGACAGCTCTATAAAAATAACAAAAACCCAACATAAGTTGGAATCAGTTGGGATCAGTAGAATCACTAATGTAATCAATAATCATATTGTAATCTATTAAGAATAAAATAATAAAGAGAAGACTCAACTTCCAAGTTGAGCGAAAAAAAAATAAAAATAATATATTTACACAATAATATAACTTGGGCCCTAATGGCATTGAGTTCTGCAGTAGTTTACGCCTTTTTAAATTTTAAGACCACTTATATACTTAATATATTCATATATATATATATATATATATATATATATATATATATATATATATATATATATATATATATATATATATATATATATATATATATATATATATATATATATATATATATAAATATATATATTTATATATATATATATATATATATATATACATACATATATTATATATATATATAAAGGGTTTGCCAAATATCTTTTTGTTTTTGAAAATGCTATAAAAAAAAACTACTGAATATTTTCTCAAATTTCTTTTTTTATTTAAAAGTACAATCCTTCCGGTTAATAATGGAAAATAATTTCATTCAAATGACTGCCTCGGCTGGCCATGCAGTAGCCGACGCGATCGGTTCAATTTTTAAGCACATTATCGAATGTGTGCAGCTGTATTTCACCAATGGCTTCACGAATATTGTCCTTTAAAGCGTCAATTGTCTCTGGCTTGTCGTCGTATCACTTGTCTTTGAGAGCACCTCACAAATAATAGTCCAACGGTGTCAAATCACAGCTCCGAGGTGGCCAAACGACATCAGCTCTGCGGCTGATAATGCGATCTCCAAAAACAGGTCGCAAAACTTCGAGTGTAGCTTCAGCTGTGTGCAACGTAGTGCCGTCCTGTTGAAACCAAATGTTGCCAATATCCTCTTCTTCAATTTTTGTGAACAAAAATTCGTTCAACATGGCCCGATAACGATCGCCATCGACTGTAACGGCCACTCATTGCTCATTTTCGAAGAAAAATGGCCCAATTATGCCTCTGGACCAAAATCCGCACCAAACAGTGACTCGTTTTGGGTGTACCGTACCGGCTTTTCAATGTATGCGTGCGAGTTTTCCGTGTACCAAATGCGACAATTTGGCTTGTTTACATACCCGCCAAGATCAAAATGAGCTTCATCCGATAAGATGATTTTTTTTGGCAAAATCGGCATCTCCTGTAAGTCGATCGCAGGCTCACTCAGCGAAGCGAAAACGCATTGGACGGTCAGTTGGCCTCAATTCCTAAACCAATTGGACTTTGTATGGCGTCATACCAAGGTCTTTATGCAAAATTCGTCTCAATGATGTCTCCGAAATGTTCAATTGTTGAGAACGACGGTGAATTGATGGCGCATCACGCACACTTTCTGCCACAGTATCAATATTCTCGGGTGTACGCACTGGTTTTGGCTTTTCACGCTTTGGTTTATCGATGAGGATGCCAGTTACTTTCACTTTTTTCACAAGATAACGAACATACGGAGCTGACGGTGCTTCTCTTCTTCCAAAATCATTCTGCAACATTACCATGATTTTCAAAGTAATGTCGCAATATTTCCCAGCGTTGTTCAAGGGTATACACAACCATATTCGTTCAGCGGAAGGATAAAACTAATTATTTGTCAAATCAGACATGAGCTAAGTGTTACCATTCACGAAATAAGCACTAGTTGAAAAAAAAACTTTAGATAGCGGACCCTTTATAATTATAACTGCACAAACATAGTTTAAATGATACCAAAAAATTTCTCAAATAATTATTTTCCACAAAAGGCAGGTATCTTATCTATAAATATTCTCAGCCACATACCTACGTTCCTTCTTAAGTTGCGACACATATTTGAAAAAAGCTGAGCTTATCATATATCAACAAAGCTTTTTTTCTAAGCACTACTTTTTCCAGATTTCACATTATTATTAATAATGAAAGCCCTCTGGATATGCCGGAATGCATACTCAGTTTTTGAAATGAGCTTTATTTAGTGTATATAATGTACGTTTTGTCAAGAAACTCATACGAAACGTACACATTTCTTTTTAAGTACTAAGCTAGAGGAAGTTAGAGCTTTTAAAATATTATTTCATAAAATGATTAAGAAAGGGTGAAATTAGATCTGAACATAGATCATTTTTTTCAAATCAAAATAAATCACGATCAAACCCTTAACATTGTGACCAGCACTGTATATTAACCAATTTTGCTTTGGACCAAGCACATTCATATGAAACGTAAGGTTATTTTATTCTCAACATTGACCTCCTCCTACTTCTGAATTTTAACCAATATTTCTAGTAAAATAATGATAAAAAAGAGTATTTTGAATTCTCTAATGTGATCAGTAAAATAGCAGAAATTTAAAATGCATATTTCATCCTCTCAGGTAAGTCAAAGACGATTTTTAATTTAATTTGTTAGAAAATTAAAACACCTTAGTTTAGGTTAAAAACATGTTTTTAGGAAGAAAAATGGAATGAAGCAAATCAAAACAATACAAAGAATTAAACTTGAAACAAAAAGTGAAGCTTATTAACTTATTAGAAAGTAACAGCGAAAGAAAAGCAGGTGAACAATTCGGGATAAGCAAAACAACGGCTCACAAGATTAAAAAACGAAACGTAGAGTACTTGTCAAGGTACGAGAATGATAATTGATCTTCAAAGAAAAAATTAAAAACGACACAGTATGAAAGTGTAAATGAGGCAGTCTTTGTTAGGTTAAAAAAGATGAGAGGCATAGAATCTCTAATTTCTGGAGACTTAATTGAGGAAATAGCTATACAGTATGCAACAAAATTTGAAACACCAGATTTTAACGCGTCAAATTGGTGGTTGCATAAATTTCGTATTCGTCATAACTTGTCTTACAAAACATTGTTGGGAGAGTCTAATGAAGTATCTAATGAAGTTGTGAAGAGTTTTAAGAAAAAAATCGAGAGGTTTTCTCAAGGATATGTTGCTGCAGATGTTTTCAACGCAGACAAATGCGGCTTTTTTTTAAAGCAATGCCTAACAAAAACTATGTTTTCACAGGTAAAACATGTAAAAGTTGCAAAATGTCAGAAGAGCGGTTGACAGTACTTTTATGCACAAGTGTCACGGGTGAAAAACATAAACCTCTTGTTATACGAAAAACCAAATCTCCACGTGCAATTTGAAGATGTAAGATATACCGGTGATATGGAGGTTTAACAGTAAATCATGGATGACCGGATGAATGGTCCAATGTATTTTTGAGGAATGGCTTAACCTTATTAATCGACAAATGAAAAGGCAAAACAGAAAAATTTTTCTTACGCTGGATAAGTCTCTGGCACATCTTCGAATAGAAAATTTATCAAATGTCACACATAAGTTTTTCCCTGCTTACACATCCTAGGTAATCCAGCCTTTAGACGAAGGGATCATAAAAAAATCGTCTTTATTAAAATCAATCGTTGCTGGGACGATTGTGTAAAATGTGTCGCAACACACTACAAAAAATTAACGTGTTGGATGGGGTTCCATGGATTAATCTATCATGGAATAATGTTAAACTCGCAATCATATTAAATAGTTTGAAAAAAAGGCCGGGTTTAATATTTAATGCTCAGCAAAATGTTGCGGTTTACTATTAAGTTGACGAAATCGATACACACGATTTTGATGACGGCTTATGTGTATGCGAGGAACCAGATCCTAACCAAATGTTTCAGTCAGTACTCGATGAATTAATCAATTCAACTGTGTCGACATCAATCATTTGTAGCTCAGAAAGTAAAGCCGATGACGAACAAGCTAGAGGGTTAGAAAATTTACCATCATAGGTGGAAGTGCTCAGGTATGTTTGAATCCATTTCAAAAGCAGAAACAATTTTCGAAGATTTTGTAACTAGAAAGCCAAAAGTCAAAAAGTTGAAAAATGACTATTTTTCGAAAAGCTGTTAATTGTTTCTTATAATTTTAAATTTTTGTGAGAATTTTAGATTTGAAATGTGATTTTATTTTATTATAATTTAGTTAGCGATAAAGAAATTCAATAACGTGCAATATAAACATACATTATGTAAATGCGAACATTGAGCTGTTAACTGATGCATCTTGAAATAAACGTATTTTTTGTACATACATATTTACCAGGTGTGAGATTTTGTTATTACTTATGTACTTTAGCACTGTGTCTATTTTTTAGATTACTTTAAATATAAAAGTTAGAAAATTTCTTTGTAATGTAAAGGTTGGATATTTATATATATATATATATATATATATATATATATATATATATATATATATATATATATATATATATATATATATACTCGTTTCTATATATATATATATATATATATATATATATATATATATATATATATATATATATATATTTATATATATACAGTAGTGTGCGAAATAATAGTAGTGTTTTTTAAACTTGAGCAAACAATTTATAATATTCATTTTATTTGTTATGTATTCAAGCTAAAATTAGTATTTAGTATATAGCCTTTGACTTTTATTACAGCACACATTTGTCGAGGCATAGACTTTATTAAACTTTGACACCTTTTAACAGGAATAGACAACCATGCAGATTTCGTTCTTTTCCATAATTGCTTCGAGTTTCTTGGGTTGGAGTTGGAAATCTTTCTTTTATATCGGCCCACAAATTCTCAATTGGACTGAGATCAGGTGATTAAACAGGCCACTCTATAACATTAATTTTATTTAGCAAGAACAATTCTTTCGTCTTTTTAGAGGTATGTTTCGGATCATTGTCTTGTTGCATGACCCATTTAAGCGGCATTTCGTATTCTGCATAAGGGCGCATAACGGTTTCTAGTATTTCAACAAATTTATCCGCATTCATAATTTTCTTAATCCAATATATCGGGCCAACGCCGACCCACGAAAAACAACCCCAAACCATTATATTTCTCCCTTCATGTTTAATGGTTTTTGACGTGTATTGCGATCGGAATTCAGTCATTGGTGGTCTTCGGACAATCGGACATACTGAAGGATACTACCGCCATAGAGAACCATTTTGGACTCGTCCGCAAATAAAATATTACGCCATTTTTCAAGGGGTCAATTTTGATGATTTTTGGCTAAAGAGCATCTTCCATGGCCTCAACCCTTTTAAATTGGCCGCTAAAAAACGTTTTCTAATTGTTGAGGTGTCTATATCAAAATTAAAGTCTTGTTTGATCTTCGTTGAGGTTTTAAAAGGATTCTTTTTCGAAAAAAATCACGATGTCCCGATCAGTGTGATTCGTATTTTTCGTTTTCTTCCTCGTATTTCTGGTTTTTCTTTGTACTTAACACAAAGGATATAACGGTAAGTGAACATCCCAGGATTTGCTGGATAAATTTATTTGTTTTTCCTTCTTTGATTAATTTTTTAATTAAATCTCTTCGATTTTCGGAACAATGCATTCCCCGAGAATAATCCCGATTTTATTTAAGAAAAAAATTGCGCATAGCGTTTGGTTTATGTTCAGTGGATATTAAAAAATTCATTTTGATAATAGATGTCAGTTAAATCATGAAAGGATATTTTTATAAACACAAAACCTAAAATAAAGGTTTACTACTATTATTTCGCACACGACTGTATATATATATATATATATATATATATATATATATATATATATATATATATATAAGTGTATATATATATATATATATATGTATATATATATATATATATATATATATATATATATATATATATATATATATATATATATATATATATATATATATATATATATATATATATATATATATATATATATATATATATATATATATATATATATATATATATATATATATATATATATATATATATATATATGTATCATTATGGAAAGACTTACATCAGATCAACGCTTGAAAATTGTTGAAATTTGGTATTAAAATAATTGTAGTATTCCTCAAACTTATCATGCACTTCGTTCATTTTATGGCGTACATAATCGTCCTTCAGAGCGGCTAATTCGAATAACAATATATCGTTTTCGAATCATGTTAACTCGTAATGATAATGTGCATCCTGTGAGACAGCATTGAAGAAGTCCAAATCAATCAATTCGTCGCCGTTCTCAGCAATTAGGGTTGTTTCATTCCAGTTAATGAACAATTTTAAGAAAAGATCTTAGCTGGTAAGCTTACAAGATTCACAAGTTGTGCAGGAATTAAGGCCAACGACCATCGTATGAATGGGATGAAGCATAAATTGAAATTGATGTTGAATTTCCATTCAAAATTTTGTTCTTCGATTAAGCCAACTGTTAGTTGAATGGGTACGGAAATAAGCAGATTTCGAGTGAGGATAATCAAACTAAGAACGTGCCGCTTTAGACCCTATTCTTAAAAACCACCATCTATATCTTACATGGCTCCAGGCTAGCCTATAAAATACTTCACTCCAACAGAGGGTCATAGAAGAGTTCATCCACATCACCGATTGTAATCGAATGATGAAAAATCGTTTTTAGATCCAGCCCCTGACGAAATTGGAAACGAGTCCTTTCCATTGCAAAAGTAAAACATTTAACCACTGTGTGATTTGGTCGCTCATTTGATCTTTCCATCCACTTTACACTAATGCTTTTCCATTATATATGCTGCATGTCTCGTTATTTAGTCCTTCAATACCAAAATAAAAACCAAAATAAATTTAATTAAAACATAATTTTTATGTTAAATTTTCATTGCATATAATTTATACCGAAAAACACAACATTATCACAATAAAGGCGTTGCAACATGAACATATATATTGGATTATAAACCGCTCTCTATTAAAATTATTACATTTATGTACAAAATCCAAACATAGAGAACCGACTAAAATTAATTTTTTTTTCTGTTTTTAAATGAACATTTAATGTAAATTTTGTGGTTGAAAAGTGTTTTAAATTTAACTTAATGAAAGTATATATAATGTTCTACACACTATTTCACACACAAACACTGCATTTGTACATGTATAAACGGTGAACTGTTGTTGGACAATTTAAAATTCATTCTAACACGAGGTTGAGCTCATATTATGTATATGACGACAGTATGTATATAAAAAATAATTTGAAAGCTTTTAAAAGTTTCATTTTATACACCATAAAGAATTTTGTCATACGTGAAATCTCGCCATACCTACGTGAAACCGGCAGGTTGGTTTGCTTTATGGCATATTTCCCGAACGAAGTTGTTCTATGTACGAGTATACACATTAAATAATTTCACAGAATTGACTTTTATGTTTTTTTTATAAATAAGAGGCATTTCGTAAATATTATGGCATGTATATACATAAACCTAATTAATTTATTTATGCTATAACTTTCGTTACAAGACTATTGTTCACAATATCCGGAAGAATTTTATTACTCAAATCAACTAAACAAAACCCCATTTGCTATTTATTAGCTATTCGTATAATTATTTTTATAAAACTAAAATGCTTCACAATTAAAATAATCAAAACGACCATTAAGAGATTCAGTTAATTTGAAATTAAATAAGTTTATTTGGTAATATATTAAGGTTGGGTGATGTTAAATAGGTTGAATTTTGTTTCAATTCTATCACATGATTTGGTGACACTCGGAACGATGTTGTAGCACAAAAACTCTTATAGTAACTATACTCGTAAATTGGTGGTCAGGTGTGAAGCTGTTTGGACGAATCAAGGTGGCACTAGCTGTCAGCTCCAGATCTTTCAGCTTCTACATGTGCTTGTTCGTGGTGACCCACGTGCAACTGGCTAACCAAATGAAGTGGGGGGCAGGCAATAATACAGCGCTTTACCACTAGTTCGGTTTAAGGTGTCAACCGTACCGTGCAAAAAATCAACCTGGCTGCATAACACATAACAAAATTTAGAAGAACTGAACAGGGCAGCACAGCCTAATAACTTACTGATGCTTTCGGCTTCTTTAGAAATCATATCTCTGGTGGCATCAATGAAACCTTTAACAGGGAACAATGATGCCCCAACTATAAACTTAGACACTAAAGCACAACCATCGGAGGTACAAGTGGTTAAAAGCTATTCAATTGAGAAGAAGATCTCGGAATGCCAATGACCGAAAAAACAAGCACTGAAAAGTGGAAAGGAAAAAACAGTTGGGGTACGACCACGCTCTTTTCAGGAAACCAAACTAAAAGACAGATGGTATACTCTAGCTTGAAGTTATAGGTGTACCGAGATGACGGCCTCGGATCAAAAGAAGTTCCGAAACAGAGTTTAAAGCACTTGTACTTCACGAGCGCCGTGTGTATGACAAACTCAGGGATCTCGATGAGAGGCAATATTCCATACTTAGCATGCAGTGTGGAACCGATAGAACTCTTAAGTGGGTCCTCGAAGCTGTACCGACTCTACATCTCTATAAGAGGTACAGATTTTGTCTCATGCCCTATCCTAGAAACTTCGGATGTTCTAAAGAGCTGAAAAATCACAAGCTGGGACTAAGTACGAAAAATGGACCATATTTTACCAAAAGGAGTCGAAGCCAACTTCTTCACGTTGGCCTATATGAGCCATCTGTTCCAAGACTGGAACACTTGATTTTTAACCTTTCTTTGATCTAAAGAGTTACAATAAATGTGTCGCGACAGGAGCTGAAGAAGGTCAAGGAATAGTTGCCTTCCACTATCGCAACTTGAATCAAATGTTTGGAGTACAATTAATACAGAAAAACATGCAGCAAACAAATGCGTTGTACTCTCTTATAGAAGGACGCATGAAAAACTGCAATACATTACTATCTTAATATGTCATTTTGATTTAAGAACCGTGGATTCACAGGAACAAAATCAAAGAACTCAGTTCATGATACCTGCTCGAGACA
Source organism: Tipula lateralis (assembly GCA_963932295.1). Classification (NCBI taxonomy): domain Eukaryota; kingdom Metazoa; phylum Arthropoda; class Insecta; order Diptera; family Tipulidae; genus Tipula; species Tipula lateralis. The sequence continues at coordinate 82,199,866 of OZ010738.1, read as the reverse complement.
GGCTCTACGTCTTTTTGTAAGTGTGTTTGTAAGTAATATCATGATTTACAGACTCCTAAATTAAATTTGTTGTAATGTATTTGTAAAAGTCGTCGTTAAAATAAAGAAACAGAGTATCCGACGTGAGGTTCTAGTGATCTCTGCTTATTTCCCATATGATGCGGTTTTTGATCCTCCAATTTCAAGTTTTATCAAAGCTATAGAGTAGACACACTGTAATGATATCCCAATCATGCCAGATTCGATGCAAACTCACATCACGTATTACTCTTGGCTCACGGAATCTAAATGGGAGTATCGTTCTGAATGGTTTTAGATTACGTTATCTTTGACCATAGCTACATCACCTTCTTTCGAACCAGTGATAAACCTGAAATGAGAGAATTTAGGAAGAAACGCAGATTGCAAACTTTAAAAACTCCATCTTAACCAATCACTACTATCTTCAGTAATGACAGAAAGTGTGGAGGAATGATAAAGCTAGTTGGTAACCTCAAAGAAGCAGTAAACAGCGCCAATGAGACGAGCTGTCTTCGAAGTAAGCCTAACAGAACTGAGACACTAAGATGGGAAAAATAACTAGGCAGATCGAGGAAGAGGACTTCTCAACAAATGTATGGGAACTGGTATAACATTGAGACATGTACAAATCTTCACAAAGACTACAACAAATGTATCCGAAGTGAAAAAAACGATATGGAGATTTTTCTGCGAGGAAGTGAACAATCCTACGGTGACCGCTAAATTCAAAAGAGTTCTCTGTTTCCTAGAGATTTTATAACTCATTTTCCTGAAAGTCAGAATTTTTTTGACGTAGGTCTGGTGAGATGATAACATCGGCACGGCATTATTTCTGATTTCTACATATATATAATATTCAATATATATATATATATATATATATATATATATATATATATATATATATATATATATATATATATATATATATATATATATATATATATATATATATATATATATATATATATATATATTTATATATATATATATATATATATATATATATATATATATATATATATATATATATATATATATATATATATATATATATATATTGCCAGGATTGTAGACCATACTTGAACTGGTGATTCACGATAACCTGTAGCAAATTATTTTATGACGAATGGATAAGTTTTCATTCATATTGAAATGAGCTTAAAGCTCAAATTTAATCAATTTAATCTAGGCGGAAATTACAATTCTCTAAAAAAATTGTTTTGAAGACGGCATTTGCGTCGAATTGACCAGGCAGTTTGAATTAAGTTAGACTTCCCTGTATACTTAGTCACATTAGTACCAAAAGAAACGTATTGGTATCAAAATAAAACGTTATCATCTCTTAAAATAGATATTAACTATCACTATGGTGATTTGCACCAGAAGAAATTATGAGTGTGGTCTTAAATCACAAAATATTAAGGATTTAGAACTCGGAGAGAATTGTAATTTTTTTCATTAATGAATCACTGACCCGCACATTCGAATGTGTCAAATATTTATCCACTAGCTGAACGTGATTTACACAACCAATGGATTATGATGTAAAGCTGTTAGTGTTTTGCAAACGAATGATAAGAAAACTGCTAAAACTGCATAACAAGAAGGTGTAAAACCGTTCATCAACAAATTTTAATTTAAAACACCAAATTTGGTGCCTTTCCCGATCATGGAATAATGTTGGGAAAATTATTTTAAAATTTTTTGTTTCAAAATGATTATGAAACATCGGGAAATTTCAATCATGAATATAATCAAGTCATAATGGGTCAATTTGTTAGCTGAGTAGCTTCAGACATTGAAGTCTGCAACAGATGCTGAAATAGTAGAAATGGTCAAGAGGGACATAGTAGTTATTACGATTTGAGTGAAGAATATGATCTTTAAATATAAAGATGAACAATGCTCTGCTTGTGAAACACTATTAAATTACTGAAAGAAACAATAATTCGACGAAATAAGTACGTAAGAATTTAAAATTCACGTTCAAAGAAAGAAAACCAACTAAATTGAGCATCGGAGAAAACGCCAATGATAGACCAAACTAAATCAATTTATGGCACAGAAATCTGTAAGAATTAATTTAATTAATATGATGTCAGAAATAAAAGCTCAGCATACGACGACCTCATGTTTGTTACCATAATCCTGGAATGTGTTTCACAGACTATGGGATGGTAATTGATAATCTTCAAAATACATAATTAATAAAATAATATAATTTCCTAGTAAAATGTGTATTATTTATAACCATCTGGTTAGATAAAAGGAATTATTATTAGTTGGGCAGGGTAGGATATTTCTAATTTCATCATAAATATTTGTGTTACCTGAACGGATAATGCTGGAGTATTATAGATAAAGACCCTGCAGTGTTCTTATATGTATGTAAATTTGCGTCCCTATAATTCCCGACCCACCACCAACTTATATAACAATATTAACATAAACACGATGGCCTGACAGCACTTTATACTGAACATGACAACCCTCTCTAACTCTCAAGCTATATTGCAACATACCAACACAATACTCCCATCCCGGATAATCGAAATTCAATTGTATCGATTCAATTGTATCGAAATTCAATGCTCGGATTTAATGCCGGGTATTTAATGCCCGGTTGCAGAAAACATAAACATGTGTAACACCCCGATTCCCTTAGTCGTGTCACTTGCCACTTGTAGCGACAAACAAATTTTGGTATTCTCTTAGTCGACTTGTTGAATCGAACACAAACTTTGTATTCTAGTAGTCGTTTGAAAAGTTTCATGTCACTTGGAACTACATTTATAGGCGCATGAAATTTTCAGTCGACAATAAAAATGGATCAAGAAAAAACGTTAGTTTTTGCTGTATTATACAATAATTATTATTAAATTATTTTTAATGTTTATTTATTGATATAACCCATGTAGTATCAAAATTACAAATTGTAAGCAATTTGAGTGTTTGGTCCAATTGATGTAGAAAACTCCAGAAATTGCTAAGGGCTTTTAAAGTTTCGGGAGCTCTGAAAAGGAGTTTAACAACTCGTGGAGCATTTTTGCTGAGGAGTTAAACTCTCTAGGCCCTCCAATAAGGGAAGGAACAGGATGACAGAAGGTATTACACATATACTTATTTATATAATTATGTTTATATAATTTTTTATTTAAAACTTTAGGTTTGGACAGATTTTAAAGGCAAAATTAAAAAGAAACTATCGAATAAAAACAAGAAAATATCTGCAGCTGGGGGTGGGCCATGCAGACTACAAATTTTATCTCCGATGGAATCGAGCTCTTTCAGCCGAATCAAAATGTTGTTCTTCCGCTATATTTGTTATTTTCTCCATATCTGTGCTCTGTATTATTACATCCATATTAACTTTATGGAGAATGCACAAATAGCCCGCAACACACATTAGCAATTTTTGCAGCCTTATCAGGTTTGTAATGTAGCTTATCCAACAAACATCAATATCGGTTTTTAAGAACGCCAATCGTCCTTTCAATTAAAATTCTCGCTTTCGAGTGCTTGGTATTAAACCATTTTTCTCGCGAATCTTCCGCTGCAGACCGAAATGTTGTAATCATATAGGATTTCAGCGCATAACCAGCATCATCTAAGAAAAAATCACTTTAACAAATATATTCGGAAATTTCACAAGTTTTACCTATAAGCCATGTATTGGTTTGGCCATTTTCAAAATTATTTTGGAGATAAGTGTCAAATTCACTTTTACTATAAATAAATGAATCATGACATGATCCTGGATTGTTCACAGCTGCAAATGTTATACACATACGGTCGTCGCATACCTAAAACATTCATTTTTAATTTAAATAAACACGTTACCAAAACATAACAATTACTATTGTGCTTACAAGCATGGCATTCAAACTTTAAAACCCTTTTCTATTAAGGTAAAGATATCTTTCTTGCTTCGGTGGTGAAGCGAGTTTTAAATGGGTGCCTCGATACATCCATTAATATCGGGCATCCCTGTTTTCCTAAAAAATCCTAATTTAACTCTTTGTCTATTTTCATTTGACTCTGGAAAACGTATAAGTTTGGAACATAATTCATCTTCCAGTATTGTGATTACTTGTTGAAGTGCTTTAGAAAAAGTTGGTTGGGCCAATCCTGCTACATATTCGTTACCACATCCCGTTTGATAGGTTCCCTCGGCAAGAAAACGTAATGTGGCAGCTAATTTAATTATTGCTGTTACGGATGACACTGTGGTTAGTTTTAACCGATCATCTAATTTATTCAGCAAAAATTTAAAATCTAATTTACTAATTCTAAAATATTTGAGAAAACTGTAAGATAAATATACAAACATATAGGTATATGTATATAATTATTAACATAATCATCGTGTAACATACAAACTATATGGTAATTCCAAGGGATTTGATTTGTCTCTTACACGTCGACGGAAAACAGCCATATCACACACATCATCTTCTTCACTAGTATCGTAATATATGTCAAAACAACTCATTTTAATTTTTTAACACGCATTTTAACTATTTTGTATTATATTGTATAGTTTATGTATTTTAAGTGGCACAATATTCAAAATGTGGCAATGGCACAATAATTCAAAATGTTTTTTTGACAAGAGAAAATTGTGTCAAATTTTGTGGAAATTTATTAGTATTCCTCGATTAATTCAGTGATTGCCGTTCGTTGCCTCACGTCACTTCAATCGACTAGCAGAATACTAATTTATAGATGAAGTGACACGACAACTGTCGCGGCGAATTAAGTGACACGACTAAGGGAATCGGGGTGCTAATCTTCAGTTAACTTGATTTAACTGGTCGTTAGTTAAATATGCGTTTCACAAAACCAAGCCGCTTGATAAATCCATAGTTAAATTTAACTAGACAAAATTTGATGGTTAAATATAGTGACAATGATAACTTTTATCTGACGTTGGCTATTTCAATTCCAATATTGAGACAATATCCATATAGTGATATTGAGTTTCGAGAACGATTTAGATTCTCAAACAGACTGTCTCGAAATTAAGTGAAATGCTGGATCCGTATCTAGTCCCCCAAACAAATAGAGGCAAAACAATATCAGCTTTATAAACCAATTAAGCATTGCATTAAGATTTGTCACTTTTGTCTAATATCATTGTGAAATTTTGATTAGAACCTTAAATCAATATTTAAGATTTTTAGCTACAGGTTGCTTTCAGATCACTTGTGGAGATTTCTTTAACTGTCAAAAATCAACAGTTTGATTAATTGATTGATAGGACTGTAGGACCAAGCGCTAGGCAAGATTCCCGGATAACGCCGGGCCTATTCCTACAGCCGTTTACATAAAACAATAGGTAAGGATGAGAAGGTATGTTAGTAAGGAGAGAACGACCCGGTTACAGACACCTGGCAAATCGTTTACTAAACTACTGTTAACTGACAACAACAAGACAATCACAATTCTTATCTACTAATCTGCAATCGCCAATCAGCATTCTCCAGTCCGCATTACCTATCTGCTCTGCTGTATTTTGAATAAAATTAAAACTAAATTAAAATTAAAGTTCTGAAATAAATGTATTAGTTAGTCGCTCAGGAATCTGTAATTAATTAATATTATTATCTGTTAATTAATTAATTTTATTATTTATTTCAACTCCCGCCCACAGAAGTAACCTAATTAGAACATAAGTACAGAACTCTGAAAGAAAATTTATTAACTTATGGCTCAGGTATCTGAAACAATTTAATTAATATGGTATGATAGTTTAAGCCATCCATTACGATAATATTGCCATAATTCTGTAACATGCTTATCAGAGAAGCAAATAGACTAAGGCGACAATCTTCAGCAGAACCATTTTCCAGTTACATAATACTTAAAATAATATAAATTGTTAGTAAAATCTATATCCTTTTCATATTACCATTGGTTATTATTATTATTTGGATAGGAAGGACATTTCTTATTCCATCATATGTATTTGAGTTACCTCAACAGTTGAACCTGGAGTATTTAGGTTAATTATCCTGGGGTCTTCTGATCATATGTTGCATATAAAGTTGCGTCCATAAAATTCCAGATCCACCACCACCTAACGTGAGAGGCAAGATTTATTTATTTTATGACCCGACAGCATTTCATATACATTTCATATTATGACGACCAAATAAACTGTCAATTCGTGAAAAGGGTAAATTATTTATATAAATAAATAATTGAGTAAGTTAGCTATAACCTGCAGTTGCAGTTAGCTATAACGTAATAAAATTAAATCATCTACACAAATTCTAAAAATAAATTTACTAGATAGGCATCTGTAACTTAATTATTATTAATTTTATTATTTACTTAAACTCAAGTCCGCACACCAATCATAGTTAAAGACAAATACAAAACTCTTATTTAATTAACTTAAGGCTTCTGAATCTGAAACCATAAATTAAATTAATATGGTATGCTAGATTAAGTACCCGTCAACCATTACGCTGATGATACCATAATATTAGAATATGTTTGTCAGAAAATGAAAATAAATCTCTGAAAACGTTTTACATTCCAAAATTATGCAACATCTTTTTTAAATAAAATAAACTTTCCTTGTCAACCCCCTCCAACTATAATCATATTTACACTTATGTAAATAATTAAAACCAAACTTTTCCATAATTTATTATTATTATTTTTATATTAATGGTCGTGATCAGGGATATCACTTTATAAATAAAAAAACAAACAATTGGTATTAACTTGCAAAAAGCACCATTAAATCCAAATACTAAACTTAATACGAAGCTTAATAAATTTAAATAACGCATGGATAACCCACAGGCACGTATGCACGACACACAGGCAATAACACAGTCAGGGTTGCCACATACATGCAGAAAGTATGGAGCAGAAGCGCCCCAAAAGTAGAGGTAATCGACACCCCCGGAGCGAACCCCATTCAAGCAAACCAAACACGATCCAAATTCCACCAAACATACATCTATTTGTAGCAAACAAACCCCACGAGAACCCAATTGTAAGCATCCAAACTAAAAACTCATTCAAAGCACCCTCAACAAAGGAACACCAACCTACAGATTAATAAAAAGTACAGACCTATCTCAACTGACATCCAATAAACCGGAATTTATCCAAACATCCCACATTCCGGCGAATCCTCCAGCTCCCATTCGCGTCTAAATCCCCACATGCCAACAGAGGCTCCTAGCCGCCACCGCAACTAGCTCAACCCTCATGCCCGTCGCACTCAAATCCAGCCCCGGAACTCCCCTCCCCTCTTAACCCCAGCAGTACCATGAGGCAAAGGACAAATTATCAGCTACAAATAATACTTAAAAAAATCGCTTCCTCCAACACTCCTGCACAATCCCAGCCCACGCCAGAATCAGGCGACATTCTCTAAAAATTCCGCCAAAACATCAAAACCTCCCGACACTCTACAAAATTGAATGCCTCCAGAACACCACTACAATAATGCTACAATCCCGCCGACACCCAAACATTCTATTAGTTCCAACTCCCCGCCAAACTTCCATTCTAGACAATCCTCAACCACAATCCAAAAATGTACCCCCGATATTGGAAGATACAGACTCGTACTGCATAAAATCTAAACACTCCTGTCCTACAAAATCCCTGAGGATGTTTACACTTTCCTTATTACCTATGTGTCCCACACACGCACTCTTGTGCTGTACACACGTTACCTCAACTTACTCGATTTCGCACTCAAATCTGACTTCCTATCAAATGATATGAATGGAGCCGAATCGAATTCAACACCAACTATTCCTCCTTTAAAATGTAGCAAAATTTGAATAAGCGGCTACTGAACCCATAAACAGTAAAACTCGATGCAGATCCGCCACAAAAGTAAAGTGACACCCCGAACGTAGGCATACACATCCAATAAAACTCTTCAAAACAAGGACAGTCAAACCCGATACGAGACACACACCTGCATTCTCAATCACCGGAAACGCATCCCGGGACTACGGCCGAAAACCATTCAATCCCGAAACCCACGACCAATTCAAGCACAGACCCGATTCCAACGACAAAAAATTAAAACCATCAACACTCAAATGTCAACGAGACAGCAACAACTCGCCAATCGTGGCCTAGAATCACTAACCAATCAATCCTGCAGTTCAATAGGAATCCCCGATACCGCGGCTAGTTTCGGAGGACGCCACCCGACTCCAGACCGAGCCGAAACCGAACAAGAACATGTTGGAGGAACCAACCTCGATCGTAACCTGAGCTACACGCCAGCTATTCGCTCCGCACCTCTCAGCACATCTGCAACTGAAAGGAAGCTTCCAAAACTAAACCCAACTAAGACAAACATAAAAATTAATCCAACCACGGCAACGGCCGAGAACCCCCGCTCACATATGAAACTTCAAACACGAATAAAATATATTACGAACCAGAATATCTACCCCCGCTTACATATGAAGCTTAAAACACGAATAAAATCCACTGGGAACGAGAAGATTCACCATAACATCATGAAGTACTCAGACAAATAGCCGTTAAACATCAACCGAACCAAGTCCACACCTCCAATTCAGATCAATGTCCCGCTATACAGGTAAACGTCCCGCTACAGAAAATATCCCGAACACATCCACAATTCAAACGCCCACAACTGAACCACTCGTGCTAGAATCCATCAACCACCAACAAATATATGTTCAATTAATTTCCGAATCTATACCGTGCCTGCTCTACCTAGTCGGAACCCACTCCAAAATATATTACGAACCAACATGGCATCTATACATGGCACCGCATTAAAATCCTAATTGCATTACAGCCAAAAACTAAATTCAAATTCTCAAACAATAATTAAATATAAAAACATTACATGCAAAACCCATCAAATAGCAAACCCAAAAACCAGTAATAATATGTAACGCACTGTATGCATTTATATATTATATTATATGTACACAAATATAAACAAGATCAAACCTGTATACATTGCCCGTATACGCATTGGAATATTATTGATCTATACTTGATCTATATATAAGCAAAATATATAAAACAAAAGGGAAGGGAAATACATAGTCAAATATTTAGAATTTTATTTGACTAATGCAACTAAGAAAACAAAAACAAAATAACGTGCTACATAAAATTTAACAAAAATTTATATGCAATCGTTTTCAAGGACATCAAAATTTAGACTATAGAATGTGAATTTGTGTTTTCCGCAACTGATGTGTATATACATCAAAAGACACAAATACACATGCAGATTGACCGCGTTATAATTCAAAACTCTCCAAAAGTCCCCTCCACTGTATGCCTTGAAATACATTATGATACATAAAACAAAAAACAAAAATCACTCAGAGGAAAGGGAAATATATGATGGTCGAAGGGATTGTCTCGTCAGACGAAACAAAACAAAAAACACACGTGTCGCATTCAATCGTTTGCAACGGAAAATTGTGTGTGTGTGTGATATTGCAATTGATGTATATATAACTATATACCAATACCATTACTGGCAATGTATACACGTTGCAAACTAACACACATAAATACGATATATGTACATCCACCATAATTTATATAAACACTAAAACCTCAATATATAATGCAATATATAATATAATATAATTTAATATTAAATATAATAAAATATAGTATAATGTAATAATGATACTCATCTGAGAGTAAAAAAAATTAAGCCACAAACACACACACAAACACAAACGATTTTATTTTATTTAATTAAACAGCGAGTGGAAAAAAAAACGTCCACTCAGTGTGACGACTAACACTGAACTCTTAACTGTCAAAAATCAACAGTTTGCCGCAAAATTCCAAAAGTATTCGGGAAAATTGCCCTATTGTGCCGCATGAACAACATTATTAAAATGCTAACAACCGAGCAGGAATTACTAGACACCAAATTAAAATTTTACAAAACTGCCAATTTTCCAGGTGTATACTTACAAATACAATATTCTTAGAAAATCAAAAAAATTATTTTGAAGTCTACCGTAATAGGAAAGGATTCTTTTCTCTATACGTTCAGTGTTGCTGTAATCTAATTATTTAAAGATATGCGATATTGAGGCTAGGTGGTCTGGATTAATGCGATTTTGGAAAATTTATTTTTAATGATTAGTATCATTATACGCACCAGATTATTTCAAAACTGCTTGCGTCGCATCCAAATAAAAGTATTATAAAGTCAAATGTATTATGAAGTTATGGTGAATTTGAATTCTATAACATCGACTTAGTATATGATAATTTTTTCGGTTTTATCAAACACTTCCTTTGGTCTCAAAAATGATATGTTTTATTGTTATTCTGAAATTAAGCAAACAAATTTCCAAATTAAAGGTAAAACAAAATAATTTGAACTAGTTTTGCATGAAAAATTTTCATTTTATATTATTATAAAGCATATTATCATTAAAAGTTTTCAAAGCGGGAAATGGGACCAGCTTGTATAAATTTTACTTTGAAATGCTCAGATAAAATAACGCAAAATGATAGGGAACGCAATTTCAAACAATTTTGGGATCTCGCTGATAGATATCGACAGTGGAATTTTATTATTCAGAACACAGAAGAAATGAAAAAAACTAGAGCCATATTATCTCCAAAGATAAATCCTCAGCCAAACCGGGTTTTTTTTTATCAATCTGGAATGAAGCACAATAATATATAAGCAAAGAGCTATGGGGTTCGAGTTTTAATCCCCATTTATTGTGGCAGGTAACGATTAATTAATATACGATAATTAATCGCCCCACAATATGCGTTGAGTTATTAAACTTATAAATAAAACATTTCTTTAAATTGAGTATATGAATAATAGTTTTATTTATAGTTTAGATTGGTAATTTAATTACTGATAATGAGTTTTAAATATTTTAGTTAACAATATCCGACAACGTGTGTCGTGTTTAGCAAATAATAATTTTCTAGCGAAAATTCCTCTTTTATAACGATATTTTTGTTTCATACTGATAGTGTGATGGAATTTAGAAATGACAAAAAAATAAATAAATCGGAACTTGGAAAATTTTGAAGTGATCAACCAGAGATGGCGACTAAATAAACTAAAATGAAAGAAAGAAAATGACAACAAAGAAATGAATAAGCAGCTGTCAAATTCCTGAATAAATAATGTTAGCATTCGTACGCCATAACGCCACAGAGCAAGCTACGAGATACAATTTTTTTTTACTTTTTTACTATTTTGTTTTAAGGTGTGTAAGTTAATGTTTATAAATACGTTGGCAATTAAAAGCCAATGGATTACAACTGCTTATAAAAGAAATTGTCTGGCAATGGAGTTTTAGAATATCACCATCGAGGAACCCACAAAAGGCAGACGAATCCTGTTAAATTGGCTATGTTTGATGATGTATGCGAACATATTAAATCATTTCCTACCATTGATTCACACTATTGTCGAATCACTACATCTAAAAAATATGTGCCCAGTAATTTAAATATTGCCAGAATGTGTATCGATTATTTAAAGAAAAAATGAATGAAACATTGATTTCGCACGATGCTACTGAATGCCAGTATCGTGATATATTCAATGAAAATTTTAATTTAGGATTTCATATTCCAAAAAAAGACCAATGTGATGTTTGTGTTACATTCGACAATTTAACAAAGGAAGAACAACAGAAACAGGATCGACACAACAACAGCACCTTTATAATAAAACTGAAGCTCGACGGCTAAAAGAGCTTGATAAACTTCAGGCGCAGCAAAGTTCTGAAATTACCATTGCGATCTTCGATTTTCAAAAACTATTAATTTTACCGCAGTCTACAGCATAAATCTTTTATTATAAAAGAAAATATTTTGTCTATAATTTTACAGTTTATTGTTTTGTTTGGCATGAAAACATTGCCAAGCGCGGAGGAGTTGAGGTTGCTATTTGTCTACGCAGATTTTTGGAATTTTATCCTAACTGTAAAGAGTTTCGGTTTTAGTCCGATAATTGCGGTGGTGAAAATAAAAATAAAGTTCTCTATTCATTTTATGCATGGGCCTCCAACAAAAACAATATAAATATTTCACACAGATATTTTGAAAAGGGTCATACCAAAAATGAGAATGACAGTATTCATTCTTGTATTGAAAAAATGGCTAGACGTTACCGAAATGAACCAAAAACGATTTTTTTGACTATAAAACTCCATCAATGCAATTTGATTTTCAAAAAAACGATTCAAATGAAATATTTTATACAAGTAAAACAAAAGAAATATTTATGTCATCAGTCATCACTATTCGAACGTTTTGAAATATAAATACAATTTCCAGGAAAATTTTAAAACGCTTACTCTAATCAAGAAAACAGAACGAAAATCAAGGGGTCGAAAACCACTCAAAAACAACATTACTCTAAATTTTGAATTGATTCCAGTTTACAAAGAACCTTTGAAAATCAGCGAAGCAAAATACAAAGATTTGATGCATTTGTGTAATAAGAACTGTATAAATTCAACTTACACTAGTAATAGTTCTATAAAAATATTCCTTACGCAACCACAGGCTCAAATAATTTAGCATGCGAGTGTATTACAACTGTAGTTTGTCATAGTAATTCATTCAAATGTTCCGTAGAATAATAATACATTTTCGAAATCGATAATTTTCCTAAATAAAAACTTCAATTAAGATCCATTAGCCATTATAAATAAATAATATTCCAATCGAACAATAAATTTTAATTCGTAATTTGTTGAAATAATTCAATTTAATAAAATATGAACTGATTTATCATTGAAAACTTTAATCGTCTCTCCTGAAAAATGACGTTTGGAAATGTAATACTTTTATTTGGATGCGACGTGCATGCAAATTATTAAAGGTGTGGTTATGCAGAAACGACTGTGGTGAAAGTGTTTTGTTAGGAGATGGAAGTTACGCAAATAAAAATTTTCTACTAACTCCATTGAGTAACAAACACCAGCAGAGATAAACTATCAAAAATCGCATATCTCAACTAGAAATACCGTTGAAAGATTATTTGAGATCTGAAAAAGACGATTCCCAGCATTAAGTCTTGGATTTCGAGTAAAGGTAAATCAAATAATACGTGATTGAAATTTTGTAAGATAGACATTACTTATTTCTGTAAAGGTTGAAACAATTTTAACTTCAATTGCTGCTGCCGCCGTGCTGCATAACTTAACAATTGAATTCTAAGATGATTTTCAAGACTTCCTCATAGTAGATAAAAGCCTTATAGATTTTCCTCCAACATCACAAGACAATTCAAACTCGTATAGAAGGTCAGCATTAATCGAAAGCCATTTTCATATAACTCAGGTTTTTTAAAAGTTTATATCAAAATAAAAACATATTTCATAAGTAAAAAAAAAATTAAATGGTTTAATTTTAGTTATTTGCTAAGCCTTTCGAATTGATAATTTAAAATAGCAAGCTCAACAGTGTGTTGCTCGCGTTTCATAGCCATAACATCTTCCAAATTCTTTTGGCAATTTAGCAACATAGAATGTTGTTCTTTTAAGTTTAATATTTCTTGATCGTTGCGTTCACGTGTCATTTTCATCAACTCCTCCTCGTATTTATTGTTGTTGGTTAACTACGTTTTTTTAGTATCACAAATATCAGTTGACGCCTCGTAAACATCTTTTATACCTGCATTTTATTATGTTTATTGGTTTGAGTCACTGGTTTAGATTTCACATGATTTCGTTTCGATGCTGCGGTTGCTATGTTTAGTGATTGATTTTCATCAACATATTGAAATGTAGTATCAGACGTGTTGTTGGTTTGTTCCTGATGACCAAAGCAGAACCTTTGAGATCGTACACAATATTTCAATCGTAAAGCAAATATCAGACATAAGTCAGAACTTTTTGTTTTGTTTTATCCGTCACTCAGATTCAGTTGGCCCATTGTGACATCCCACTAGTACCTGACGTTCTTTTACTTATTTTGCGACTGATTTTACGTAGAAACCATCTGCACATTGTATAGCTCCATGCCTATAGAACTGACACGGAAGATGTGACAGCACCACACGGATTCTAACCTCAAACGGGTATCATGAGTTCATTCGCATTACCGATCGCAGCGCTCAAACGATCGATGGTGAAAATCATTTTTCGCACCCTGCCCCTATCGGGATTCGAACCCTGTATCTCCAATCCACTCCGCAGCTTTTTAACCAATGCGCAAACTGGGCGGTATGATAGTAAATAATCTAATGAATAAGTGTATATTACGTTTGTCCGAATTTTAAATGGTTTCACTGTATATAGTATTTCATTTCAAGGTTATATTTACGAAGTTGTTCAGTTTAATTTTGTATATTAATTTTATGTAGTTTTTTATGTAGAAAATACAATAATATATAAAAAATGGGAAGAAAATCTATTTTATTTATATTATAGTATTTTATTGTAATTTAATAAATATGTATTAGATTGGTTTATTTATTTATTTATAAGGATTTTGTAAACTACTTATCCTTTTTTAAGCTTTAACCTAGTTCATAATAGAATGTACAGTTTATTAATTATCAAGAAATATTGAAAAATAAAGTTGCGAAACTTTTCTTCTCTCCGCTTTTCCTTTATTCATTCGGCATTTTTCAATCATTGGTACCACAGTTTCTTCGGATGTTCCATGAAGATCTTCAACCGAACCGTTTTGCTAGTGTTGCATATTTTAACACATCTTGGAATTTTGGTGCACTGCAGAATGATACAGTTGTATGATTCAGTACAGCTGAATGATACAGTAGAGATAAGACGAATTGTATAATGGTATTTGAATACGCCGCCATTTAAGTTTTGTTTGACTTGTTTATTTTAATAAGGATCTACCTGCAATATACAAAGTTAAACTTTTCTATCAACATTTTTTTACATGCATACGATCATGCGTAATAAGCTACACTATTACGAATTACGTTTTCTTCCTATGTAATATTGGCTTAAATGCAATTCAAAAATAAGTCAAAAAGAAACTTTGGTCATAAAATTGAAATTGAATCTTCATATATTCATTGCTAGTTTGGATAAACAGGAAGAAGGTGCCAGATTTTTTAAATATTCACCAAACTTCTATTTATATCACCAACTTTGGTTAAAAAATTGTTATACACTCAATTCTGTTTTTATGCGGTAGATACGTTCCTTAGCAAAACGCATAAAAAAATCCGCATAAAAAAATACACGACTCGCACCTATTAATAGGGATACGTTCCGTATTTAAGATAAAATCAAATATAAAACTAAAAAATTCCCATAAATCTGGCTTGTGGTGGTTCGCTAAAAGTCTTGAAAGAACATTACCATTTACTAACAGATGCGAAATTGTTATCATCGCTGGAATCGACAGTCAACAATTCAGATAAAATTGGTTCTCCTACAATAAATCACGACTTAATTTCAGGAGCTGATGGTGTTACTGTTTTGACAACTAAATCAATTAACAAACTTTGCAACGATTTTTAGCTGATCCTGATACCCAGAAGTACCTATAATAAAGGGATTTTTCACCATGGATCGTTTGAGCGGTGCGATCGGTGGTGTGAATGAACACATCTGGATCCCCTGTCGAATTTATAATCCATGGGCCATCCCATCGTTCATGTCAGTACTATAGGCTGACATGGACCTATGCAATGCGCAGATGGTTCTACGAAAAATCGGACCTATAGCCGTACATAAAAAGTGGTATCACAACGGACCAATCGCCGGTCTAAGTGTGCGTTAGCAGCCGCAATAACATAACATAACACTTGAGCTCTCATTGATTTAAAATGCCTATTCAGAACTGGGTCAGTAATTATAAACTGGTTTTCTAACGAATTTTACATTAAACTGCACGAGTTTCGTCTTCGAGTGACAGATTTTAGAATATTAATGAACTCAGCCAATAGTTTTTTTGACGGGTAGTGAAAAGCAGAGTTCGTTAATGTTTTGTATTTTGTCGCTTCAAAATGAAATTTGTAAAATTTAATAACAAATAAATAAACAATTAAGGACTAGGATTCTAGAATTCCACCACAAAAAGCATACAAAAGGAGGGAAAAACCGCATAACTACCAAATAGTTTAAGAAAATACGAATAAAAATCGTATAAAAAACCGCATAACTTCAAAATCGCACAAAATAAAATCGCATAAAAACAGAATTGAGTGTATATCAGTTGTTACTATAAACAAAATATCTGATTTATTCAAAACATTTTGAATCACATTATGGAAGCTTAAAAAATACTGCGGTTTCAGGAAGACAAGAAGAAAGTTCTTTGGAGAATTTGAAACTTGTCTCTGTTACAGAAAATACAATAATTTTTTCTGCATTGGAATCACATTATCATAATGAAAAACAATTTTTGGAGTCACCTAATAAACCAAAAAATGGATGGAAAAATATTCAATATAAAAACACATACGGTTAAAACGAATCCAATGTTGTAACGATACAAGATATTTGCCTGATCCATATTTTTCAACATACAACAAATTTTTAGAAGACAATCCACCTACGTGTACATACTACGAAATGAATGAAAAAAACATTGAAGTATATAGGTTCATAAATCGGAAAATCAGATTGAAAACTCTTAAATTAGAAGCTGAGAAAAGGAAATTAGTTAAACTCATCAAAAACCAAAAAAATAATTGTTTAAAAAAATGATCTGCAATTTTAAAATTGAAAAGCGTAGGAACTTTGAAAGACCTTATTAATAGGCAAAATTAAAGTGACTAATGTAAAAAGTTTTCTCTCATGATTTTGGCTAAAACTCAAAAATGGATGGGTAGTATTTATTTTGGACTGAAGTGCATATTTTGGGCTAAAGTTTAAAGGATGAATTAAAATCTTTAGCCCAAAATATGTACTACCGATTTCCATAGATTTACAATGTCATGAAAGAAAAATGGGATTTTAGTTTACCGTCAAAATAATCGATGGTTCGATGGCAACCTATTAAAAACTTAAATGTTTGGTTACGTTTCCATGAATAGGTAATTTATATGTGATGCAAAAAAAATGACAATTTAAATGCATCAGCTACAAACTGCACTTAAACATTTGACTAAATAAAAATAAAAAAGATTTGCATTATAATGTTACTTGTGATTGTGTTGATGGATACGTGAATTAAGGCGGAAACAAAAGAAAACCTAGACTGGGCATATGTGTTTTTATGGTGCGTGGAATATTGGAGAGTTGGATTAATATAATTAGTTATTATGTTTCTGAAAATTGTATATCTTATGATTGTTTAACAAGCATTATAAATGAAAATTTAGTTATATGTATATCTCTATGGAATTAAAACTGAGAGCTGTCGTATGTGATCAAAAAGTAAATAATCGTTGACTTTTTCAGAAACTGGGAGTTACTAAGTCTGATCCTACAGTAAATTGTAGCAGCTTCCATTCAATTGTAAGAATATTGATATACCAAATTTAAATAAATCATTTCAGAATGCTTTGCTTACATCTGAGTTCAAAACACCTGACGGTACAGTAAGCTGGAATGTTATTAGCGGGCTCTTTATAAATTGTAATTAAATTCTGTAACGCGTATGTGTCCTAAACTTACCAATAAATATATATATATATATATATATATATATATATATATATATATATATATATATATATATATATATATATATATATATATATATATATATATATATATATATATAAATATATATATATATATATATATATATATATATATATATATATATATCCTGGGCACTTTGAACTCTGAAAGTTAAATTGGCAACGGAGGTGGTTAGTTCAAGCGTGGGTGCAGGGTAAAGAACTGCTTATAAACGAATTTACGGAATTTATTAAAACAAATGTGCCGGCAACTTGGAATTTTTTTTTAAATAAATTTAAATCATCTTTGAACAATAGTGATAACAACAATGTCCTCGAATTTCTTAACGAAACAATAAACTAAATCATATAAAAATAATAAGCAGCCAAACATTTTACTCATTTGACGGTATAATACAAACAATTCGGGTTATTATTTCTGTGTCCAAAGCATTATCACAAGAAAATATTTCATATTTGATGACTTGGCGATTAAATCAAATTGCTTTAGAAAACACTTTTTCTTTAATAAGATCTGGCAATAATTCCACACCATCTGTGCAAGAGTTTAGTTTTACTGTTGCAAAAATACCTTTCCATAAAATTTTTTACAGCTTTCATCAATCTATCGAATTGCGAAGAAGATTCTGATTCAACGTTATTACACGTAATAAGAGAAGATGTTCAAAACCACCCAACAGATACTATAGAAGAACGAACATTTTGAAAACGAAAAAAATGAGACATGATTTAGGCCTCAACATTTGGAATATGATTTACAAATATTAGATAAACCATGAGATATTAACTCTCATCAGGCTACAAGGTGTTTTGCTGGTTATTTAGTTCACAAAAATATTAAGAGATTTAATTGTCAACATTGTATAACTACGTTATTGAAAGATACGGATTATGTTGAATGTAATTCTGAGCTTCTCATTAAAAACAAAAACTTTATGGTGAATTGTTTTGGTAAACTACAACCACCATCGCAATCTTTTTATGAGTTACGCAAGCGCCAAATAATATCCCATACAGAAGTTAGCTTTATATTCCATAAAGAAGTTTGGCCGTAATCACTGTTTATTTCTCCGATTATATATATATATATATATAAATATATATATATATATATATATATATATATATATATATATATATATATATATATATATATATATATATATATATATAAATATATATATATATATATATATATATATATATATATATATATATATATATATCAATATATTGGATAGATAACACAATAGTTTAGGACCGATTTGAACAAATAATGTTCATCGTACATCCCCAATTCCCTACAAAACACATTAAATAAATAAATGCTGTGTCGCATTTTTGTCAGATAACAGACAAAATATTCCTTTCAACAATATTTGAGCGGTAGCGCTGTCTAAAATGGTTATTCGTATGACAATCCTTTCGAACAATACGGAAAAACCCTGTTCGCGCATAATTAGATATCTCTCATGTCATGTTATTCCTATAACTATTGACAACAAACTAAACTATCTAGGAGCTCACGATTGTTTATTTTTTCTTCGATTATAAAATATACAACGATTTTCACTGGGATTCGTTTCTGTATTCAATTTAAAATTGTTAATGAATGAAAAAGTCAATTTGTGAAAAAGTTCAATGTATGTGTAAAGTGAATTTGATTTGTAATTTTACTTTCCACTTAATCAACTTATGTTTGTAGTTGTGCAGCTAGAGTTAGTTCTACTAGCTAACGCAAATATCAAATAGAGCTAGAATCGATTTTTTTTTCTTTTGCTTGGCGCTTCTGATTAGTTTTTATTTTATGCCAGAAGGGTAATTATTAGGGGCTGTAGGATTTCCAATTTTTTACTAGCCACCTCTGATATGTGCGTTACTTTTTTCCTTCTCCGGCTAGGAATGTATCAATTTGTAAATATTAAATAATATAATTAAATTATGAATATGAGTATATAAAGAAGCACAGAAAACATTATACTCGTATCTTTTTGGAAGAGCTTTCTTTTTAAGCTTTTTTTTAGTTGTTCATAAAGATGCTGAACACTCCCAACGCATGGGGTTGGGATTTAAAATCACTTTTTATTGTTTCCCAAATATCATTTTTCATGGAAGAAGTTTATCTGTTTTTTTGCACTCTATGATTTACCGAAACCTTTTTACTACTTTTAGTAGCAAAAGTTTCTCACAATTGGAAAAATTAGGTACGTGAACTTCTGAATTTGTTGCCTTCCCTATAAAATTGTAAAGCAACTTCACATTAGGAAAAATAGAACTCATAAATAATGAATATAAAGTAAACAGAAACTTTCGCTACAGTTTTCATGTTTTTTACAAGTAAATATTTCAATATTATAGATTTCAATTAAATATTAAATATTTTAATTATTTAAAACCTCCAAAAATTTGACATTTATGTTTTTTTTTTCTTGAATATCTTTGGTAGGGATGTACAAAATATAAAAATATTGACAAGTTTGTTAATTAACCATAGAAAATATTTTGTGAAACGAAATATAGTTTTAACCGGTCACTAGAGGTAACAATCAGTTTACGGACAACGTGTTAATTTATTGTATGCACAGACAATACCGGACATAAGTGAAATTAACGAAACCAATGATAAAATATTTGATCAGCCTGCCATTAAAAATGTATAAGAAAGACAGTGGATACCAACTACTGAATATAAAAACAAAAGCTTCAATTTGTTTGATTGCTCTAACTGATAATCAAATAGGCCAATCCATTACGGATCAACTGGCTTGCACAACAATTTACGATTCGCGAAATATTTTAAAACGAGTTTACAACAAACAGAATTGAATAAACAAATATCTGACAACGCAAACAGCAGCCACAAAATTTTAATCAAATAATATATAGTCTAAAAATTCTAATCAAAAATAAACTTTTTTGATTTAGTTTTGCATATCAAATGTAATTTGGCTAAAAAATAATATGATTTACGTATACATCAACGTTTTTATTTTATGCAATATAAATTTCATACTTTGCATTTTCATTATGCTAGTGCTTTTTTTGGTGAAAAATACAAAACTTTTTGTATAAATGTACATACATATCAGCTAATTCATACCATATACATGTATTTATGCGACGAATTTAAACTAAAAAGTTTTTTATGATTTGTAACAAAAAAATCGTATAAATTTCACGTATAGTACCTACATATATACATACATATGATAATATCATTGAACGTCATGAATTTATATTACAGATACAAATTTAGAAAATATTTCCACATATCAAATGAAAATGGTAATCGAATTAATTTTTATATAAAATTTTTAAATGATAATTTTATTTACATATAAAATATTTAATATTTCAGAGATTAAATATATATATATATTTTCTGGTTTAGAGAACACACATATTCGTGTACATGTCGTCGTATGTATAAATAATGATGAGAATTTTGATCAATAACATTATCATGATTTGTAGTATTTCTATATATGCGTTATTGTTGCTTCTACAAATTCTGGGAAATCTGGCAATTTACAATCCATATTTTTTAACGAGTTTTATATATAATAAAGAGTAGTCCAATAGGAGGTACTTTTTCCAATTGGGATTCGTGTGAGACAACTGTCATGTTCATATGAAATTTGTGTTCAGTATTTACCAATAAAAGACACAACGTTTACAAATTGTGGAAATTTATTTCAAAAATCGATCTAATTTGAATATTGTTCGTTTAGCTGAAAGTGTACGTGAAGACTGCAACCAATCAATTCGACGTCGTTCTGACGCTTTGGGTCTCTCATATCGCATGTTGCAGCATATGTCGAACAGAGATCGTGGTTTGAAGGCATACAAAATACAACTTGTTCAAGAATTAAAGCAGGTTGACCTTCTTTTGCGTCATCGATTTGGTTTATGGGCGTCCAAATTGATCCGTTTTTTTATCAAAAAAATTGTGTTCAGCGATGAAGCTCGGTTTTGGCTGAACGTATACGTCAACAAATAAAACTTGTCGTATTTGGACAAATAAACAGGCAGAAGAGATTCAAGATTTTCTAATGCATCTTGAAAAATGCATTGTTTGGTGCGGGTTATGGGCAGGTGGCATCATCGGAATTTTGATTATCGAATATTCAAGATATTGGTGTTACCGGTGATTTCAATGGGATGATGCAACGTGCAACACAGCTGGCCAAACCATTGATTTATTGAAATAAAATTTTGATCTGAACATCATATCAAGAAAGGGAGCTGCAAATATGCCTTCTGGATCTTGTGATCTCCAGATTACTTTTTATAGGGGTTTATTTCGAGTTATAGACGAGCAACTATGTATGTCCTCTATGCCGCCGTTTGTCAACAATAGCTCGTTTATAGTTCAGGTTTTTTTTAAATAAATCTTTTGAACCTACTACTGCTGGATGTAAATAGATCGTCGGCTTATAAATAATAATTTTTAGAAAGAAAGAAACGTTTAAACACTAACATCTATTAGAATCTACAAACCGGTATATAAGTGTACATTTTTCATCATTCCGGCTACTATGGTTATTACCATACTTAAAAAGTGGAAGAACAATGAGGGAACTTCCTTTTCTCTTCCTACTATTGAATATTGATTTTAAGACCAATTCGGCTCGTTCATTTAGAAAGATGCTGTCAATCATTAACTGTATGAACCCGCAAACATTTTTTATGGATTCAAGTAGATGCTTTACCATTAGTAAAGCGATAGGAAAAATTGTGCTTGAAAGTGTGGAAATGTTCCACATATAAAAAACTAGAAATTATGCAAGATAAACAGTACCCGTAAGGTAGCCAAATGCCTCGTCAGCTAATTAGTGCATGGATTAACAAAATTCACTCTGTCCCTATCTATTTTAAAACCAAGGCGAAAGGAATGAGCTTAGAAAACCATAAAGTATCGAACTGAAGATAACTACTTAGTTACATAATACTCACTCTCGAGTAGTGAAACCTCAAGAGACTCAGTATATCAGTTATGATTTATTTGATCGTTAGATGGATAACTGTGATTAATATTTAATTTTGTTCCATTACATTTGCATTTGATGAGGCATAGTGAAGCGAAAATAAATCGTGTATAAGTTTAGCAAACTGACCATCTTTTGAAGCGATCTACTACTCGATCAAAGTGCTTATCAGCCGATTCCTTAGCCATTGATTGATATAGGCGATACTAGGGTCTGGAGAATATGGCAGGTGGAATACGACTTTACGTTTCAAAAATTATGTGTTGAACACTATAGCAACATAGGGCTGTGTCATGCTGTAGAATAACTTTATTGTTGCTCTGTATTCCGATGCTCAAACATTTTAATTGCATTCGATAACGCTTCCCTGCATTTTTTCAGACGGTTTACTGCACATAATACAATCCACGAAGCTGATCCAGATACAAAGATGAATATTAAGTTTGGCTGTCGAAATTCAGGCATTACCAGAATATACGCTCATTTTACATATAAGTAGCCTTCATTCGGTTACAATGCGATACCGAAATATGTTTCCGTCTTTTTACCTTTAAAGCAACTGTTCACAAGCAAACAAACACCGTTCAATATTTAATGGTTCCCAATATCCTTGCTTCTTCAATGGTTCGCTTCTTGTATCAAGCGTTAAAACCACTCCAGCCACGATATTTCACTTATAGCGGAATCACGAATACGTTAAAGAAAAGAAGTTATTGTCAAACATTAGCGTATATTGTTTGTGTTAGGTTAATTATTTTGGTCATGTGGTCGACACGGTGACACGTTCAAGGTGCAATCTGGAACACCAATTTTTACAACTTTTTACTTTTCGCAGCATTTGCGGCCGTATTTCGCCAAAAACTCTTCGCATATTGATTTCTAGGTGTTCAATTGTCTCTGGTTTATCGACGTAGACAAGTGACTTTACATAACCTCAAAAAACATAATTCAATGCGGGGGTGAACCACACGATCCTGCCAATTAATTAGGCCACTACACAAAATTATTCTTTCATCAAAATATTGTTTGAGTAATTCAATTGTTAAGCGTTCTGTGTGGCATGTCAGCAAGATTAATACCAGCTACCACTTGTCAGTAATGGTGTTTCGAGCAAAGCTTGTGAATCATCCTCACTGCAAATGCGACAATTTTGCTTATCAACGTACCCTTATCAAAATTTTGCTTATAAACGTTTAACCAAAAATGGGCTTCATCAGATAGCAAAATATTGAATGGAAATTCAATATCAATTTGTGCTTCAGCCCAATAATCAAACACCAGGTACTAAAACAAAAGTAAACCCATATCTTCAATAAATTGACTATGAAAATTCTTCCAAAACTTAAGTCGATTAGGAATGAAAGAAAAAATATGACGGATCATTAGTTTGGCTTAAGAGATGAACGGAAAACTATAAAAAAAGTTCAAAGAATCTGAAATCAGAAGCCCGTTAACAAGATAGTTCTGCAGAATGTTTGAATAATAACCAAGCTATTTATAAAGTTTGTATAAAGACGATTTGTACACGTTAGAATATACAGTTACGAAATAAACGAGAAAGTGCCATAAGATAAAGGTCAATATTATATTTTATTCATGAAGCTAATGTACCAAAATCAAATTAGTTAATCGAATTGTTATCAGTATATAGCATCCACATATATGGATTAACCGTTAAAAGAAACCGAAAAAAGGAAAACTAAATGAAGAATGAGAATAAATCGTCCCATATATAATATTTAAACACAAACCTGTCTGCCTTACCGACACTAAATAACATCATTCAATCACAACACCAAAATCTTAAATTTGTAAGATTTCGCCTAGTTATATACGAAGATTTTTCAAAACGTGTATTAAAAATCACCATAACCTAGTAAATGCAAAGCTACGATGGCCATTTTTGGTCAAGAATTACAAGATGGCAATTCTCCCGTGAAGGTCTGATAAAAATATCATAAATACCAATTTGCGATCTAATTAACAGTCTGATGAATTGAACACTGTCTGGCAAGTATTAAAAACATCGGTTTATTTGCTTGTTTGTTTGTTTTTTATCTTTCCAATCTGTTTCGGGGCTCAAGGCTCTCCCAACTCTTTCGCGGTCCGAAGTCCGATTAAAGTAGAACCATCTGCACATTGCATAGCTCCATGCCAGCCTATAGTACTGGCATGGAAGATGGGTTGACCCATGAGCTCTGGACTCCAACAGGGGGTTATATATGTGTTCATTCAGTGAAATATCCATTTTGCATCCCGTCTCTATCGGGATTCGAACTCGGTAGCTCCCGCTCCAACTACAGAAGCTTTAACTACTGCGCGATTGAAAACATATAGGTTTTCGGTCACACTCTCGGGAAGTGAATGACTGGTTTGGTGAGGAATGCCGTCTTGCTATTGAGCCACTAAATATAACCCACAAGAAAGCGCAAAACTCGGTTTACAATCAGGAGAAATAAAACGTCTTTTGTTAGAAGGTTAGATTAACGAATTTGTAGGCAAAAGAAGCGTTAAAGGTGGAAGACTATTATTTTAAGGAACGAGCGTAATTCGCGTGACTTCTATAAATGTGTCTTTGTGGATTTCGGATGATATCCTTTACGCTGTATTTGAATTTCATCAAATACAGACCCCAGATATGTGAATCATTGAAGTTCCATTCTATGAGTTATATGCAGAGATTACTGGGAATTCGATCAACTGGAGTTGATTGTCATGGCGAAATCAAGTTATGTTATTGGAAAGAAGTCGCATTATGAATAATCTTCATAAAAAGGTCGCTTGAAATACGAGAATTATTGCGGTGCACTTCTAATACCAAAATATCTTTCATATAGGGATAACCTGACGGATGAGTACGAAAGATGGCTACTAACATGCGAGAGAACATGGTCCAAAATTTTGCGTGTGATATATGGTCTAAAAAGCGATGTGAAAGACACATACTGAGTTTGGCAGAAAATGGACCTGCAATATGCTGCATTTTTCTATGGCTTCGTTTTGCTGGACCTTTAACTGCCATGCACTGTTCTCATTTTTGACACCGTTCTGCAACCGATTGTCTGCATTCTGCCTAATTAAATCTTTTGCGGACTTCTTCCAAAGTCTTATTGATGCCTAGATGACCACCATTTGTTCCTCCGTGATACTCTCTCAAAATGTCTGAAATTCGGATTCTTCTTACTACCCCTAAAGATTGTTTATTTCTACCGTCGGAACTTTCAATCCGTTTTAAACAACCATCTTCAATTAACAGACTCTCATCTTCAATTAACAGACATTTAGCTTTCTGATGATCGATAAATCGGGATCTTCTGATTGCTCCTTTCTGATTTCTTCGTTGGTTCACTCATCGGATGGTAACACTTGCATTATTCGTACATCAACAACATGTTCCTTACTCCCCACTCGACCACAATTTTTGCAATCTTTACGAGACATTGCCGTCTTGAGAGAGCATCTACATTACCGTGAGCACTTCCTTTACGACGATGAATCGTATAATCAAAGCAACCTAATCTCTCGATCCACCAGGTTATCTGTCCTTTCGGATTCTTAAACTCTGCCATGTTATAGCACAATGATCTGTTCGTATAAAAAATGGCCATTAAGATACTTTCGGAAATGCTCTATACATTGTACTATGGCCAAAAGCTCTCTACTTGTAACACAATAATATACTCGAAAAGTATGCTATAACCCGTTCTTGTCTATCTATTTCCTGACACAAAACTCCTCCAATACCATTTTTACTCGCATCAATATCCAAGATAAATCTTCGATTTGGTACTGGGTATGAAAGTATTGGCGCGGAACACAACCGCTTCTTCAACTCGTTGAACGGTTTTTCATTAATTTATGTAAACTTCTAATTTATGTAACGTCAGAAAATCACGGTACGAATCTTCGTTAGTACGTGCAAAGCACAATAAAACTTCTCAGATTGTGTAGATTTTGTGGTTTTGCCCAATCCTTGACAGCTGAGATTATATTCTCATTTTTTATTCAGATTTTATTTTATTTTGTTGCGGAACAATGCTCGACATTACGGAACATTCGTCTCAATTTTAACCCTGCTGAACAGTTGGCCCAGGTTTTGAAGATGTTCCTCGAAATTTTTACGCATAACAATGATGTTATCTAGGTACATCAGAACGTTTTCCAATGTAATTCTTTCAGCACTCGGTCCATTAGTCTTTCAAAGATCGCATGAGCGTTACATAATCCAAATGGAATAACGTTAAATTGCCACAATCCGTTACTCACACTAAACGCTGTTTTATCTTTATCTTCTTCTGCGACTTCCACCTATCCCTGCGACTTCCAACTATGGATACGTTGGCAGGTGCACGATTGTTTTCCATGTATCATCAATTCTAGGTAACGGATAACTGTCCTTCTTAGTGACTGAATTAAGCTTTCTATAATCGACGCAGAATCTCATGCCATCTTTCTTTTGCACGAATACCACAGGTGAACTCCATGGACTAGTCAATTGCTCAATCAGCCTTGCCGTTTACATATACGTTACCATGCGATCCACTTCTTATTTTTTGCCAATGGTAATCTTCTTGAGCATGTTGAATTGGCATTGCTGCCTCCGTGTCGATCCGATGTTTAACTAAGTTACTTATCTTCAGAAGCACCACAGAAAATGGTCATGTATTTTTTCAACAACACTTTCGCTGCTTGTTTTTGTTTTGGACTAAGTTGTTCTTTCCATTTCTGTGTCAATTTGGCTACCTGTGTCTTCTTTCTGTTCAATCGAGTTGGAAACCCATTACGGGGAACGCGTTTCAGCACCCGAGAGGAAACAATGATAAAATCGCAGGAAGCACTGATGGACATACCGAAAACCGAATAAAAAAATGTTTTGCGGATTGGATCAAGCGCTGGCATAAGTGTGTTGTAATCGATGGGGATAACTTTGAACGGGACAATATAGATTTAGATTAATTAACTTGTATTTTTAATTTTATTAATAAATTCCGAGAACTTTTTATCAAGGTGCCATATCCCGGAAAGATATCTAAGATTTGACCAAAACTCAGTACAGTGAACCATTAGGATTTCCGGAAGTTTTCTTTGAAATAAAACGCATTAAAAATCAGTTTAATTGTCAAAAATTGTGTTTGAGACGTAAGTTCGGTTTGTGACATTAAATGTTTGAAAATAATTTTTCAGCACTCTTTCGAGCAGTTCGGCTGATATTCCGAAGTAAACGTGTTATGTTCGCTTTTTATTCAGAAAATAATTGCTGTTTATCGATATAAACTGGAGGCCAATTGTTTTTCTTGATATGAAGTTCTCATTTAAATTTTATTTCAATAAATCAATGGTTTGGCAAGCTGCACCATCCGAGTCAGCAACACTTTATTTTTTGCCAATCAAAATTCATAGATCATTACTTTTCAGTTTGCAGCATTGACGTTTTTAAAGAAATGATGATGTCACCTGACCATAAACCGCACCAAACAGTGCATTTTTCAAGATGGATTCGAAGCTCTTGAATCTCTTCTGGCTGTTCATCAGTCCAAATACGACAATTTTGTTGACGTTTCCATTCAACCAAGAATGAGCTTCATCGCTTAGCTCAATTTTTGGATAAAAAAACGGATCAATTTTGGGACTGTTCCAACGCTAATAAATCAAATGTATCACGGAAAGGAAGGTCAACTGGCTTCAATTCTGGAACAAGCTGTATTATATATACTATATATACTTTCAAACCAAGATCTCTATCCAAAATACGCCGCAATGTGCGATATGAGAAATCCGGAACATGAGAATGGCGACGAATGATGCTTCGTCGCCATTCTCATGTTACGCTTTCAGTAACAGTAGCAATATTCAAATTAGTTCGATTTGTACGCACTCTAATGTCTGATGATGGATATTAGAAATTTATTGATTGTTTCGCAAATAGTGTGTTTAGTTGGACGAATATGAACTTCAAAATAATGTTCGCTGCGTGGTGAAATGTCAATGAATACTGAATAAAAATATCATATAAACATGAAAGATGTCACGCACGAATCCCAGTACGAAAGAGTACCTCCTATTGGATCACTCTTTTCTATTAAATTTGAAATCGTGTAAATACATTATTTTTGTTCAATGTTGTGGCCTTTGAAAACATTAACAATTTATTTACCTACTGTATAGTTATATCATTTTAAAGCAATTCGTCGTAACTAGACTTAATTTCCATTATTTATGAAGCATCCTGCTTTAGTTATCCTTTTTTAATTTGTGTTTACAATTCATCTATATAGAAGGCTTTGGTTCATCAAGAGCTTGACGACCTTAGTTTAGTCGAAAATTTATTTCAATATATAATAAGCTCCCGTAAAATCCGTATAACCAAAACAAATTAAATTGCCCAAAAACTCAAGTATACGTATTCTATTTCAAATAATATAATTACGAAACGAAAACAAGGATAAACCGTAGAAAATTAATGAAAGGACGAAATAATAATATTATATCGTAATGCAATAAATAAAAAATAAAACAAGAAAATTCCAATGTTAAATGGGGTTTTGCCCCTAGAAAATAATTTTTTATTTTTTTTTAGCCAGGAAAATCACGGAGAAACAAAGAATAATTGATTTTTCGCACGACTGAATCCAAAATAAATGGTTTAAGGAAATGAAATTGCGAAAAACCACAATACCGATAAATTTCATTCCGAAACAATATTCTTTATATACGAGTATATGTATGTATACCGGGAGACAAAACGACGACTATCTGCCTGTTCGTCGCATCGCATATTGGGAAACTAATGACGCAATAACAGTTTGTAGATATATAGTGAAACAAACAACATAATAAAAATGGGGCCAACAAGTTTAAGTCAAGAATCTAATACAAATTCATTTAGTGAGGCGTAAAAGTGGGGTGCTCTCAGTTGTCTTTCTACATATAACATTTGTTTATTGTTATTTGTATCGAGTTCCATTTAATTTCGGTCAAATAAAATATGTATTCTGAAATTGTTTTCGTTGTAATGTTGAAATGGCCAAAAAAAATAATTAATACTTGAGACTTTATGGTTGTTAACGATAACATAGTTTGGTTATCTATTTGCTTATCAATATACGTTAATAGTTCGATTTGTATGTTTTCGATTCGTATGCGGATTATTGACGAATGGTTGAAACACGACTTGTTCAATACGGCAATTTAGTTTATTTAGTTCAGTCAATTTTTGTCATGGAATAGAGCCTCCATGGCTAAAATTTACTGACAGTCAAAAAAGACGAAAAGAGAAAATAAATATACAAGGTGTCCGCCGGGAAGGTATACTACTTTGTTTTGCCGCCATTTTGGTAAACGTTAGTCTTGACAGTTCTTATTTGGAAGTCATCAAGTTGACACGTGGCAAATTTATTTTGGAATAATATTCGATAAACCAACGTGTTTAAATCGTTAAAACATTCTATCAAAATCAATCATCGAAACAATCCATCAACCTCAATTCGACGCCTTGCTCGGGAGCTTGGTCTTCAAAGATCAAGTTTGGCCACCATTTTGCACAAGGATTTGCATTTGTTTCCAATTAAGAATCAGTTGGCACAAGAGCTTCTTCCACAAGAGACAAGACCATATGCCAATAGGATGTAACAGCTCAATGACAACCCCGATTTTCAAAAAAAGGTAATAATGAGATTACCATGGAATTACCGCGAGATCTCTTTCCACAGCAAGTTATTTCAAAATATGGTGATGTTGATTGGCCTCCACGGTCGCCTGATTTGACTGTGGAAATATCTGAAAAGCAAGGCTTATGCAAACAAATCAGAAACGCTTGAACAACTCAAATTGACTGCTATTTAAGTAACCATAACCAAAAAAATCATTGATTATGCATTCTTGGAGTTTTTTTTAATTGTGAATTAAAATTTAGTATTAAATATCATAATGCTAAAGAAATATGATTTTTATTTCAATTCAATTATAATTTTACCAAAGTAATATATGGACTATTCGACCCTTGACTATAAAATTGGTTGTGTGCGAAACCAATTTCGGTTCTTACACAAATTTTATGTAGAAGGCTGAGTGGCAGTCACACTGCCTCAAACACAAATATTTGTCCAGTCAAGTTTGACTGAGATAGCTTTCTATTTCACTTACACTACTGTTAAATCTATATTATTGTCCCATTTTAATATTTACTGATAGTCAATTTTTCTCATGGATTCCTTATATTGAAATCGGATAGATTCTCGATCCTTCCATTCTGAGTACAATATGTTTATGTAAAACAGTTTTGTTTTTGTAGTTTACGTGCCATCTATTATTAACTCTAATTGTAACTAAAGCACCATCTGTTAAAAAATCTTCTTACTATTTTACTAATAGAATTTGTGAAATAATGGACTACGGAATCTCAAAATAATTTTTGTAGCAGATATACAATAACAGGTGAATTCTGTTAAAAATCACCCTAAGTGGCGTGGGTAAAACCAATAATGTGACAAAACAACTTATAGATGGCAACCAAACCGAATATGTTCTAAAGCAGTGTTAAATACTGCTCAATTGAAGTAGGTTACATATCGTGTTAAAAATGAATTGTAATACGAAGTACACTTTATGTACTATTTGCTATAAATTTTGCTGCATTCCTATGTCATAAAAAACTCGGAAGAACCCAAAAACTGTTACGATGGCTGTTTTTGGAATGTCAAATGGAATCATTTAATTCTGATTTGTGACACTATTAGCAGAGAAAGTAACTTGCTTGCTCTTTCATTCCGAGGGTCTCGGGTTTCCGGTGGTGACCAAAAATCACGATTGGGTGTTTTAATGGGTTGATTGGGATTGAACCGTGGACTTTAGTGGTATTTTGAGTACTGAAATTATTTCCGCCTTCTTTAAGTTTTTTTTATAAATCTGATGATGTGTTCATACTAAATGTATTGTATAGAAAATACACAGAAACCATAAAATTGTTATGTAAAGTCCTGGAAATGTGATGCAGGATTTCAATCTGGAATGGTTACGTCATTTATTATCCGGCAATCCTTTCAAAATCCCAACTATTCGTTCTTTTCTCGTATATAGTTGTTAAGTGTTATGAACATAACATGTACATATCATTTTTACTCCATTTTCTAGAACGGAAATAATATTTCCTATAGGATATAGATTAACCACGAAGCCATCCAACAACCGGCATGTCTATAACCAAATTGATACCAAGTTGAACACAAACCCAGCCAATAACCGGCAAATATAGAGGAAAATTTAAAGAGTACAAAGACAACCACTGAATAAATAAAATGGAAGAGTTACTCCAATAACAACGTGACCTGGGCGACCGATTGATTAAACTAATAACTAACATAAAAAAAGATCCAGCTACCAGAAGAACAATAAACCACCTTTAGAAGAGAAAAACCGTGGTACTGGAACTATTTGACAAGTACAAATTAAACGATATCAACGGTTAATTCAATACGAAGGCATAGCAGATTTGCCATATATAGAGGAGCGTGTTCAGATACAAAAGGCGTATGAGAAAATAACGTCTGAAATCAACAGTAGAATGTAAACTGCTCCAACAACTCCAATTGAAAAAGCACCAACACTGTCAGAAAAACCGAATTTATCAAACCTAAAAGGATTATATAGACAACAACCGCAACAAAAAATCTTCCTACAGTATAGTAATCCCTGCGAATCCAAACGACAACACAGATCCGAAGAAGAAGCTGCTTAGGAAGCAGTTAATCAAAATAAACCACTTGCAAAGCATAATCTCGCAAGCATTTAGCTTTATAAAGGAACGAAAGGAACCGGAATACTTAAAACAAAAATTAAGTCAACTTAATACTTCAATAGCGAAGATAGACGAACTGTATGAAGAGATTCTGTTAGAGGCAACAGAAGAAAGTATAAAGAATGAAAATTATTTCGTTAATAACCAATATTTCGAAATCAAAAATCTTGCAGAGGATTGCACTGCCAAACTACAACAAGCAGTAAATAAGTGGTCCAACATCAGTGAACCTACCATCGACTTACAACTGTACAAACTAAAGAATATTCAGATACCAAGATTCAACGGCAACTATCAAAATTGAACTCATGCATTCTATGTTTGGATAGCCATAAATTAGAATACTGCTCTAAATTCATCAAAATGCATAACACAGATCGTACACAACTGATCAACTTCTATGAACTATGCAGAAAATGTTTAAATACCGGGCACAGCTGGGATAGATGTACCAGCCACTCAAAATGTAAGCAATGCATCACGAGTTGCTTCACGCAAAATCAATATCAACCACCCCAACTAAGAAAATTGCAACAAATTGTGCCATGCAAAGAAATGAGACAACACTCTTAGCAACCGCCATAGTAAAAACCAGAAGATTCGAACTTTTAAGATTGTTGATTTACACTGGCTCACAAACCTCATTCATAACAACCGAGGAGAAACAACGTCTAAATTTAATCGGCCACAAAATCAGTGCAGAAGTTTATGGTGATGGCGGACAGATTTTTTTTTTAATTAAGCTTTAATTGAGTGCAGGGCGGACTTTTAGACAGTCCTAGCTCCTTGTAACTACCAGAGCTCCTGCACCCAACGCGCGGTCCTTCAAGTAAAGGTTGATAGCTGCCTTAAACTTGTGCATTTTATACTCCAACGGAAACTGAAAACCGAATAACGAATTACACTTCCTGGGTGTTCGATAAATGAATTCGCGCTTTGCACCTTCAGTTCGAGGTTACCCGTCCTGGCGTAACAAATGGTGGTATTTTCTTCTTTAATTCGCCGAACATTTACCATTTATTAGTCTATAGAATACGCAGAGTTCTGCAACATCAATGCGGTGCTGTAAGCTGTCTACAATGCAGCTCAGCCAGCAACTAACCATGGAACAAACTGGCATTTTATCCCAATTGGTAGTCCACACTTCGGTGGCATCTGGGAATATGGATTCAAGTCTACAAAAACGCACCTAAAAAAGATTATCGGTGAAACAATCTTGATCTATGAAGAGTTTAGTACGGTACTAACACAAATCGAAGCATGTCTAAACTCTAGACCGATTCATCCGCTATCAAGTGATCTCAATGACTGCGAAGCTCTAAAGTCTGGCCTATTCTTAATCGGAAGACAATTAATTTAACCTCCTCAGATAAAACCAAACTAAGTGCGACACAGAGGTGGAGCTTACTGTCAAAGGTTACGAAGGGATTTTGGAAAAAATGGTCAAATGAATGACCAATTTACAACAAAGGTTCAAGTGGACAACGCCTACAGAGAACTATGAGGTTGGCCAACTAGTGCTTATAAAAGATGAACAACTCCCACCTACAAAATGGGCAACTTGAAGAATAATAGATACTCACCAAGGGTCAGATGGTTTGTCCAGAGTTGTATCATTAAAGGGTTCCAGAAACACCAGCCTCAAGAAACCTATTACCAAAATTATTGCTCTGCCAACTGACGATAATAAAGAACTAGTGAAGAAGTTAAATGAGAATGGAACTGGAACCAACAAAAATGTGCCTCGAGACATATTCTCCAAATAACCGTGGGCAGTAATAATCTGACGGCGGGCTATTATGAAATAGACCGATTTCGAATTTTTTCGAATATCAAAAAATTCAAACCGCTGCGAATGAAATTGTTTGATCTAATTTGTCAAATATTATGAAGTTAGCAGTTATGCGTTTTGTAATTCACTTGAAATTGCTTCAACTTCGATAACACAAAATGAAATTCTTCTACTAAAGTAACAGTAGGCATTTGACATACGATTTTTGGAAAAATACGATTTCTTTTTGTCTTGTTGCATAATAGCGGATTTTCATAATAGCGAAATCTACTATCGGATCCAATGTCGAATTTTTCATAATACATGAAAATTCATAATTTTCAATTTTCATAATGGACTTCTTCGAAAGTTTATACGCGAATTTGATAAAACCTTTTATGTCCGCATTATGTAAAATCTCAAATACGATTTCTTACGGTCATATACGAGTTGAGTGTGGCAAGGATAAACGACCAAGGGACGTCTTTATCTGTAGTGAATGTGGCAAGTGTTCTTCAGTGTCAGGCAAACAACTCGTTCACAAACAAATTCAAACAGGCCAATGACCTTATAAATGTGTTGAATGGCCATACCCATTTGTAAACAGTACATGGTTCAAACCATCATAAAATTTCACTCACAAAGCATCATTAAAATTAGTTTTAGAGAGGAACGATTTGGTATGAAAGAAAACGGGAAGACTTACCAAAAGCTGCATTTACAGAGAATGAAGGCTAAATTATGAACGAGCAAATGCAAAGTAAAACAATGGTATCCGTAGAGCTATGGGTATCTATATATAGCTATGGCCCTACGGGATCTATCGTTTTGGCTTTACAAATATATCAGATTTCTTCGAAGAATTTTCTGTACATACTCCTTAATGATTTGACGCATGCCAATTTGTTTATTGTAGGCGACTTCAATTTTGATCTATTGCTGAACAATGCTTTGGTTGACCAATTCTTGATGCTGTTATCGAATAATACGCCTCGTCAATTTGGTATCTGAACCAATTCGTATTACTGATACGTCTGCGACTTGTATTGACAATGTCCTATTTAGAATTGACCATCGATCATTTCGTGAAGTTTTAGGCACAGTTCAAAATTTAAAAATCACTGATCATTGTTTGATTTCATTTGAAGTCGTTTCAAAGACAATAACTAGAGAAACAACTGTGAATACCAAATTATCGCATAATCGTACCGATTATGGCAAATTGAGAAATTTATTGGTTGCCGAAGAATGGGGGTTGGCTTATGCTCGTTCACATGCATCTTATGCTTTTGATAAATTTATGAAAATCTTTGGGGACCATCTCAATAATTCAACTATTCCACAAAATTCGAATTGTTCTGTTAAACTAATACCTTGGATGAAAGATTATTTGCTTGGATTGTTACGTAAAAGAAACAAGTTTTACCGGCTTTCGAAAAAACATCCGTCTAATCTGAGACTGAATAGTTATAGTTTGAAAATTTGCGAGTTAGTTAATCAAAAAATCACAACTACCAAGAAACAATATTACACCATATGCTTTCAAGAAAATGCCAAAGATGCTCGTAAAAATTAGTCAAACAGATGAAGCGTGTATTAATGTAATCATAGACGAAACAGAACCAAATATTACTGACGCGTATGATATCTCAAACAAATTCCACAAATTTTTTACTAGCGTTGGTGATAATGGTGGTCCTACTTCTTTTTCGCCTTCTGCTGATTTTGAAAGTATCGTATTCGAAAATAACAATCCAATTAATAGTTTTTTCTTCTCACCAGTTACCCCTGGAGAAGTGTATGGTATAATTAATACGCTGAAAAACTCTTCAATACCCGGTTTAGATGGTGTAACTAATATCGTTATCAAGAAAATAGCATGCTATCTGGTAGATGTTCTGGCGCATATTTCCAATTTAAGTGTGAAATCAGGTGTCTTCCCTGCTTCATTAAAACATGCAGTAGTTATACCAATCTACAAGAAAAATGATAAAGCGTGCTTGAATAATTATCGCCCAATTTCACTTTTGTCAGTTTTCTCTAAAATATTAGAAAAAACCATGAAAAGAAGAGTTATGGACTTCTTGAATGCAAACTTAATTCTCTCTGATTTACAATTAGGTTTTAGAGAAAAAAAATTACTGAAATGGCTCTCTTGGCATTCTTGGAGGTTGTCACAAATTCTATCGACCTGGGGCTTAAGGTCTCGGCCCTGTTCGTGGACATGACTAAGGCGTTTGATAGGATTGACCATAGTCTGCTGTTAAGGAAACTATCGTCATATGGGATTCGGGGCGTTATTTGTAAATGGTTTCAATCGTATTTACATGGGCGCAGCCAGTGTGTGAGAGTAAACAGCCATCTGAGCAAAAATTTACCGATCAAGGTTGGGGTTCCCCAGGGCTCTATCCTGGGACCTTTATTATTCCTCGTGTACATAACTGGAATCTTTAGAGTACGTTTCTTCGGTTCTATTATTGCATTCGCTGACGACCTCTCGTTAAGTTATGCTAATTTAAACTTTCAGCAAAATGTTATTTTAATCAATCACGACTTAGATCTATTATCCCACTGGTTGTCAGCTCATAACATGCGTCTTAGTGAAAAAACTAAACTGCTGCACTTTAGAAAGCACCAGTTTAAAATAGCCGGAGTAAACTATTACGTGTCCGAATGCAATAGAAACCTACGATGTTTTTCTACTGGTTGTTTTCCGATCGAAAATGTTCATGATTTTAGATACTTGGGTGTTAATATTGACGAAAACCTGAGCTGGAAGGAGCATATTGACAGCCTAAAATCCAAATTGATTTTGGTGGGTCGCAAAATGTATATTTTATGTATGTATACTCCTAACTATCTCCTGCGAACAGTGTATTTTGCATTTGTTGACTCTCTTCTCCAATATGGTCTTGCTTGTTGGGGTTGTGCGTGCAACACTACCTTATATGCATTATTTGTACGACGAAAACATATTATCAGAATTATATGTTTCAAAGATAGGCTTTCGCCTTTTGGCCTATTTTCCAAGCTTTAAATATTTTACCACTGCAACATATGTTTGTTTCTTTCAAGGCTTGAGACTTTTCTATAATATGAGTGGAACTGACTTTATAAATCATTTAGATTATAACCTGCGGTCTAACGGGTTATTTATAAAGTTGGTTCCAAAATTTAAACTGGATCTTCGCAAATATTTTTTTAGTGTAATCTCCCCGTCCTTGTTTAATAACCTTCCATTTGATATCCGCTCCAGCATTAGTTTCTCGGCTTTCTCCAAAAAACTTCTTATCTGGCTAAAACTAAACAGCTCTTCTCCTTTTCTGTTTAATACATAAATACAGCAATACTATTCTAAATTTGTATATATTTATATATATATATTTTTTTTTATTCTTTTTTCTATTTGCATAACAACTTGATGTGTTTTTATATGAACTAATCGAGTGAGCTAAAGAATGATTCCGAATTTGGATTTTGAAGTAAAGGTAACTTTGCTTCAAATAATAAATAAGGAGTGGATGAGTGTTAAAACACCGGAAAATGGAAGGAAGTAGAGTGGTACTTACTTCCAAAAGAGATCGGGATAGAAATAAGGGAAGAATTTGCAGATTAGTAGTTTTCGAGTGAATGGTATCATGAAAGAAAGAATTTAAAAATTCTTGAATGCAAATAATTTGTTGCCGGAAACAGCCTTTCGGCTCCGTCACAACCACCGTGCCAATTATTGGATGGAAATTTTGTGTGAAAGGGAAATTAGAAATTTGTGACCAATGAACAATTGTGGAAAATTTTTAGACATTGGGAGCATGATTTTATGAGACGGAAATTAATTGTGTGTTGAGGTGATTACAGATTAGGGAAAGAGAGGGATATTAGATTTTCACGAGGGCGTTAAATTTCACTTACACTCTTCAATCAGTATACGAACTCGATCCATGGTTCTAACTCAAAAGGCCAAATAATTCCGCAGATTGAATGTGTGGATAGCAGGTTATTCATAATTTTACGTGTGTATACGACAAAATGTTGTTGTATTGCTTTTCGAACGCGACAAAGTATAAATGTGCAAATATATAACGAGAGCATTAAATATGTGACTTTCACTAGGTATTTGAGGATCTGGATCGATCAACGTTTAAGTCTTAAAGCACATATATGGAGAAACTAACTGATAGTTGTAAGAGTAGACTGAATGTTATCAAAAGGGTGAGTAAACCGAAACGGGGAGCTTATCTTGGCGTGAGTGTCTTGTTATGGAAATTTGTTAGAGTAGACTGAATGTTATCAAAAGGGTGAGTAAACCGAAACGGGGAGCTTATCTTGGCGTGAGTGACTTGTTATGGAAAGCGCTAGTGCGTCCTCCAAAATTTCGTATGGCATCTGCTTATATGGTGATAGTTCTAGGATTGGGTTTAGCACCTTAAAAAAAGTTAAGAATGCATGTACTAGAGTATGTATTGAGGGCGATTAATCCATCCCCAATACATACTCTATGTCTAAAATGGGTGATTCAGTAACGCGTTACTGAATGAAATGTTAACCATGTTGCACACAGAAACTAACTTTTGGAAAACTCACAATATTCGATTTTGGAGAGTTAACATATTTGACAAGACCCAAAAAGTGGTGCCAGCTATTTCTCCTGCAAATCTGGTGGTATGTTTGAATTTTTGGGAGGCATATCAAAAGCTTTAATGAATAAGTATCAGAGAATTCACAGGATGGAAAAGGAATATTTTGCTCATTTATGACTGTGTATACAGATGCTTGTGTGAATGATCATCGTGTGGGTGTTGTAATCCACATTCCACCTCTAAAAAAAGAGAAAATCTCAAGAGTAAATGATAGCATCTATTTAATGAGTAATTGATTGCGATTAAAGAAGGAATCAAGATTGCAATGAATGACGAATGAATGGGGAACTAGAGTTCTTTTACTTCGACTTTCTGATTTAGAATTAATAAGAAATCTTCAATGGATACCTTCAAATCTACAGGTTAAAGGTAATGAAAGATTGTAATAAGAGGTTGCTTGAATGAGGATGTAAATGATTATGATTTTATGGAGCCTAGAGATGTATTTGCGTATGTCCCAGATAAGTCTGTGGAGAAAATGGGAGAGAGAATTTGTGAAAAAATATGAAATAAATGGCAAGTGCCTTGAATGTAGTATTCTATAACATGAAATAATTTGAACACTGAAGCCGGACAGATTGAATCATGGAAATTGGAAGGACTGCTTGCATAATCGTCATTTGAGTGTATAAAATATGTGTGATTTGTATAAAACGGACCAAATGGCTCCTTTTATTTGAAGCTACTGCAATTAAATAAAAAAAGAGGGTGGATTGGGAAAATTTAAAACACAATTTTCCTAAAGTTAATTTACATAAAACAACACAAAAAATATAAAATTAAATTGCTTAATTAAATAATATCTAAAATCCTTTTTATTTTAGTTTTATAAATATTACAGCAGAGTTTTTTAGTTTTAGTGGGTGTGTGTGTACATTTTGTATCCTAAAGGCTTGTTTCGACTAAAAAAAGGATGTGAGCTTAATAATTTACTGGTACTATGTCTAAAAATATAAATTCTAATTTAATTTTAACCAAAAATTGTATACACAATATATATTGATGTATATACAGAAGGAAACCAGTGGCAAAACTATTCAAAACCACATAAAAATGGAGAAACTGAAAAACCAACACTTTTTGTAAAATTTAAAAGTTTGGATTTACTATAAAATAGTTTTGTGAGTGTGTGTGTTTATATATATGATCTATATATGTGTGTGAGTGTCCTTTTTAATTGAAAGATTAAAATTGAGGACACATTTAAATGCTGGATGTTTTGTATTTTAAATGTTTACAATCTTAAATCCTTTCAGATTATACATGTAAGAATAGAGATTATGCTTGTTATTACGTTTGTTATATGATCTGGATATTTTAAGTTGTTATATATTTGTATTAACAAACCAAAAAGGAGCATACAGTGTTTAATTATTTTTGAATCAAACCGATTATTAAATTTAACTGACATGTTCTCTCACCTGCAATTAATATTGTATGTATTGTTATAATAATTCTTTTGAATTAATATAATTAAGAAAACAAAATTATCTAGGTCAGGTTATTTTTGACAGTAAACCAAATAATATTCTAGTTTTGATTAAATAAAGCTTTTCTTAACACAAATAGATTGAAAGATACGGAAACAAGAAATCTTCCCATGAAACGATCCAACTTAATTTCCATGGAGAAATCAGAAGAAGCCTCAGTATCCATAGAAATCAGTGGAACAAAAATAGGACCAAACTGAAGAAGCCTACTTCAAGACTGCCACTGAAGTACTCGGCTACCAAAAATGCAATCGGAAACCTTGGATTAATGATGGTACATGGAAAAAGATTGATGCACGCAGTCAACTTAAGAGACAACTGTATACCAGTAAATACGGCAGAGTTGAAACGCAGATATGACCTCAATAGTGCGTTGCAAAAGTTATTGGCCAACATTTGATAACAAACTTACCTCCTATAAGGGATAAAACAGCTCAAGTATTAACAACAAATAAAGTACAGTTAAATAAATGGAAAGAATATTTTGAAGATGTCATTATCAATAGCTCTGAAAACCTCTAGTCATCAATTGACACCATTATCGAAACTAACAAGCCTCGTCCACAAAGGGAACAGAAAGTAAAAAGTTTTATTGAAAAGCTGAAGAATAATAAGGCTGCTGGACCAGACAATATAACCACTGCAATATTCAAAGGAGATTCATCTATAGCTGCAAGCACCTAGCACCAAAAACCAAAGCAGTGTATAATTCTGGCAAGGCACTTAAAATTTGAAGGAAGTTTTGACAATTCAAATCACTAAGAATGGTGACGTTGCAGAATGCAAAAATTTGTGACGTATCATTCTTCTCAACACAACAATAAAGATATTCAAAATGATCATTCTATAGACAGAATCTCACCTATACGATCACCGTAAAATAAAGAAACAAACAACCTAGTTCTAAGGAAGAAATCGGCATGATCACAACACCTCAATCCGTAACATCACTGAACAATTCAGTGAATGGAATTCACCAAACTATACCTGATCTTTGTCGATTTCGATCGCTCATTGATACAATACAATCGGGCTGACATACAATATGGCTGACACTTGAAATAAGAAAGATAAGGAAACGTACAGTCAGCAATGCTGTTCCTGATCGTATTGGATTGTGTAATGTGGAAATTAAACGTCACATCTATTAACGGCAAACAATGGGGATTTACAGGTAAACTCAATGATATGGACTATGTAGAAGACATATGGTTGCTCACACACAGCAGAAAATAGAACAACTATTAGATTTAGCTAGAGAGGTTGGTCTCAAATTACAATTCAGAAAACAATCAGACTCAACGCAAATATATTAAAACACA
The DNA here is from genome assembly GCA_963932295.1 of Tipula lateralis. Lineage (NCBI taxonomy): Eukaryota > Metazoa > Arthropoda > Insecta > Diptera > Tipulidae > Tipula > Tipula lateralis. The sequence continues at coordinate 82,158,218 of OZ010738.1, read as the reverse complement.
GATGCACATCGAATAGATATACATTCAAAATGTCACATAAAGTCTGGAATTCTTCTGCCATGTCAAAAGACAAAGATACAGAAGGTAATGGAGATTGTAACTCATGGGTTTCATGGTTAAGGTAGTTGCATTCTGGTTGTATATTTAAGCTTCTTACATGTTTTTGCAAATCGCCAAACCCTGAGGTAAACTTGGCCAAAAAACAATTCACCCAGAAACTCCTGTATATGAAGAATCTGTTAGCAAAATTTGATCATTGGACTCAAACGTTAAAATAGGGGTTGATATATGTGTTCATTGAAACCAACATTCGTATATAAATTTTGCAAAAATACGACACAAATTCACCACTGCGCCATTTGGTCAATGTTTTATTGAGTTAAGCACTTTAATCTTATTTCTTCTTTAAACGTTGATTAAGCGCTACAGAAATTGAGCTTTGCTTATTTATTCTGCAGCATAACTTCAACGAATAAAACGATGGAAATCGGTTTCATCAATTTCTCTTAGAAATAAGAAAAGCACTTAATTAATTCACCATACGGAAAAATAGCAGGGTTCTCATATTATGGTATACATTCATTGTAAAATGAATTGCGGCTGGGGTTGGTTAATCGATCACGGTTGTCGTTGCGTTGCGACAGCGATGTGCCGCTACCCATAGCTTCCAGTCTAAAGTATTGACTTGGACCTTGCCAAAATAGCTTCTGATATACAAAAGTAACATCACGCATCAATACACTACGAGCATGGTGGGAGTGGCAGTTCTCATCATAAATTGCTAGTTCCTGATATTATGTATGAAATACAATGATAGAAAGTACTCTCCCTCAGTCACAGTGTATACGCTAATCCGGACCAAATGTGGCAGTAGCCCCTCAGATGAGCTCGGTAATAGTAATCTAGCATACTTTGGATCTAGCATATGTCTTTCGTGAAGTACTTCCAGCCTAGGTTTTGATTGATTTCCAATTCGTTCTGAAATCGATGTTAACTGCATATCCGAATGTGTGCATGAAACCCTAACTTAAAATTCCATAGTAAAAAAAAATAGTTTATTCGTTCTTCTTTACGTCGTTACATAGATGCTAAATCGATGCCTTCGGCTATAGCCTTCACTACTCCATTTAGTCAATACACTTTTGATTTAAATTTAACATGTTACATTTTTTTTTTATTTGAACGATATCATTAAACTTATTAGTTTTGATGCGTAAAGCTTTTGAAAGTCTCATCGAACTAGAGTCTTTGTATTGTAAATTTAAGCTTATCAAATTTTATCAAATTAACAAGGGAACCAAGGATTGAATGCAAAGATTGAAAATCAAGGGCAGTGAGTCATAGTGAGTTATACTTGGCATTTTTTATCTTGCAGCATTGCCAAGGCTAAGAATAGAGATAGTAAAGTATAATTTTTTATTAAAATTTTTCGCTTTACCTTTTCGACCGCTTATGGCCGCACCTCCCAAAACCCAAACTATACTTTATGATTAACATAAAAATTATATTGAAATACAATTTTTATATTCGAAAGTTCACCTTTCAACATGCTTCTGGTTGATTAACCTAATAACAAAAACATTCTTTAAAATTAAAATTAAGTCAATGGTTGTTTCACATATAAAAAGCTCAGTTTAATGAGAAAATTTTAGAAATAAAATTAATCTGGTATAATAAAATATTATTTTTTATTCAATTAACCTTAAATTCTCATTAATTTTAGAATTTTATGTTGCCTAATTTTTATTGTTCATACTCTGCTGTATATATATATTTACGAGTGAATAGATAAACGAATGGGAATAAGGAATTAAGCTTTCTACAGAGATATAGGTATTATCGTAAAATTATCTTGTATTTTTCTTGCTCGCACAAGTGATTTTGGTTGGTGATGGTTCTATGTTTAATTGTATGATAACATATAATAAATACGAGTACATCAACTCGTATTCTTGCTCGTGTACATAAATACAATTAACTTAATTCTCAAAACATTTATACAGGTACAATAAAATAAGAAAGAAATTAACTAAGGTATAATAGATATCAGACAAATTAAGCTCGAGCTTGAGCTTACGCTGTCTTACTATTAACAAATGAATCATAAAATTTCACGTACGTGCATAATCAGTAATCAAATTTTATTAGTTTATGCCGCCTCGGAAAATAATAACTCGTTATTTTTGATTGTATTGTTTTAGTTGATATTTCCTTCTTCGTTAGTTTTTATTCAGTTTTTTCGAGATGGTAAAATATTTCATCTAAGCCTTCATCTTTGGCATAATCCTTTAGTTGGTTCATCTTTGTTTGCACTTCGCTAAAAGGAATTCATGTACGCGGAGGTGGATCAATAAAAAAACATCTCCAACAGATGAAAAACTCGTGTCATGTTCTGTAAGACTTGGTTCTTGGTTAATAGGTGTAAAAAAATTGTTCTCCCCATCGTCTGGAATTTCTTCAAAAAATTGCATTTTCTGCGATACCAAGAAATTCTGTTTCGGATTCGTTTGATCCTGCTAAAATCTCCATTTCTACCTCCTCAATTACATCGTTAAACCCAGCCATTTTGAAACCATTTTTGATTGTTTCAATTGTTACTTTGCTCCAAGCTTCCGCTAACCATGAAGTTATTCTGCCCCATTTACTTCGTCAATAGCTACCACCAAGCGATTCATCAAGAGCTTCCGGTAATGTGTCTTGCAGCTATTATTCCCTGATCTAAGGGTTGCAATGCACAAGTTGTGTTGGGGGAAAAACTGAAACTTTATATGGATGAATTTTTTATCTGGATGACATGTTCCGTTATCTAAAAACAAAATCACTTTTCCCTTTTGTTTTGCCATATTTTTGTTGAACCTCTGCATACATTCTTCGAATTTAATGGACGTCATCCAGGCCTTTTTATTGAATCGCCAGTTAATATTAAATGTTGGTTGAATATTTAAATTTTGAAATGCCCTTGGTTTTTTCGCCTTTCCAATGATAACAAGTGGTTATTTTTCGCCAACCATATTACATTATAATGCAACCGTCAACCTTTCTTTACATAGTTTTCTCTCTGTGCATTTTTCGTTCCTTAGTTTGACTGTCCGAGTTGGTTTGCGTGGCTCGTAGGCGTTTGTTAAACTTTTTAAATTGTCACGAAAGTTCTCTACTACGCTCATATTTACTGAGGCGCCTTCTCCACTTAAACTACCAAAATGTAGGTTATACTTGTTTTAAATTTTTCAATCCAATCATTTGATGCTGTGAAATCAACAAAATTTAGCAATTCGCTGAGTTTTAGGGCTTTTGCTTGCAAAATTGACCCTGATATTGGCAAATGTTTTGTTCGGCCCATGGTGAGCCATTGAAATGTTTTTTCATCCAACACTCCATATGTAGTGTAGGTTGACACCATCTTTCTTTTTAAAGGACCGAAATTATCGACCATAGATATTAATTTGTCTTAATAAGCCAATATCCTTTGAACTTGCGATTTGCTAATCCCAAATTTCTCGCCTAACTGTCGTTGAGATAATTTATCACTATCAGCACGGAAAAGCACTTTGAGAACAATTAACATTATTTTTTCGGATAATGGTAATTCTTTGTAAAGTCTCTTATGTCATCCATATTTCTATGAGAGTTACAAATTTTCAAATTATAACAAGCAGTAAAAATAATGTTTCTAATGGTATATGAATGTTATGTACATATTATGTACTTGCTTTAAGAAATGTTTAGTAATGTGAATGTATAACGACTTGACTCATCTATATCCTTTTTTAAACTGACTACATACTAGATCATAGATTTATGAAACTTGAAATATGATCGGTAAAGTTTGGCCGTTACTTTTTGGAAAAAAACATTCCTTTGACTATATAACATATGTATTTATATATAAATTTCAGTTCATATGTTTTTCATACATATGTACAAGATATCTGTGTTAATCTAATGTGGATGGTCCTAATAAGAGGTGAAAAGTTCTAAAATAATAATAAAAATGCGGTCTATAGGTCCAATTTGGAGGTGATCCAAATACAGATGTATTTTACAAAGAGAACCCTTTTTTAAGGATATTGCAAATGGTCCCATTTGGAATTGGTCCGATTAAATGGTGGTCCAATTAGTAGGTTATACTATATATATATATATATATACCTATATATATATATATATATATATATATATATATATATATATATATATATATATATATATACACTTTCCACATTTACACACTTATATATGTATACACACTTTCCACATTTCAGGTTAGTAATTATGAGTTATGATAACTACTTACTTAAGACATGCAAGAGCACAAGATACCATCATGTTAAGAATAATATTGTCCAACACTCAACTCTGGAATATTATAAACGATAAAGTATCCAACTTAAATAAGGGATGTAAACTGTTACGTAATAAAGAAAAACACTAAATACCATAGTTAAGTTAAGAATAGAACATACTCAGTTCGTATTCGCGTCAAGTTTATATGATTTTAACAAAGTGAACTCATAAATCAACAATTTCATTTCTATTTTCACTAAGCAGTACTCAGTTCATTGGCGCAACAACTATAGTTATCTCAATGCACCAAAGATAGCGCGCATAAACTCTACAAATTTGTTTCACGCGAAAATAATGATTCGAACCATTTTTTCACGTGAAATTTGAACATTTGAATTCTCCAAAAAACATTAATTTCTATTTCACGTGAAAATAAATAAATTTTTGGAGACCGTAGAAAATATTCACTAGCCTTTAGTTTAGAAAATAATGTATTTTACTTGTTCATAGCTGTCCCAAAATTAGACTGACACAATGTTAGAACATGTCGTATCATAGAAACCACTTACAGTAGGACTATCGAAAACGTTCTCCATCATATTTGTTTTGGCGACAAATTTAGAACATGTGAAACAACTGGAGAGTTTATATCAAAGTTGTTGTGCTTTAAGCCTAGTACTCAGATCAAAGTCTCCAAAAATTTATTTATAGGTCCTTTTCAAAATGTATACTTATTTGAAAGTTATTTGTGGAGACGTACTTATTCAAATAAGTAAGCTGTCGAGGTGACTTATTTTCTGTCTCTTTCTTACGAAAAAATTTAATTGAAAAATAAAAATATCAGTTGTCATAGATACTCGTATACAATAGCCGTGTTTTAATATTTGCTCTTGATAGCGGCTCCGGATAGCGATGCGGAAAAAGCATTTTTCTCTATTTAAAATCCAATTTAATGCGCTATTTATAGGTAAACACAATTTATTTAACAGCAAACTATAATATTTCATTCAATTAGATATCAAAATTTGTAAAAATAAATATTTAGCTCTACCTATTTGTATAGAGCACTATCCGGAGCCGCTATCCAGAGCAGCTATTATTTGATGGGAAATTTACGAAAAATATGGGTATTTTAATGTTCATCCCTAAAAACGAAAAATTTCGTTGGATCAAATATCAAAATTTGATTTTTTTATGTATTTATTTTTTGATTAACAGTGACACTGACGGATAATAGAATAAGTTTGAATAGAAATTTCCCTAGCTCCGGATAGCAAGCTCTGGATAGCGCGAATATGAAAACACAGCTAATAATAAAAACATATTCTATGAATAAAAAAATTTAATTTTTAAGGAAAATGAAGCTGAGTAAACGAAACACATAAACTAGCCAATGCAAGTTACATTTTATGTATAATATATTTCTATGGTTTTGATTTTTCCAGACACTAAATTGTCTCGTGTCTAAATTTACTGATATCGGCACTGTACTTCTGAATAGTGAATTGACTGTGGGCCTATTTGGGAAATCGAATTCGATCAATTGAACAACATTTTCGAACCATCGGTATTTGGTAATTCGAAATCGAATTTTCTTTAAACGAAAACGTGTAACAAGAAACGATTGAAAATTTCCCTTATTAGGCAATTCGATTACGAGCAATAATTCTACGATCATGAATGAATTTTTATTCGTAGTTAGTTTTGTTCACGAATGCGAATACAAAGAATGCATAATTTTAAAAATGTAAGTACATTTACGTTGGTTACGGACTTCGCTAAAGCTTACAGCCAAACTGCAGATGCATGTGTATCAGATAAGCGGCTCTGGGATGAAATTAGATAATGAAATATTAATGAGTTAGATATAATATTAGAAAGTAAAATGAATTAAATAAAACCAATATAAATATTTTTATTACAACAATCATAACTTTTTATTTATGTAATGGAATTTAGTACATTATTTCTGATTTATCTGGCTGTATAACTTCCCACAGTAGAACAATCACTATCATCTTGTAATGCTTTCTCGTTGATTATTTCTTGCCTGTTGTTGAATAAATGGCACATTAAAAAGAAGGCATATATTAATGTTGCGTTATGCATACGTTAAATATTTCATCTGCTGTTTTGGAGCGTAACGTTGATAGTTCCCTTGCGCCTAGTTTGAGAATGTTAGTAAATGAACATCCATTTCATTCATTAAATATTTAACAGCGTTTTTTACATTAAATCATGAATCTCAAATATATTGGATTGATGACGTAATATATTATATCGCACTCGCAATGCCGTATCGTCGCACTCACTACTATCACTTGATCCATATTCTATTAATTATTTCAGATTGAATTTATTTTTTTACCAATTCTTATTTTCCACTGACAAATAATATAATTGCAATTTAACGTCAAAATATTGCCAAGATTTATATTATTATTATAGGTATAATGATTAGAAATAATTTCCCTAGTCTTTATTTGAAAGTATATACGTTTTTTTTCGATCGAATTCTAAAATACCAAATCATGTTCGAATCGAATTGATCAATCGAATCGAAAGGCAATTTTTTGTTATACCAACATTCCGGTTGCCAATTGCGATGAAATAAAAGTAAGAGGTTGTGGACCAAAAAATATCGACGAATATTTGCTTGATAAAGGTTCTAATTTCAAATTATAATTTTATACAAATAAATTGTTTAGTTGATTTTAAAATTGATGTTTTATTTTCATGATCGAATTCTCAACAGCAGTGAAATGTCGTTTATGTTGTATCAATGTCTGCCGTACTATACTAGATAAATATGAATTTTTTACTTTGTTTGTCACTTTGATGTGCTGCTGTCAAAATAAGTAAGCTAATTCGTTTCGAACGGGTTTCATGTACTTATTCAAAATGGAAATAAGAAAGTCTCCGCAAATAAGTTTCAAATAAATATACATTTCGAAAAGGGCCTAAATGTCGAAATTGCACGTGAAAAAAAAGATTAGAACCATTATTAACACTAATTTGTAGAGTTTATCCGCGACACCTACGAGGCATTGCGAAATATATAGTTTTTCGCTAATGACTTGAGTACTACTTAGCGAAAACAGAAATTAAATTTTTCATTTATGAGTTCACTTTGGTAAAATCGTATGGAAATTTCACGCGAAATCGATCTGAGAACTAGCCTTTAAGCTAAAATGGTATTAAAAATCATAGTATAGCAGACAAACCTGATAAATTACCTTTAATTGTCGTATAGAATAAATCCAGTGGAAAGAGTTGAATAAATAAGCAATATATATTATGAGGAATTTGTAGTGTGGGAGAGGGGAGGGATGATATAACACGAGTCAACATAGTCATCGAACGATTTTTCATTTAACTACAGCGAATTTTCTATTTCAAAGCAATTGAAAATTTAATGTATAACCCTAGCTTGTACACAAAATTATTTCAACTGTTAACTCTTTATAGATAGTGGCGTTCAGAATAAAAACACGTTTAAGTTCAATTTGACTAACTGGATGGGATTAATACCACAGCCCGTAAGCTAGCATGTCGTAGAAATCAGAATGAACTAAATAAAATTTGTAACATCTTCAAATTCATTTTTCAAAATTTATCGATCAGCAGACTATCGGTGCAGTAAAAATTTATCCCAAAATTATTTACGAATTTACTCTTTATTATATATATATAGGAAGTGACAACATTGTTGTAAAAGTTGATTCATTAAAATGCAAGAACCTATAGTAATTTATTCTCCACACTCTTTCCAAGACTTTTCCAACAGCTCGACTTGAATATTCGAGAATTTCTATATTACACTATCGAATAAATAAAACATAGAAACATGGTGGTAAGTTATCATTAACACTGTCACCCTGAAGATATCTACCATTAGCTTCTGGGTTTCAATTTAAACGATATAGATAAAAATGTGACATCTTCTGGTCAATTTTCATAGTAACGAAAGTTGACAACAACACAGTGTTTTTGGCTTATTAAAGTTTCATCTTTCATTATACTTTTCTTAGATGTGTTTCATTTCGGAAGATTTAAAGTATATTTAAAATGATTGTAGTTAACGCAGACTATGCCAGATAAACAACATCACCACACACACATACACATACTCCTTAGCCTCACTCAATCGGCACAATCACAAACATTCTTTTCATTTATCATGGTTCAGCCTGAATCTCTCGATTGTTCTCAGCGTTCGTACGTCTTCTTTGAGCTCCTTATAAAGAGAGGTTCCCTTTTCTCCTTTTCATACCGAAGAAGCAACTTATTCAATGAATATACTTTCAAGCTAACATATCTGCGCATATGTGACTGTACCCATTGTATTGGCACATTATGATACAAATCTATTATTAATCATATTCATATACAAATTGACTTGTCTTCCCCCACCACATTCTATCAAACATACTCCACATTTGGAATCTTAACATAATTCTATTTTTCTATTCCCTGCCTTCACAGCCAGTTTAATAGCAAATAATCTGATTTGTTCAGATTTAATTAAACAGATATTTTTATCTACTTATAAACACTTCTCCACATTCATTATTGCCATAATGCCAATAAAATACCATCACCTACTCCAGTGTTACTCCTAGATCTGATTTAGATCACTGCTAGTAGGAGTCTGAAAAGACCTTCTCAAAAATAATTTTAGCGATAAGTTCATATATTTTCTAATTTGATCCGTCTATATGTACATGCAAACAGAAAGGGTGCTAGGACAAGGATCTTTCTTTTTGAGCATTTATATCATTTTAACCTTGCAGTTATCTGTCGACATTTTCATGTACTTGTACGTTCAATTTTTAGAAAACACCTTTTGTCATTGATAATTTTAGATTGTGGTAGGTTATTGATTTCCAAATCAGAAAGTATATATGAGGCGTTGAGAAGCAATGTGCACCAAAATATTTCAACAAAAGAATGTTCTAATCCACAAGTTCAACATCAAGCTCTGAGATATCAGATTCCAACCAATTGCCAACCAGTACATCAAATACCCATAAAGTATAAGGATTCCAGAAAAATCGAAACGAAATATTAAAATCACGCAAGAAATGCTGGTCAATGATCCGTAACGAAGAGGGGTAAAATAATTGCGGCGAAACTGTTAAATCCTACCAAGTGCACGTGTAATAACAGTATCACACGTTACTATCGTTAAAACAACGTGAAAATTATTTCAAAAATATTATCGAATTAGAAATTCCAGTTAACAGACGTCGTACCTTTACGATTCGTGCTTTCGAGTACAAGAAAACTCGAAAGCGCGAGTCAATATAAAAAAAATCAACTTAATAGAAATATCAACAGCCGTTTTTACTACTTGAGGCACGACAATGGTCTCTAGATATTTGGAATGGCAGATTATCAAAATCGTTAAAGGGAAAAGAAAAACGTAACTCCTCTCAAACGTAACTCACCCCGAAAAGCAACTCGCAGCCACAGAAGGTTATAGAATATCTTTTCCCTGATTCGAATATAACAATTAAGAAGTATGTAGGATGCCACATAGATGGCGTTACTAGAATTGTTCCATATTATTTTTATTAAGTACTAACCTTCAAACGATCCGTGCGTATAAATTTGACAGAAATCTATTGACTCGTTAGTTATAGCATTTTGAGTGAGGCAACTTGTGTTTTTGAAAATAATTGTAAAATGTGAATTTCGAGTTTTAATATTAAACATTATCCGAACTCTGCTCCATCGAGACAAATAATAGAGAAGCTGATTACTGAATTGAAACGTTGTCGTACCTGCACAAATGATGAAGAGCGCAGTGGACACTCAAATGAGGCAGTTATTCCAGAAAAATCCACAAATTGGTTATTAGTATTACATTGTAAAGATGTCAGATCATCAAGTGTTTTTACCAGTTTACTCGAACATTTGAGTATATGCGAAAGCTCTATTTAAAGTGCAATAAAATTAAATTCTATCGTCAATAGTTGAAAATTGATGCGACACGGCTTCACAATTGCACACCAGAATCCAAAAAGAGAGTCATCTGAGTGGATAGCAGTCGACGAACCGAATCAAAACCGAGCAACGGTCGGCCAGTGAGGTGATAGCGTCTGAATTTTACGTTTTCCCATTTTCAGATTTCAAAGAGATTGCTTGCTGGAAAGAAATTTAAGTCCAACGATGAATTTATCGCTGCAACTGAGAAATATTTAGACGAGAAAGAGAAATCATACGATAAAAAATGTATCGAAAAGTTGGAAATTCGATTTACTCGTTGTTTCGGCCTTTGAACGCAACTATGTTAAATAATAAAATCGAATTATGTCTAAAAATTTTCTTACTTACCCTACGGACTTATTGAATGAACTGTTAGAACTCTCCGCTCGCAAACCGGAGTGGTTCTCTGCAAGTTCTCCCGCTCTATTGACTTCGTCTTTATATATATATATATATATATATATATATATATATATATATATATATATATATTTATATATATATATATATATATATATATATATATATATATATATATATATATATATATATATATTTATAGGGTGGCTGAGACCAAGTGTTACCAAATGAAAACGCTGTAATTTTTTTAATTTTGATTATTTTTTATTGACATTTCGTGGAATATGTTGAAAACATATTACATTTTTTGAAAAACATATTACTGCTCGATATAACCTCCTTTGGCTCTGATTATTTGATTCAGTCTTCCATAGAAAGTATTGCATGCTGACCGTACGTGGGCTTGCGGAATTTTATTCCATTTTCGAACAAGAGCTGACTTCAATGCATCAACACTTTCGTATTTTTAGTGGACACCTTACTCTCCAAAATGGATAGAGCTGACTTCAATGCATCAACACTTTCGTATTTTTTAGTGGACACCTTACTCTCCAAAATGGACCATATGGAGAAATCCATGGGATTCAAGTCTAGTGAATATGGTGGCCATTCTTTCGATGAACGCAATTTTGTAAAAATTGCTGTGTCGCTCGAGCTTTGTGTGACAGTTCCGAGTCCTGTTGGAATGTCCAACGGTTCGTACCAAAGTGCTTACGTGCCCAAGGTAGCAAAGCATCGTTTAGGATCTTTTGGCGGTACATCTCTTGGTTTACCTTTACTCAATGTTCGATGAAAACCAGAGGAGTGCGTCCATCTGCAGTAACTGCAGCCCAAACCATAACATAAGCTGGTGATTGCTTGCGCATGGTAACTCTGGTGTCCAAATTATCGTTGGACTTGTGCTCTAACCAAACACGATCATTAGAAAAGATAATTTTTGGAATCTCATCACGTTCGGCCAAGGCCTTCAATGCTCGTGTTCTTTCAAGCCTAACTTTTTTTTGTGCCTCCGTAGATCTTGAACTTTTTGTATCTTGTAGGGCTTCAAGTGTAGTTCATTTTTCAATATGGTTTGAATGCTGGATCGTGAAACATGTAGACGTGCGGCTAATTGATTGGCACTTTGATGAGGATTTCGTTGGATTCGTTTCTTCACCTTTCATGTCATTTCTTTTGATGTTGCTGTCTTTTTAGGACCGCCTCTGTTGCGTTAAGCAATGCTACTAGTATCGTTGTATCGAGTTATGGTTCGATACACAAACATTTTATCCACATTCAAATGCTGGAGCTGACGAACTATTGCTGTTTGTGAATTTCCACCCAAATACAGTCCAATTCCACTATTACGTTTGAATTCCATTACGATTTTTTTCTCAAGATATTAATTTAGAACAATTATTTATTGACCACATATAAGCAACTAACCAAACTTCAATCTGTCAAAAAATTGACGCGTGAAAAATGACAACTACAAAAATGACAGCAGAGTGAAGTTAGTAACATTTGGTCTCAGCCACCCTGTATATATATATATATATATATATATATATATATATATATATATATATATACATATAAATATATATAAATATATATATATATATATATATATATATATATATATATATATATATATATATATATATATATATATATATATATATATATATATATAATCTATTACCTGCTAAGTATTTTATCAATAAAACTGTGTTATGACAGCTAAATACACAGTCGTCGTTGTGCAATTTTATGAAATATATTTCGTTCTCTGAAAAGAATCTTGCTATTTTCCAGTAATTTTTGCTTTAATTTCTATATTTCGATACTCGAGCATAGTTAAAGTTTCGATTTGGAGCAAACGAGGAAGAAACGATAAAAACTGGTGCTTCTCTGACAAATAACAGACTAAAAACTTAAAATAAAATTTTCAAACAGAATTTATTCATATTTTTCCTCATCGATTTTGCCATCATTTCTATCTATAAGCTCCTTATGCCAGTGTATATATACTCTCGAGAGACACAAACAATTTATTGGAAAATATGTTTTCTGTTTTTTAAGCTCGTAATTTTGAAATTGTTTCTGAAATGATTTGAATGAAAATCAAATTGAATTCTGTTTCTTTTTCGTTGTTGTGTGCCATTGAATTTTAATTTAATTTTTTTGATATTTATTCAATTCGAGAGCTTTTCACTTCATTGGTTTTATTGCATGAAAAAAAAAACAAAATTGAATATATTTCAACAATGGGACGAGAGCGTTGAAATTGGAAATTTTTCCGTCCAAGAATTATTCCGTGTAAAATTAATCAAGAACACGTCACTACACAATATAACAAATAAAGATTTAATTCAATTTGTTCGATACAGAACTAGAGTGTAGCGGTTCCACTTTGATGTTAACCACTTCGTTGAGATTTTCTACCCTAGGATACGTGGAAATTGTATAAATAAAAACAAAAATCAAATATTTATTAATTTACAGCTTTTATACGTTCACCTTATGGTATCATACCCTTCGAACGAAATGTGTGTTGTTGTTCCATCTTATAAATTGCCTATAATTTTATTAAGGTGAACCCGGAAAAATAAAAATACCAGAAAAACTAAAAACAAAAATAGAAAATCAAAAAGGAAAAATCACGATGGTTAAAATTGGAAATCCTTTTATGTATTGTTGGTGTGCGTTTGGTATAAAAATGCGAACAGTAAAATTAACGGGGATCAAGATAAAGGTTGGAAAAATTCGAAAACAATTGGTAAAATCGATAAATTCATTAGATTCGACATTAAATCGATTAAAATGGTGTGTGGGAGTGTTCGGATGAGATTATATTATTCGTGTTTGTTTGTTAAGTTTTGTGTTGTGTTGTTACTTTGATGTTGATTCTCTATATCAAACAAAAAACGAAAATTGTTTTCAAATGAAACCCTTATACTTTGAGCACTCGAAACGTATAAAATCCTTTATTCGTTTTGTTGCCATTTACGCTTGTTAATTTTTAATTGATACTTATTCAAACGAAAATCAACAACCAAGACATTAGCACAATGAAATAATTGGTAGATGTTATAAGTTTAACACGAAAACATGGTTGTACTCGTAACAAAGTATTTGAGTGAGAAGTTAATCCTATAGAACGATTAAATTGAGCTGTGATTAAGCGTCCGAAATTAGAATGAAAATCTTCATCATCTAAAAATGGGACTCAGCTATAGCTAATATACACGCTGACTCTACGTTAATCGAACATATAGCCATACGTTAACGATTTGAGTATGTAATGGTGTAAACTAGGGCCCAACGGGAAAGAGTTGGGAGTGCCTTGCACCAAAAAAACAATGCTGGGTAGAAACTGACATACAGACAGATGAATAAGCAAATCTTGTACGGCTTAAATAGACTTATAAGAGTATATCCGCGATTTGGTTAGATCGCCTTATTGAATCATAATGTTGCTGGAAGTTAAAGTATTATGGTATGATCATAACTATTGGTATAAAAGAAATATATGGCCAACCAAATGGCGCAGTGGTTCAAGCTGTGGCAATTAGAGCGTTTGAATCCCGATAAGGGCATGATTTTGGATTTTTCATCATCTGATTACGATCAATTGTGTGAATGAACACATCTTTGATCCATTATTAGAATGCAGAATCAATAGGCCAACCCATCTTCTATGAGTCTATGGTTGACATGCAGCTATCCTATGTACAGATGGTTCTACGAAAATTGGACCTATAGTCGTTCATCCTAAGGCGTATATCATGATTAAGCGAATCCAGATACAGTTGGGAGATTGGCGTCTTCTCAAAATCATGAACTGCTGTAATAGCTAGTTGGCTGGATCAAAACAAAATCGAGACAAACAACTTTTAACCAGGCAAGGTGCAGAAGTATAATAATATGTGAAATTAATGTAAAAACGAAATCAGAGAAGAACGTCGAGCAATTAGTTCTATCATCAAACACCACTCTAACTAGTTTTTGATGTGGCAAATAGTAGCTTACGCCTTCAACAAATTCAACCATTTCCATATGTTAAGAGTTCAAACTCTCTTATAAAGGAATTCTTTTGTATAAAAAATGTTGGATGGTTCATATTTCGAGCATAAAAATTATTGGCTAAAAATTACGAATCACCCAGGAATGCTGGACTTGAAGCGAAACAATTCTCTAGAATAATTCTTTTAAAATGTTTGTGGTACTCGGACTAGGCTCGTAATTCATCGTTAATATTAGAGTCGTCTTTCTAAATGGTAAATTGGCAACAAAAAAGCAATTACTGGAAGTAGAAGGTCAAGTTGAAGTTTCTCCAGCTCCAACCTAACTCAATATCGTATTTTGTAGAGTTGATAAATTGCCACCTCGTCTTAATTGACCAAAATATTGTAGTCTGAATTAAACGTCAGCTACAAGAATTAAATCAACTTCACAAGGCACACAGAATGATGGGTCAGCTAGATTGATGTTAAATGGAATTAACCGTGTACAAGAATTGATTGGAAATTTGGGATATCTGAAATAATAAGTGAACCTAATTTATTAATAATCGCTAAAACCCAGGGCGATTTTAAGGCCCTTAATGTTGAAATGTGAACATTAACCATTAATGTAATATTGAACAATCCAGAAAGATTTGTAAGAGTTCGAGAGTCAGTCAATTTGCAGTATGAGAAAAATAAATTCTTACTGAATGTCTTGATCCAACTACCACCCAGCAATGTTACTGTCATAGTATCAGGGATTCATATAGAGTAACGTTTTTCAGTTGGGATTTTATGACAGAGCACGTGTGGGCCGTGCCAACCAATTTTGTCATTTTTGATCAGTATAAGACCTTACTCGACATATATATTTAATTAAGATTCAGCTGTATTACGAAAGTCATCTATGAGGATAAGTTTCGGGCGCTTAGAGCAACTTATGGTCCACATTATCGCAGTACTAACTGCACAATATATGCTTGTCGTAGGTAACATCTTAGCGTATTATATACGAAAATATCTTTGTTTATAAGCATAAAAAATTAAACTCGTGCAAGATTTGAAGCTACCCGAGCTAGTCAATCGTCACAGTTTCAGTCTTTTGGCACTTGAAAAGCTTGAAAAAGATCCACTGTATTCCATTAAAATTTGTTTCAGCTCATTTCCGGCTTAGTTGTTATCATTACATCCAAACAACGCAACTGTAGATGGCGCCCTTTATCACCCCATGGTAGCGGACTATTTGCTACCTGAAATAGAATCCCGTGGTCACGCCGTGATTTGGTTCCAACAAAACGGCAATTCTTGCTACAGAGCTCGTAAACCATGACTTTATTGCGAGAAAAATTCTGTGGACAGTTAATATCACGCTTCGGGCCACTTAATTTACCTCATGTGATATTACACTCTTAGACTTTATCCTTTGGGGCTATAGAGTAGAGTTTCGCGGTCTTGAGTTTGAACTTTAAGTTTATAATTTAAATAAAAATATCTATTACGAATCGCAAAGTCGTCATCGAACAGTTTGTACACATTGTATGTGGTCAAGGGCGAGAATCGAACTCAAGACCGCGTAACTCTACTAACCACTGAATCTCTACTAACCCATCACAAAATTCATATGGTCATCATGTGGAACGATTGACTATAAGACTTATACATTTTATTTAACACACGGTTCTAGGACTGATATGGAGAGAGACAGTTCGTTGTGTGGCTTTGCATTTAGCATCTTTACTTACAAGACGGGCGTGTAAAATACACTATAAAATTTGCATTGTCTCTGACGCGCCATCTATTATCAAATCTAATTGTAACTAAAGCGCCATCTGTTAAAAAATCTGCTTACTATTTTACGAATAGAGTTTTGTGAAATAATTCACTGTGTCCAATTTTTTTTGACTACTTACTAAATGCCACAATAATTTTTCATTTAGATTCAAATTATTCGAATTGTTATTGATCCAACCGAATTTTCACAACCTTTTGCAGATGTTTTAAATATTACTAAAATGATAATCTGCTTCACACAGACATATCGTCTAAATAGTATTAGAAATTAAATATAATTATAAATAAAGAATTGTAATTCAAACTATACACTCCTAAATCTAAATGCCATTCAAAAATGCTCAAACTAGACACATGTGTTACGATGGCTTTTTCGATCTGGAGTGGTAAGATTATTTAATAAACTTTTGAAATGTTAAAATATATGGCACTGCGAATGATGTTATCTGTTTTTTTACATTTAATTTACGTTTTATGTAATTTACGCTGTTTTTACGTAAATTATGTATTTACGTTTAAATGTAAACAACTGTTTTAACAGGTAAAATTCCAACTGTGACTCAAGGGATTGATGAACTAACGAAATATTTGAGTTCACCGTCTGCACTGAACTTTATTTCGAATCTTGAACTTCTCTATATGGGCATCGCAAGTGTTTTGACCGTAAAGCAATAAGAGATCAAGTAACTCAATTTCGTTATTGACATTTCTAGCCTACTTTTATTTATAGCAGAAAACTATCATAGTAAAAATCCCTTTCCGCATCATGCTCTTATCGGGATTCAAACCCGGGACCACCCGCTCTACGCCGCAGCGTTTTAACCACTGCGTAACCTGGGCGGTGTACCTTTAGTTCCTGATACAATGTATTTATTCGACAGCTCATTCAGAACGTAGGACATTTGAAGCTTTCAATATTATTTTGAATACAACTAGAACATAACAAGAAAGCATTGTACTCTTAATGTTTGCCACTTCCAAGATTGGAATAGCTAAAACTATATAAATAATTAAAATTGATTGGTTATCTCTATGTCTCGATACACACCAACAGACGCACATACTAACCAAGAAAACAACATACTTTGTATCATTACAAATCTCCACGAAAAACATAATGTTTTTTTAGATACAAATTCAAACACTTTTATGATTTTGTTGTTCGGAATTATAATTTTTTTTATGTTGGTTTGAGCTTCGCATAACAAAGAAAATTACAAATTTATTTATATTTTGACAATGATAAATGAAGATGAATAGCGAAAAAGAATAAAAATAATAGAAAAATATGATGATAAGAAACGACAACAACAACAACAAAAAATGACAGATAATTTTCTTGTCAAAAATTAATGCATAACAATAAAGATTTTGTTTTGTATTTTGTGTATAGACAACAAAACGCGTATAAATAATTCAAATCCATTTTTTATTATCTCGCAGCTAATTATTTTTGGATCGTAAAAAAGTTTTCATCTTTTTCCGCTTTTATTACTTTGCAATGGTTGTTAATCTTTAATTTTTATTATTTCTTTAATTAATTTTTGAAATATATTGTATCGATTTGCTTGAATATTATATACTATTATAAATATTATATTCTGTTAGTATGGCCTTCATCATTATATGAGGTGTTGAGAATCAAAGTGGTGTTACCGCAATATTTAGCCTTTAAAGAATATTAATTTCAAACTTCTGACTTTTCAATCTGTTTTGGGACTCAAGGCTCTCGTAACTGTTTCGCTTTTTTACAGCCTATACTTTACGCACTTACTACTAACAGGTACTAACAGGAAAGATGGGTTGGTCTATGAATTCTGCTCTCCGACAGGGAGTGTGAATGAATATATCATAGATATATTCATTCACACATCCGATTCTGCCCCTATTGGGATTTGAACCCGGTACCTCCCGTTTCAACTGCCGCACTTTTAACCAAATCCAAAATTTTGGAAAGTTTGAGCTAGTTACCGCAGTTGCTTTATGGTCAATCTTATTGACAAACAGACTAGCTAGTGCTAGCGTAATTAAATACAGTTACAAAAGCTGATCATTTTTATATTCAGATCTTGTCCAAAGCACTGATCACTAAACATTATAAGTGAACTAGTTTGTACGTTGTTTTTTATAAAATGTATTAAGCTGGAAGCCATTTCGCATAAGTTTTCATTGAAGACATAAAATGTACCCTCATTGGGTCATAGACTGTGAACACCATGGTAATAGGTCCACAATTTTCGTTTGTAATTATAAATACCAAAATATACGCAGCTAGTGGATACTCATATTATATATCATTATATGTCATCATATTATACGTTCTTTTGGTGCGATAATACTTCTTTCAAAATCTATTAAATTCTACGGAATAAGTTATTTAAATTCGAAGTATTGCTCCTACATAGGTATGTGAATATGTAGCTATTTGTTATTACCAGAAAGAATGGTCCAGTTACAAATCCCACCCACTTCAGAAAAAAATGTGATACGTTGCGTTATTCCTCTTTATCTCAAAACAAAATACCACACGAATCAAATGATAGAAACACTTACAAGAACCATTGATCTGCGGCAATACCTTGCAACACCCAGAAGAACCTGTTACACTGTGTAAATTGACCAAATAAATTAATCTTTTAACCGACTAGTATTCCAAGTTATAGTTCTTGGTACATTTCTTAATAACATCTAGTATGTCATCGAGAGATGTGACAGTGTACATTAGAATCAAAACAACAAATTACAAATGGAATAATAAAGGTAGTATCATTGATGGTTTAATAATGGTTGATGGGAGACATCTATTGACTTGAACAAAAGTCAAGTCTAACCACACCTATAGGACCGTTTACAGAGCAAATTTCAAAACCTACAATATCTACTGTATAGGATTTCAAATAGTTTGGATTGACTGTAGGTACCTTGACCACATAAAACAAAATTTGAAGGCAACTGGTCATGAAACGAGAATAATGAAGTTTTATTGTGGTGGTGAACATACACAATAAGCCGTCACCATATCTAGAAAATGCGGCAGAAACTAACAATCCGGGAAACTCTATACCACTTTATAACACTTTGACACTTAGTTGTGTGACATGGCGGTGGATGTTGAACATTTGGTAGTAGTCTGCCCGAATTACAATCGTCTCAGATCATGCTTCAGCAACAGTCTAATGAGTGAGGGTGGTTTGACTTATAAGGAAATGTACGAATTTGTGAAAATGAGTAATATAATAATTTTAAATCAAAAGCACGATGTAAGTGGGCAGTACCCGGTTCCTTGGTTAAAAGGTCACTTTATTGTAAATAAAATGTAAAATAGAATAGTCCCGACAAGGCTGTCAATTATTGGAGCAAAGCCTTAAAATAAAAAAACGACACTTGGTTGTTGGTATATAGAACCAAATATCATTTTACTATTTTTATGGTCACCCCATGTAAAGGTTATGTTGTAAACTATCCCTAAATTTTACAAAGTATTTGAAAACGGAATGAGTGGCAGATTTAGATGAATACTGAGAATTTTATTACTTACATTCGATTGTGGTTTACTGGCATTTAAATTGGAAACTAACCAATTGTGTATCTTGGTTAACCATTGACAAATTTTACTAACAGTATAATGCTGCTTGACTATTTTTATAAATTTGGAAATCAAGAATGTTAATGAATAATAATAAAGTGATCAACAAAAGACCAAGTGCAGGTCTTTGATCAACCTGAAGTAATTTGAACAAAATTAGAAAAAAAACTATAACTTTAACTGTCTGATTCTGAGTAATCCGTTCAGTATTTAATGGCCTAGCAGCCGAAACTCCACAAAAAGGTTATTTTACGAAATTTTGTGGTTTATAGAACCGTATAGCTTGTAAATTTTTACGATAGTAAGCGAAATTATTTTGAGCTACTACTCGTATATAGATGAGGTATCGTACCATAAGATTTACAAGGACGACCAAGGAACTATCAAAAACTATAAATTTTGTATGGCTCGAAATTAAAACATTAAACTGAATTAATCACTACATAACCCCCTTGGCAGCAATTTGGTCACGCGAAGAAAGAAAACTTTTTGGCAAAACGCGCGAATTGTGAAGGTCTTGAAACTGACATGGTAGCAGTCAAAGACGAGACACCGAACGCGATTTTTAATCGGCCGATTGAAATGTTGTGGTTTTTTTATTAATCGAGATGGTAAATTGTTTTCGCAAATGGCGAATAACTTTAAAAGGACCGTCATATGGAGGTGATAGTCGGGTTCCACCGTATCCGGTCATACAAAAACGTAATCGCAAGTTTCTAAAGACTTGGGTTTAAATATATTTTGTTTAGTTGTACGAGGTTGAGTAGGAATAAGAATCCTCATTGTACGTCTCAATTGGTTAATAACGGTTTCAACAGCGGGAAGTGTTGAATGTGGAGGATCTTCGACTAAAAACTACCCGTTTAGCTTGAGTGTTTGTTCATAGACTTTTTCAGCTGGTGAACATTTTATATCTTCCTCCACTGCGGCACTAATACCAAACAAAGTTAAAGGCACTTCAGTAGTCCAATTAATAAAATAGTCTCGGGCTATAATAGCAGCTTTAAGCTGTCGGTGAAAGCGTCCAACCATTCCATTAGCTCATAGATGATAAGCCGTACTAGTACAAGTATTCAATGAGAACCGAACAGCTTAGTAAGTTTCGAAACATCTTCGACTCAAATTGGATTCCTTGAGTAGCAGCTGATATATTAATCATGCAATACGGTTCAGGCCATTGAGTAAAACATTGAGCCATTGAGTTTTGATTAAAGTGAGCAAATATTGAAAATTATTTGATAGAGGAAGAGGGCCTATTATCTATATCTATATGCTCAAAACGACCGAGTTTATCTTAAATTGACCATAATTCTGGTAGGACAAAAAATGTTTAGTCCAACGTGAAATATCTTTACTCATATTAGCCCGGATACTAGGATTTATTTAATAATATGGGTGATGAGGAGCAGTAGAAGTCTCGCATACCAACTCACTATGAAGCAATTCTATTAAGTTCGAGCTTCCAAGTTGAAGTAAAGTGATAAACGGAACCAGAAAGTATTTTCTGGAGTTCGTGGTCAGACTTTTAGTAATTAATAACGTGTCGAAATTCAAAAAAGAAGATTCGACTGAAAATAAATCAGTGGTGCAAGATAAGGTGTTAGCAACCAAATTGTCCTTGCCTTGCACATGTTGAATGTCCGGAGTATATTGGCTTGTATAATCTTAATGGAGAGTTTGCCTTGGATTTCTTTCAGTATATGAAAGAATTTGTCAAGTCGGTGGTTATACTCGGTATTAATATAGTATAAACTAAAGAGCACTTTTTTTTTTGCGGTTTTGCGTTGTAGGCAGTTTGAAGATGCCAGATCGCTCTCTACGCCGTGGAGCCATCGTCGCCGACAGCGACCTCTTCGCCTACCGAAAGGGGTTCTTCCTTAAAGGTTCGCCGTATCATTTCACTGTCATTTTACAAAGATGTACATATTTTTTCGGTATTCCTAAATATTCAAGCGCATACCATAATCTCTCTCGATTGATCGAGTCATAGGCTTGCTTGAAATCTAGGAATACCTGGTGTACATTGCGAGATGTTTCGTAGTACTTGGAAAGAATCATCCGTAGCGAAAAAACTTGATCAGTGACTGACCGATTTGGACGGAATCCTCCTTGGTAGTCACCGACAATTTCCTCCGCTAGAGGAGTAATTCTTCCCAAGATAATGTATGACAGTAACTTATATGCCGTGAAAAGGAGAGCTATACCGTGATAATTCTCGCATTTCATGCGATCACCCTTCTTGAATATTGGGCATAACACGGCCACTTTTCATTCGTCAGGCATAACTTCATTTCGCCATACCAATCAAATAAGGCCGAAAAGACAGTTCCACAAAGTTAGCCCTCCGAATATCAAGAGCTCTGAATTAATGCAATCAACCCCTGGTGAACGATTTTTCTTTAATCTCTGCATGGTCATTGTGAATTCCTCATAGGATGGATCCTCAATGAACATCTCTGCGGTCTGCATTTGAGGGTATTCAAACACTGCTTCTGATACATGTGGAACATTAAGTAAATCAGAAAAATGTTCACGCCATGTATCGAGTACCGCATCGACGTTAACACAGAGGTTTCCATCCTGGTCCCGAATGACAGTTGACCGAGATCTTAGGGTATGGTGCAATTCGGTGATTCCTTTAAAGAAACCACGCGAATTGTGCTCATTGCTGAGTTGTTGTACTCTTAAGACCTTAGCCTTTCACCATTCTCGCTTCTTCTGTCTACAAATGCGTTTAGCTGTCCTCCTAGCAAGAACTTATTTTTCCTTGCAATTGTAAACCGAGTCTGCGCTTCATTATAGGCTATATTTCGTTGCTCGACAGCAAGACGACACTCCTCATCAAACCAATCATTTTTGGGCTTAGTTTTCACTATACTGAGAGTGTGCTGGGCAGCATCGACAACCGAGGTTTTCAATACTTCCCAGACACTGTTCACATCACCAGATTGGGAATTGGATTGCATAATGCTATTGCCGACAAGATCTTGGTATTTTCGTTGCGTTTCTTCATTTATCAGACCTTCACAGGAGAATCGCGTTGTATATTCTCCTGTCCTCCCTGACTTGTACGAAAATTTCCATCATAGCTTTGCAGCAACCATAAAATGGTCACTGCCCATTGATGTTTTTATGAGGAAAGAATGTACTTGCTACTTTGAGATCATAAGTGATCGCAAAGTACATCATTCTTTCCCCATTCTCGGTCGCAGTTTCGTGTCGGGAGTACGGACCTATATTGTTACATAAGTCGGTCTGATTTCTGCCAGCTCTAGCATTAAAATCACATATCACCAATCTGATGTCGTGCTCAGGTATAGAGCCCATCAGATTATCCAAATTATTGTAAAATGAGTCTTTATCTTGGGGTTGGCTTACATCAGTGGGCGCATGTATACAGACAATTGACATGTTGGCTAATCTCATGTGAAAGCGAAGCTTACACATTCGATTATCGACTGCTTGAAAGTCCAAGACAGCCTTTTTTACTGTGTACTTTTCCACTGTGTAGCAACGTATAGTCTTGGGACACATGGTCTCCACTTTTAGGCCATCGAGTTTCTTGAAGTGCTACGAGTTCCAGCCGATACTCGTTCATGCATGTGATAAGGCCGTATAACGCGCCAGGTTTTCTTAATGACTGCACGTTCAACGTGCCGATCCTCAATCCCGTGCCCGGGTACTTAAGCGGGGGTTCGTTTTTTTGTTGTTTTGGCGGTATCCGATTTTTTTTATTTTTGTTGACATTTTTACTTTTACACGGATGCGGGTCGTCAGCCCAGCGATCCAACCAGATTTAGTAGCCTCCTACGATAAGCTCTTGATACGGTGGTGGTATTCTATGGGTCTCATGTCTCGTTCGTAATATTTACGAGACACGAATGCCCCTAACCAAAGATCACGGTTACTGCTAATAAATTGGTGAGGACTGGAACGGGAGGAGCTCATTGTAACGAGTACTTGTTTTATGATTAAGAGTAGAAGAGCATTCAACTGATAAATGTCCGCGAAATAGTAGATGGGACAGGCACAAGTTTTGGAGCTCGGGTACCAAATTCTCAGCAGGCACAATTTTTCGGCGAGGTACCAAATTCTCAGTAGGAAAAAAACTCAATCTATCAGCCAGCCATTAGTTAATCGGAATCTATTATTATTTACATAAAATCTTAATGGATCCCTCACTCCGTTTTCAACTAATGTTAGGGATAAAAAGTGGTAGGGTTTACGTATAGTCAGTTTAAAAGAGAATTTTTATGTTTTACCTCCTTTCACATTTCCTCTATGTCGGTGTTGTATGATTTGGTATGTTGCAGGAGAATATGACTATTCTTAATAGTTCTTTTAATTTTTACACTCGTTGTATAATCGGAATTACAATATTTGACCATATATTTAACCCTATACTATGCTTGTTCTTGGTTGTAGTTTAACTAATTTTTATGAGTTCCGGGTTAGCAATTTTATACCAGTGTGAAGAATTATTCATTTTTCCATATATTTTCAATGTGTTATAGTAATACACTGTTAAATTTAATTCCAATAAGAAAAATTCTTTCTTATTTAAGATTTGGATAAATTTTAATTAAATGAGAAATGGTTTTGAAGAGTATAACAATCGCTTACAAATTATTTTAAAAAAGTTCAATACTAAACTATTAACTATTAAGCAAAAATTAAAATTTTCGAAATTAAAGTCAAGCCAATTAGATATTTTTCAACAAATATAATATTGGTTGAAAACTATCTTATTAGCATATAATGAAAATACAATAATACATTTTACTTCAAACTAAATTAAAGCACAAATTAAACATGACCGCGAAAAATCTGACGACGGTAACAACTCATAACCGTGTATCTACAAAAATCGTCAAAATGAGTTTATAATGATTTCATAGAGAAATTTTTCGGTTGTTGGGTGTTTTGACAGCAAAAAAGGCGGTAAAATGATTTTTATTTCATAATTATTCGATTTTGTGTGTGCATTATCGTGTATCTGCAGTCTTTTGTGGTTCGTGCTAGATGTGAGGTAAGTTTTAACTTAAATATTTTACTAATTATGAAATGTTTTATTTTAAATTGTGGTTTTTTGTGTAATTCAATAGTTTATTGATTAAAAAATATAATATTATTTTTAAAAATAATTATATTTTAATTAAAAAACCCGATTTAAAAATAATTTGTCGATAAACGAAAATGAATAATCATTATTCAATTTTTCTATGTAGATACACGTTAATGAGTGCTGATAAACGAAAATGATTTTTCAAATTGTTTAGTTTTATTTACAGATAAAGATAGCCTAAAATTAAAATAAAATAATTTCACGCCTAAATTTAAAGCATCATTATGGGAGATCGATGAAATCTTCTAGTTAAATAAGCTTTGGAAAAATTACAAACGCGACAAAAAAAATCACCCACATCCACTGAACAATTTTCTCAAGCGGTTATTATAACGCCAGCTATAGCCGTTGGCATTTATCCAACATCGCCTGAAGTTGTGCCAGAAAATAACGTTTTACTATCAGCTCAAACAGTTTGCCAATCGGAAATTTGTCACAATACGATACATCAGCAAATGAATTGCTAAAAAACGATCTACAATCGTTTAATTTAAATGACGCAGTGATCATTTATGAAAATGAAATACCGTTGGGAACAGATATTTCCCTGGCACAATCGCAGGCCGCTGACTCAACAAGAGCCGTTGTACGTGACTGCAATTTCAAATAAAACGGATCATGTACCAAATACAAATCACGAAAATTTAAACTATATATCGAAGGCATGTGATGACAAGCAACCTGATAGCATTTCCGAAAATTCAAATTATCATTCCGAAGAATTAGATGCATCGAACAATAATCGACCTCTAGTCTAATGGAGGCAGCTCAGCATGATAACGAAGATTCATTTAACACGAATTCAAAACAAAAAAACAAAGACTAGGTTAGGTTGAGTGGCTGCTACAGCACACTTAGACCGGCAACGGTCCGTTGTGATACCACAGGATCTTACTCCCCTTTTACCCCCATGAGAACCAGTTACAGCTGCTTACGTAGCGTAATAAGTCTCGCACATTACAGTTCTCGAGATCGGAAAGGCAGTCCATTAAAAACATACCCAGATATTCATGTCTTTTGTGTGCCAAAGCCGGGCATGAGCATAGGAGGTGGACTAACGTCTCTTCCTCCTCCTCGTCCCTACAGCTTCCGCAAAAGTCATTTACTTCCAGACCCAGCCTTCTCGCATGTTCTCCAAGAAGGCAGTGTCCTGTGAGTATCCCCACGATCGTTTTAAGTTCACGTCTTCACAGGGAGATAAGTGCCTTTGAGCGTTTCAAGTTCAGCTTTGGCCAGACTTGTCTTGCCACTCTACATGAGAGGGTGTTCGTCCACCTATTGTTCGCAGAGGCTTCCGCCTCTTTTTTAAGCACAGTCCTTAGTGCGTTTATGGGTCTCCCCAACTTCGCCCTTTCCGGTAGCAGTTGGAGAGTTGTACCGTGCCTCGCTAGTTCGTCCGCCCTGCAGTTTCCCATAACGTCTGAGTGGCTGGGGACCCAGACAACCTGGATGTTGAAATGCTCACTCATCTCATTAAGAGACGAGCGGCAACCCAACGCCACTCTAGACGTTAGAGAAACAGAACCCAGCTACTTGATTGCCGCCTGACTGTCCACATAAATTGCGATATCAGTCGAGGATACCACATTATGTTTCAACCAGTTCAGGACCTCTTCAATCGCTATCACTTCTGCCTGGTTTCAGCTGCCTGGTTTCAGCTGCCAACCCGCTCCTCCAGGATTCCCTTGAGGGGCAGGT
Source organism: Tipula lateralis (assembly GCA_963932295.1). NCBI lineage: Eukaryota > Metazoa > Arthropoda > Insecta > Diptera > Tipulidae > Tipula > Tipula lateralis. Next base: position 82,131,394 of record OZ010738.1, on the reverse strand, counting down.
GGTTCCGAACCTTTTCTCGAAGCACAGAGTCGGTGTAACATAGTCAAGATTTGCCAGTTCTTTCCTCAGCGATCTGACTATCGTCGAGTGTCCTATTTGAAGACATTTCCACTGAGATATGGCTGATAGTCGAGTGGCCGTTATCGCCGCCATCTGCTTACCATAAATGTCCACGGGGAGAAGGTGAAACAAGACCTCTAAAGCACTTGTAGGTGTTGTCCTCAGTGCCCCGCTTATAAGCATGCAGGCCGTTCTTTGCACCTTCTCAATCCTTTTCCTGTATGTTACTTTATCAAGAGCTGGCCACCACACGCTCACCCCATACATAAGTACAGGTCTTACTACGGAAGTGTATAGCCAGTGTACCAGCTCCGGCGTCAGGCCCCATTTCTTTCCGATGGCGTTCCTACACGAGTACAAAGCTATATTGGCCTTGTTTACTCTTTCCAGAATGTTGGGCTTCCAGCTTAGCTTACTGTCCAAGATTACGCCTAGAAATTTTGCCTTGTCCGTAAAAGGTAGTCTGTTACCATTTAGGAGAGGTGTATCTACTACAGAGATTTTATATTTCCTCGTAAATAGTACCAATTCAGTTTTAGACGCCCTAATTGCCAGTCCACATTTGGTGGCCCACCTCGTTATAATTAGGAGGGGATTTTGGATTACCTCCGCCACTGTGCTTATGTATTTCCCAGAGACAGCTATCGTTACATCATCTGCATAAGCAATCACTCCGATCCCTTCTCTCTCCAGCTTTAATAGCAGCTCATTGATTGCTATGTTCCAGAGCAGAGGAGACAGAACACCTCCCTGTGGGGTTCCCCTAGTCACCCGTCTCCTGATGGTGGATTCCCCCAGCTCTGAGTTTATCATCCTGCACCCAAGCATATGATTGATTAACCAACTTATAGGGTAATCCACACCTAGTAGCGACAATCCCTCCAGAATTGCCTCCTTCCTTACATTGTTAAAGACGCCTTCAATGTCAAGAAACGCCACCATACAAAACTCTTGCGAGAATAATGATTTCTCAATTGTACTTACCAGGGCATGCAGAGCACAAAAATCACTCTGACCTCCATCCACTCCCGCGGAGTACAGACAAGTTTTAAACACCCTTTGAAGATTACCTCCAACCAGGGCAGCATAATCCTCGAGTTGTTCTGAAGCTCCGTGGGAATAATTCGGTCAGGGCCCGCCGATTTATAGGGTTAGAACCCTTCAATTGCCCATAGGATCCGTTCTTTGGTTACGATATCTTCTATGCGCAGTACGTTTGCTTCTTGATGAGTACCAGTCCCTGTCGAGTCATCGAAGCTTCCTGGAAAGTGGGTTTCGATAAGAAGTTCCAAGGATTCCTTACTAGAAGCAGTCCAGGATCCATCTGGTTTAATTAAATAACTGGGACTGGTAAGATTGGTAGACGAAATCTTCCTAAGACGAGAGGTCTCGGTGACTTCTTCTATTTTGTCACAGAAGAGTCTCCATGATTTCCTCTGTGCCTTCCTTAATTCTTTTTTGTATATCTTGAGGTCCTCCTTGTAGGAGTCCCAGTCCTGAGCCTCTCTCGTACTTTTGGCTCTATTAAATGCTTTCCTACACGCCTTCCGGTAGGTCCCCAGTTCCTTGGACCACCATGCCGGTTTTTGCTTGCCCCTGGGTTTAACTATTGGGCAAGCAGCGTTGAAGGACCGATTGCAGGCAATTGTGAAAGTTTCCACTATGCTGTTCAGTTCCTTCACTGTCGCTGGTGGCTCAAGGGTCTCTGGTAATAGTAGTACTATAAGCGTTTTCTCGTACTTGCTCCAGTTTGTCTTTCTGGGATTCCTGAAAGGTTTCCGGGTGGCAGGGAAACGTTAAGACTAAATGTTATGTAACGATGGTCAGAGAAGGAGTGTTCCTTCGCCACTCTCCATTCCCTGACCAAAGGGTACAGGTTTTTTGAGGCGAAGGTTACGTCCAGAACCTCCTGCCGATTTTTAGTAATAAAAGTGGGTTCTTGCCCAATATAACACACCATGAGGTTGTTGTTTAAAATGTAATCAAAAAGTAACACACCTCTCTCGTTGATATCGGTGCTTCCCCAGATTGCGTTGTGCGCATTTACATCACATCCAAGGAGCACCCCAATCTTCTTCCTGTAACCAGGATAGCACAGCAAGTAGACAAAGACTAGCACAGCAAGTAAATCAAATGCTCGGGAAAAAATACCTTGGATTCCGAAAAGTACTAACTATAATGATAAAATTGTACAGATTCAAGATGTGCAAAGGAAGGCCGCCAGTTTGGGCCCAAATGCACAGTACAAACTTGCAGAAAATTTGCTAATTTTATGGATCATTGCGGAGCTGTAAGCGAGATCGATCGAGGAAAAATGTTTCTTCATTTTTGGGATTTAAGCTGGCAGTAATAGAAAATTTACATTCGTAGTTTGGTACAAGAAAGAAAAACAGAAAGAGCAACCACCAATGAACCAAGTTCAAGACGTAAATTTTCGTTGAAATACAAAATTAATATAAACGATTCACATAATATTCAAGTATGAAATAAAATGTTCTTATATCTACTTTCGGTATAAAGCAAAGCCTTGTTTCGAAATGTATTCGTGAATCACAATATACTATTATAACCCTGTCTAAGAAGACGATTTCAACTAGGACCAATACTGAGAATCACCAATTTATGTGTGAATTTTTTGATTCACTAAATAAGTTTTTTTTTCGGTTTTTACAAGCCATTATTGGCCCGTACCGTGACAACAATCTGACTCCAACGGTTTCGATCATGAGCCAGCTCTTCAAACCGTTGTAGACAGTTCGAAAATGACAGATCGCTCTCTACGCCGTGGAGCCATCGTCACCGACAGCGACCTCTTCGCCTACCGAAAGGTAGGTAAATATTACGAACGAAACTACCACCTTACATAAAACTACTAACATAAAATACCACCACAGTATGCAGAGCTTGTCGTAGGAGGCGACTAAATCTGGTTGGATCACTGGGCTGACGACCCGACGACCAAAAAGTGAAAATGTACTCAAAAATAAAGAAATCGGATACCGCCAAAACAACAAAAAAAAGGAACCCCCGCTTAAGTACCCGGATAGGAGATTAAGGATCGGCACATGGAACGTGCAGTCATTAAGAAAACCTGGCACGTTGCACGGCCTTATCACATGCACTCAATAAATTACCCAGTCATTATTGCATGAAAGAGACAAATAAGTTCTATCTTGAGCAAAAGTTTGAAACCAAATCGTCTCTTTATACTGAATATTCAAATCATTGCGTTTGTTCTGGGAAGAATCGAATGTCTAGAACAAAATTTCTTGCAGAGTTTGCCAATAAAAGCTTTGCATCACCTTTAAAGGATCGATGCGATACTTGTGTACAATACGAAACGGGAAATTTGTCAGACGAAGCTTTTCAAATTCATATTGCAGAAATCGGGCACAACAAGAAAAAGAAAAGGACAACGATCATGCAATGAATGGGTTGTGTCACCTAATTTATATGAACCTGCAGGCGGTAAAAATCTGTCCATTGCTAAATTCCAGCAGCACCTACTTTAAAACCAAACTTGCTTGTCACAACTTTACGATCTACAATTAAGTAACAAGAGATGAAGTATGTAATTGGTTTGACAGATAATTACAGCTGAACGAAATATTACATATTTCATTAATTACACGAAACTACAGCTGATTTACAAGCATCGGTTTTTGCTTCGCTTTTAATAAAATATTTAAAAGATAATTTTTTTAAAGCCAATGGCAGACTACCTATAATCATTTATTCGGATGGCTGTACGTATCAGAATAGAAATTTGATGGTTTCAAACGCCCTTTTAACACTCGCCATTGCATATAACACAACCGTTATGCAAAAATATTTGAGTAAAGGCCACACACATATGGAATGTGACATCGTACAAATTAAGATAGAGCAAAAACTAAAGAAAATAATAATTGAAATACTAAATGATTACCTTCATGTTACTGTCGAAGCGAGGCAAAAACCATTTCCATACAAAGTTTTTGCGCCGGATTTTAGCTTTTTCCAAGATTTTTCAGTATTTAAACTATATCCGTCCATTCGCCCGGTTCGTCATAACGTTGTGATATAACGCAGTTGGATTTTGTATCATTATTGATTTATAACCCGAAAGAAGTTTTTGTAAAATGATCACCAAACCAAAGTGCACCAACGATTTTACTTTGTCAAGCCGAGGTAGCTTAACATTTGAGTAGTATTGGTGCATTGGAGTTGACATGTAAAGAAAACAAATTCTGAACTACGATTTTCCGGTTTAAGTAGCTGTTGGCTTAAGAATAATAACACATAAACTGGTGAGTTTTGGTAATTGAACTGGCAGAATAAAACCCAGCTTAAAATAGAATTAGTTTAAAAATTTATACTTTTTTGATTCCAATCGACTTTGAGAATATACAGATTAAAAGATGCTTCATATGTGAATGTACCAAATCTAATTTTTTTTCCAATGTATGCATTCATACACGGATACGAGCATATACAAATTGCTTATTTTCCAATCACAATTTATTCATTTATTATAAAATTGAGTTTTCTTCTTTATAATATAGTATATTGTATGTGTATACAAGTAGTTTTGGACCAATGCGAACAACATTTCCGAATACATACCATATACTGGAGAAATACAAAATTTAATTTATGTATAAACGAACATCTCTCGATACACAACTAGAGTGGAAAAGTTTTTTATTAGTTATAAATTTGTATAGTACATTTTGCAATTTTATCGTTTGGAAAATTTAATTTTTCTTTCGATCTTACCAATTCTTCGTTGTTATGTTTTTCTATAGTTTTGTATATATGTAATATAATACAAAAAAAATTTAACAACAAAAAGTTAAACCAATAACTCGAATATATAGCTATTGGAAATGCAATGAAAAGTTATAAGGATAAAGTTTATGTATTGTTCTTGTATAATAATATTGTGTCGTCTCCATTCGATAATCGTTGATGAAATATTTTGGATCATCAAAATTGGGTCAGTGTAGTTATTTGATTTTGAATTTATAATCAACATTGATTACGAATATTATGCTGATTCTGAATCTAGTAATTTGTTGGCTTGTTCTAAATGACACGTGACGAGATGTAAAGTTTATGAAACTTTTTGGTTTTTAGATCAAAAACTGTTATGACTTTATCCGGTTCGTATCCGGATTATTGACGAATGAGACGCGGCTAAAAGTTGAATCTTTCTAGAAGCAAACCTGCAACTTCATTAATTTTATTCAATAAACTAGATCATTTTTCGTCTTACACTCGTGGGGACTATGTCACTATAGTGTTTCTTCCTTAGTAACAACAGTCAATGTAGTGGTGCATAAATTTCATTGTAGCACATTTCGAAATGTTTTGATGCCTCATTGTAGTAGTGATTTCAATTTATTCGCTATATTTGCATGGTTATTTAAATCGCTTGGAGTCAACTTCATAATTGGAGGGGACTTTAATGCTAAGAATACGTACTAGGGATTGAGACTGTCAACACGTAAGGGTAAAGATCTGTATGCGGCAGGACAAGAATTAAACTGCGAGTTTTATTCTGGGGGTAAACCAACATACTGGCCTACAGATAAAAACAAAATCCCAGATTTAATAGACTTCTTTGTAACAAAAGGAGCATCAGAAAACTATGTAGTGATAGAAAACAGTGAGGGAATATGGTCAGATCACACACCTGTTATTATGACAATGAGTGCAACCATAATCAAGAAAGTGAATTTGCCTAAACTAACAAACAAGAGAACAAATTGAGATGTTTTCCGGAAGCTAGTAGAAAACAGTACGGGTTTACAAGTACCAATTAAAACTCTGACACAACTCGATGATCAAGTGGAAATATTAAATAATAATATACTTCAAGCAGCGTGGCAGAGTACGCTCATTAGTCAATATAAAGTGCCAAAGAAAAACTACTATTCATTGGAAGTGAGAGATTTGGTTAGTGAAAAGCGGAAAGCTCGAAAAATTTGGCAGCGGAATCGAGCATCACAAAGTAAATCGAGACTTAATTATTTAAGCAATAAATTAAAGCAGTTAATCAAAGAAATTAAAAACAATTCGATAAGTGAATATCTAACTGGTCTTTCCAGCGAAAAAGACACTGACTATTCACTTTGGAAAGCAACGAAAGGACTTAAACGACCAAATAAGCAGATACCTCCTATCAAAAAGAACGATGGATCTTGGGCAAGAAGTGGTAAGGAGAAGGCTGTCTTGTTTGCAGCCCACCTCGAAAACACATTTCAGCCCCTTCCAAGGCAATCAGCGGAAGAAAATATAAACCCAGTTAGAAAAGTGGATAACCTAATCATCAAACCAGTAACATTACAAGAGCTAAAATATGAAATTATTAACAACTTGAGTTCAAAAAAATGTCCTGGTTATGACCTAATTTCAGGTCAAATAGTAAAAGAACTTCCCGAAAAGGGCTTACGAAAACTGCTTCAACTAATAAACGCAGCATTCAGACTAAAATACGTCCCATATCAATGGAAGGTTGCAGAAGTGATAATGATTCCAAAACCGAATAAACCGCCTAACGTTAAAACCTCGTACAGGCATATTTCGCTTCTTCCTATAATTTCGAAGTTGTTCGAAAAATTATTGCTGAAAAGGCCAAAAACCAGTAATAGATGAAAGAAAACTAATTCCACCACATCAGTTTGGCTTTATAGCGAGACATTCTACTATAGACCAATTACATAGGGTTACCGATATAAATGAAGATTCACTAGAAAAGAAGAAAATCTGTTCAACTATCTTTTTGGATGTTGCACAAGCCTTCGATAAAGTATGACATCAAGGACTAGAATATAAACTATATCGAGACCTGCCAAAGCAATTTTACCAGATATTAAAATCTTATCTAGCTGAAGATGAAGATGAATACTCTGACCTTAGACAAATATCGGCTGGAGTTCCACAAGGAAGTGTTCTGGGACCAATACTATATTTACTTTATACAAGAGATGTTCCAAATACAAAAGATACAAACATTGCAACGTTTGCAGATGATACAGAAATCCTAGCAGTAGGAGACAGTATAGAAAAGTCAACTAGTAAATTACAAAATGCCACTAATGCAATAAGTAATTGGACAAAGAAATGGCGCATTCAGCTGAATCAAACGAAATCCATACATGTCAACTTTACTAACAGAACAGTTCTACTGAACTCGCATCCAATTCCGCACGCGAACACAGTGAAATACTTAGGCATGACTCTTGATGCTAAGCTGAAGTGGAAGGAGCACGTTAAAAAGAAAAAAGAAGAACTAAACATCAAATACAGAAAAATGTACTGGCTCTTAGGGAGAAAATCTGAGCTAACAGTACATAATAAGCTACTATTATATCGGCAAATATTGAAACCTATATGGACATATGGTATAGAACTGTGGGGTTGTACCAAGAAGAGCAATGTTAAAATAATTCAACCCTTTCAAAATAAAGTTCTACGTAGCATTGTGAATGCACCATGGTACATAAGAAACGACAACCTCCATAAGGATCTAAAGATGGAATACGTTAGCGAAGAAATCAAGAAACATGCGAAGAAACACGCACAACGGCTCGGTCAACATCAAAATGCAGATATGCGTAATATTATGACCAACACAGACCCAGTTAGAAGGCTTCGAAGGACGAAACCTTTAGATTTGGGGCGGTTAATGTAATCTTATAATATACTTGGAGCTAACCAGTGGGTTAAACTCAACAAAAACTAACAAATTTACTAAAGATAAGTTACTAGATGAATTATATTCAGTGGTAATAAAATCCATTAATAAAAAAAAAAAAAAAAAATATTTGCATGATGCTAATTGGCTCGTTATATAGAGTTACCCTTATTTCGTTATTATACTTCTGATATCATTTATCGCTCTCCAAAAATGGATTCAAACATATAAATATTGCAGTTGGATTCGAACTAGCTTTTGTTTTAACTACTACAAGGTATATCGTGTACTCTAACCACTCGAACATTAAATCACATTACGTTTGCTGTATTGGGTAAAATCCATATTCATTACCTCCGGTTTAGTTCGATTCTTTCTGAACGGAAACTTAAAATCGTTCTCCCTGCAGAGGGTTCCAACCATTAAATAGGCACTACTTTTACCATTGCTCATTGTGCTTTCAAATTTCGATAGATGACGTAATTTATTCTTTTAATGATGGTGTATGGACCTTCCAAATCCGTTAGTAGCATTAGTGACTTTTTCATACTCTTCCAGTTGTCTGTCCTGGAATTATTCAGCACTCTAACATTTGTGTCGTAGCGCATCATCTTGATGCGACCTCGGACTTAGTTGGTCCATGTCTCTGCCTTGATGTATTACCAATTTCGTGGCACTGCAAATTCTAAATTGCTAGGTATAGATATATTTCGTTACATTAGAGTTGCTGGTGTCGTGTTCTGCACTACAATACGCCATGAAGAAACATGGAAGTTGTTCATCCTTGTTCTCCTTTGAGTTTCATGTGCCTTATGGAGTGGAGACGAGTCTTGTTGAATGTTCCAATCGGTTCTACTGCATTTTGTATTTGCTTCCAAAGTAACAAAGCATCATTTTAAATCTAAAACCGAGGTTCAAACTATAAGCTTGCTTCCACAAAGCAACTTGCTAGTCTTTTTATTTGGATTCTAATCAAACACAATTGTTTTGTTTGTTTACATATTGCTGAACCAAACACGTTCGACAGCAACGTATTTTAACACCTTCCTTTTGTGAAAGAGATAAATCTCGCATTGTTTGTGCTTCAATCGAAATTAATTGTTTAATTTGTGCACCATGTTTTGGGGAGACCCATTTTGCCAATTGAACTGTGCTTTGTCGTGGGTTAGTTTGAATTCTGGCCTCCATCTTTCAAACCATTTGAGACGATGCTACTCTTTTGACGTATTTTCATGCAAACGTTTTGTTCACATGTAAATTTCGAAACTCATTAGCAATGGTCGGTTTCGAGTTTCCAGTTTAATGTTTGAACTACGGCCTAATTGATATAATCCACGGTTGTCAAAAAATGCTCTGTTTGATTGTTACACCAGCATGAAGTTGGAAACACTTCGAGTGCAGTATTTCTTGTCTTTTGGAAATATCATACTAGAGAGCTCATATTTAGACTTAATATGGAAAAGCTTTTAAAATTCTTAATGTGTTTGAGTTTGAAAAAGTCATCTATCCATTTCGTGATGATAAACGTCTTATATACGTTGTTTGATAGTCTTAGATAACCATTAAAATCAATTACTTGCGATGGTATGTAAGTGATCTAATTATGATTTTTTTAAAGCAGTTATAATTGTTATGTAACCATGAAAATGTTTACGATACAGTTTTGGAGGTGAAATGTTTGTTATCAACTTCATTTTCTGTGACAGTAGTATGTTTGAAACAAATGGACCTAGGAAAGATGTTACTGCAATGTTCCACAATGTATCGGGGTGATCGTGTTCTATAAAAGTTGGCTTCTGTAACTCTAACTTTGTTCACATTTAAAAAACTGACTTTTCCCAGATCTTTATGATTCTGTAATGCCAAATGATAAGCACTTTACTAGAAGAAAATTTTTCAGAATCAAAAATTCTATTTAAACTAGACGCATTTGATTAGGTTTTTATAAAATCTATCAGCAAATTCACAGAAGTAAAAGCGATTGAAATTATAATCAGCTTCCCAATAAAAATTATCAACTCAAACTTACTCGTAAGTATTAATTTCCAAGAGATTTCTAATAAATTGGTAAAAACGTTATCAAGTGCATGATTAGATCCTTCCAAGAAAACTGGTTCCTACTCTTTATGAACGTCCTTCCTTTTGTGTATATGTACTTGTCTATTTTGCTTTGATTTGACCTTTCTAACTCATTTTCGATTGACATCGAAATATTTAATACAATACGTGAAACCATATAAAGGGTTTTTCAATAAGAGGTTTCATTATATGATATTTAAAAACACGAGTATTATTTTAAGAAAAATCAATGAATTTTTTTTTGTCATTTTAAACAGGAAGGTATGCAATTAACACGATATCAGCCAAATGGCCGTCTATCTTTTTTTATTATTATTATTATTATTACTATTCAATCTGTTTTGGGGCTCAAGGCACTTCCAACTTTTTCGCAGTTCACTTATTTACGTCGTTACCTTACGCTTTGCAGCCAAATCGAAGTTGTACGGCTATAGGTCAGATTAACCTTACCATCTGCACATTGCATAGTTCCATGCCAGCCTATAGTGCTGACATGGAAGATGGGTCGGCCAATGCGTTCTGCACTCCAACAGAGGGTCGTAGTTGTGTTTATTCTCACCACCGATTATGATCAAGTGGTGAAAAATCCCTTTTGCATCCTGCCCCTATCGAGATTCGAACCCGGTACCTCCCGCTCCAACTGCCGCAGCTTTAACCACTGCGCCACCTGGGCGGTCGCCTCGTCTATCCTTGCAGCACCATAATATATGTTTATTGTCGATTTCCATCTTTAAGGTTTTGAATCGATTGTGTTAAATCACAAGATCTCGGTGGCCAATTCTGATCATCTCTTTGAGAAATACTGTTTCGTTGCTTGTGTGGCACATATAGATTCGTTTTGTTGAAAATAAACGTCGTCCACATCAATATTTTCCAACTCCGTCCATAAAAACTCATTAATCATAGCTCGGTAGAGCAATCCATTCACTGTAAAAGTTGCACCAGCCTCATTTTCAAAAAGGAAGGTCCAATCACTAGCCAGTCCAAACACCACACCAAACAGTGACATGTTGATGATTGGCAATCTTTTCAATAATCATTGTTGGGTTTTCTGAGCTTAAAATGCGATAATACGTGTAACCTCCGAGGTGAAAATGGGCCTCATCGCTGAAAATGATTATTCGATTAAAATTATTTGGATGCATTTGGAGGATTCAATCACCGGAGATGCAACGTTTATGGTGATCGACCGGCTTGAGTTCTAGTGTTAACTGAACTTTAAAGTCATAAGACCTTTTATGCAGAATACAGTGTCAAAAAATACAGCTGGAAATGGACCGCTGACCAAATAGCAGCGGTCCATTCATTTATTCAAAATGAAACCTCTTATTGCAAAACCTTTAATATATTTATATAAAAAATATCGAACATCAAATTAGTGGTATTGCTGTTGGCTGCCCTACATATTTATCATCTTAAACATATTTTATGTACATACACTTTACAGACTAAAGTTCAGTGAGTCGAAAACTAAACATTAAGTCGATTAAAATTCAATTTACATTATTTTGTAAACTTTTGGTGTATAAGAGTGTAAGCTTCACGTTTGTGGCAAATAAAATGTTAAGATATTTTTTTAATATAATAAAATTCTGGGAAAATGTCAAAAAGATTTTCAGATCTACATTCAGATCTACATCAGGCTTTGTATTATAATATGAATATGGATAGAGATATAAAAGTTGAAAACTTTGTAAAGAAGTTCTCATGAGCTTTGTGGTTTCTTAGTATATTTTTTTACAATTTTTTTCTCCGAATAAATGATTTGTCGAGTGACGTTGCTTTGCTGTTGTTTTCAAGAATTAAACTAGAAAGGTAACATTCTCGCTTAGGGAGTTGAATATATTTTAAGCTACGATCCGAAAATAATTTATATTAATAAAGATAAATGTACATTACAAGACGCATGGATGAAGTAAATAGTATCTCTTCATGAATTTAATTTTACTGGTATGTAGAGTCATTTGGCACCTGATATTCTAATATTCATGTTTAAAAACGTTTCCGTATGGGTCTACTAAAAACATATGCTAAAGAAGTTTTTTTGGTATTTCAATATTTGGAAGTGTAATTGTATATTTTAATCGAAGGCCAGCGCTAGCCTTTCAAGACAAATCGAGTAGATCGTCCGATTGGCATTGATTTTTTAGTCAAGTTCGGGATATTAGTCGATTTAAAGTATAATTGGCTGTGTAATTGGCTGCGAATCGAAAATCATTAAAGTCGGTATGTTGTACAATTTTCGACAGCTATCGATAATTTCATATGGCAGCACTTTTTCGAACATGAATTATATTGAATTAATAAGCGAAGTTCATAATCGATAAAAAATGAATAATATTGGAATGGCAATTTTGTTTGGTTCCGCATTTATTGCTCGGTCGCCCCAACATCGAAACAACGCTAACATTAATTTGTATTTAGAGCATCGGTTTCTACGAGACAGATACAACATTTTTGATCTTTCGACACAGAAGTAAGTTGAACTTGTGATTTATTGTATATTTACACTTATAAATACATATATATGAATATTTGTTTGTGATTTTATTTTAGATTTTTTGGAATCCCTTCGAATATCAAAAGATTTGTTTAAGTTTTTACTAACGCAAATTGGACCCCGCATTGCAGCAGAAATGAGAGCTACAAAAATACCACTCGAGATAAAACTGGCCACTGTATTAAACTGTTACGCGACGGGGTCTTATCCACGATCTACGGGAGACGTTATGTTTCATAATGTGGATCAATCAGTGATATCGAGATCTCCAATATCCTGGAGAGAACTTTTTGTAGGCAGTTTATAAAGTTTCCCGACGATCGTATGCAGTTGTAGTATAAGGAACGTTTTTTTTTCAGAAAACTAGCCACCCTGGAGTAATTGGGTGCATCGATGAAACGCATATAAGTATATACATGCGCCACGCGAGAATGAGCATATTTTTGTAGACCGACGTGGAAACCACTCTATGAACGTTCAATTGGTAAATATATAACGATTGGTAAATATATATAGATTATAACTTCATGTGTTACAGATTTGCAATTATGATTTATTAATATTAGGCATTTGCGCAAGTTTCCCGGATCGGCACATGATTCTGCAATCTGGGAAATGCCGAAAGCTAGGAAGAGCATGAAAATGGTACTCTGCCCAGAGCCATTTTTAATGACGCCCTATCGAAATCCGAATTCAACCCAAACAATGTATAATATGTTACATTCGAAGGCTCGGAACACAGTTGAACGCTGCATTGGGGTTCTAAAACACACATTTTGATGTTTATTAGGCAAGAGATTGCTGCGGTACGAACCTGTAAAAGTTGTCAAAATTGTAAATGTGTGTGCAGCACTTTACAATATGTGTCTTATAAATGATTGATTTACAACGGCCCGATGAAAGAAATGATACTACTTTCGAAGGAGATTTCGAGTATGACGATATTGGCGACTATCAAAATGCTGCGGCAATTCGGGACCGCCTTTTAACTTGTTTTTAAAAAATTGTGGAGTGAAAAAAAATAACAACCAAATAATAAATTTACAATAAAATTTCATTGTTTTAAATAAAAATATTTTTAAATTTTCAATTTAGAGAACATTTATTTAATTAATTTAATTTATACCCGCCAGTCCGACTCCAGCTTTAGACGCGCTTCTTTCACCTTCAACCGTTAGGCATTGATTTCATTAGCCTTATCAACGTGATCATATTTAGTTGAAATTCATCCTGTTTCCTCCCTTGAGCTTTAAATTCGTCATAAAGCTTTGTGTTTTGATTAACACAACGTTGCTGGATTCGTACGTGTAACGAGGTGTACGCCGGTTCGGTTGTTCTCTCGAGCTCTTCGCTTCCCGTTGTAGGCTCTGGAATATTAATAAAACCGACCTCTTCTCCAGTCACTACAATTGCCGCCTCTGTAATTCCGGTGAGATGAACTATACCCGTTCTTCAAATGGCGACAAGAACACCTTAAGCCCCCGCCCGTCTAGTTTAAATCCTTGTTCGTTTTTCGCACTTTTTTTTTATTTTATTTTTTAAATCTTCCCATACCTAAAAAATAATCGTAAATATTAAATTGGGGTAAAATATACAATATCTTGGCTATCCTTCCTTTTTCCACAATTCGTCTTCACGCACGGGCGGCTCTTCGCTATTTAATCTATTGGATAGCTTGCTCCAACCCTCTTGTAGTGAATGTCTTGTAGTGGTTTACTTTTAAAGCAATTTATACTGAAATTGCGGTGCTCCTCAAGATAGCTCACCATCACCTCAAATTGTTTGGTGGTTGTTATTTATTTAGTCCTGCAAATATAAATAATATAAAATATTTTATGTCAGTATATTATTAATTAACAGAAATAAATAATAAAATTTATTTATAATTTTTTTCAATATTTACCCCATCAAATTTAAATAAAATTATTTTTTTTATAACAGTTAATAATATTAAATTGAGTGATGAAATATCACATTTTTCGCTTATCGAAAGTCTTACAACATACCGACTTGTGATAATTTTTCGAATTTCGAAACTTTCGATATTACAACATCCCGCCTCTGATCGTTATCCAATTCCATATATTCAAAATGTTTCCATGAGTTTACATGGTTACAAATATTTCTCATAATTGATCTCATTAGAGCTTATTATTTATTTTCGATAGCCAATGATATATGTTCACAAGACCAATGCCATATTCTTTTCGAAATGCTATATTGACGGTATTCTGGAAGCTTCTTAGAATGAGAAGAAACTTAATCTTCACCTGGAACAATTATATCAGAGACTTCTTGAGTGGAATGTTCGGATAATAATTTCTAAATGGACGTTTGTTTAACTTAGTAATATTTCATCTCCAGATCTTCATATTCAGATCGAATTAATGTGGCGAGTGCACATTCCGTTGGATTCTGAATGTGAAGTGTACATGTTAAGTTGTGAATTAATTCAGTAAACAATTTAGAAGGTTTTTATGTCAAATGGAAGTAATAGTTTGTATACATTTCACTTTCACATGTGGTTTTCCTTCTAAGTACAAATTATAAGCATTAAATAAATAAATGAATAATTCCTTTTTTGATACCTTTACATCAAGGACAAATCGAGGACGTACATTATATTGTTCCATGTTAGTGGTGCTGGCATAGAACTTCTGTCGACCAATGAGTTCTGCATTCCAACAGGAAGTCGTAAATTGAATGATGACAACTCGCTGATGTACAAAACCCCTATCGGAACTTCCATACCTCATGACACAATTGCCACAACTTAAGCCAATGTGGCTTTTTGAAGGTTATCTCTTTATTTACGACTAAATCCTCGTTGTGTGTATATAAAATTTAGTAGTATTGGCTTAGAGGAACTTCTTATGAATTAATCCAAACTTTAGTGTGGTTGAGTTTGGCCGACGAGGGCGGAGTGAGAAGTCTGGTAAAAATGAAACAAAGAATAATACCAAGAATGGTATGTTCAGCCAAAAAAAAAAATTAGTTTTCAACGCAGTCGCCGTTTAGGCCGATACACTTAGTCCAACGATAACCCAATTTTTCGATCCCTTGCGAAGTAAAAGCCCGATTATTCGGCATCCAATTAACCGGAACACTCAGTTAACCGGAATTTTAATTCTTCGGAATTTTTTCCTTTTTTCCCTTTCACAAGAGAAATAATTTTTTTAATTATTCGGGGATTCACAGAAAATATACTTTCCTTTACTTTTCTTCTGTTTTATGCATTATTCTATTTGAATTGAATGTGTAAAGTCGTGTTTGTAGTTAGGTTAGTGAAATATTGAATATATTCATTAGTATTTAATTTGACGATACATATGTATGTGTAGTTTAATATGTACCTTTAATGTAAATTAATAGTAATTTTAATGAATAAAACACTAATTTTAATAAATAAAGAAAAAACTAACTTTAATAAAACCATAAATAAATATTATTATAATATGGCTTCGACCAGCAAAGAATCAACAAAGAGGAAAAGAAATGTGTTATCAATCAGTGATAAAATTGAAATTATTAACAAATTGAAGAGAGGTGAATCTCGAGAGGCATTGATGAATTTTTATAATTTTGGCAGTTCAACTTTATACGACATAAAAAATAAAGAAAAATTGTTAGAGTTTGCTTCTAAAATGGAAAATGATAAATTCGCTAAAACTAAGAAAACAATGCATAAAGCTAAACTGGAGCAGCTCGATTCTGTTTTATATGAGTGATTTTTGTGTAAGAGAAGTGAAGGAATGCCAATAACTGGCCCCATCATCATAGAAAAAGCTAAATATTTCTATGACGCTCTAAAAGTAACTGAGCAGTGTGTATTTTCGGATGGTTGGTTAGCACGTTTTGAATCAAGGCACGGTATTCGAAAATTGGATATTTCAGGTGAAAAGAAATCAGCAGATGAAATCGGAGCAAGCGATTACTGCACAAAATTTAAAGAAATTGTAGAGAAATATCATCTCACTCGTGAACAGGTTTATAATGCTGATGAAACCGGGCTCTTGTGGCGATGTTTGCCAAATTCTACTTTAGCGGGAGCAAGGGAAGCTGCTGCTACTGGCTTCAAACATAACAAACAGCGACTAACAATTCTTTGTTGTGCAAATAAAGCTGGAACGCATCGGTTGGAATTATTGGTTATTGGCAAATATGCTCGACCAAGAGCATTGAAAAATATTAGCGGCTTACCGGTAATATATAAATCCCAGTCGAATGCTTGGATGAACCGAGAAATATTTCATGACTGGTTTAAATCAAATTTTATACCATCGGTTAAATCGCATTTCACAACCTTAGATGACACACATAATCAAAAATGTTTGCTATTATTAGACAACTGTAGAGCTCACCCTTCAACAAGTGAGCTAGTATCAGATTGTGGAAATTTCATTGTTTTGTGTTTACCGCCCAATGTGACATCTTTAATTTAACCGATGGATCAGAGCCTAATTCAGAATTTCAAATGTTACTTTAAAAAACAGTTTTCAAGAAAATTGATTGCTGCTGATTCAGAGAAATCGTTTCAACAATCTTATAACATCAAAGATGCAATATTTAATGCAGCGTTTGCCTGGACTGAAGTAAAATGTTCAACTTTAGCAAATGGCTGGAACAAACTGTGGTTTAATGATAATCAGACACCAAGTAACAACAACGCGCCTTACGATGAAATTTGCGAAATCTTGAATTCTAATGCAAAACAATTTGTGGATATTCAAGAGCACGAAATTGCTGACTGGTTGCATCTCGATGATAATACAGAAACTGTGCAAACTTTTACGGATGAACAACTTATCGAAAGTGTTTTAAATCCCAACGCAGCAGAAAACTTAAGCTCAGATTCTGATGAAGACGTACAAGTAGTTGAAAAAGGTATCACTTGGCAAGTAGCAGAAGCTGGTTTGACAACATTTCTCAAATTTGCAGAACAATGCTCGCAGTATTCTGCTCAAGAAGTTATGCAGATTTATGTCATGCAGAACAAATTTCTAGTGAAAAAAGAGAAGTCTACGAAACAACAAGATATAAGATTGTGGCTTCTAAAAAATCCATAAAGTTTGAGGTCCAATAATAACGAAGTTAGAATTTTATTATTAAATTTTATAATTGAATTAATTTATGAATTATTTAAAAGTTTTGGGTATTCGTATATGGGTGTACTCGTATACATAATACATATGTATTTATTATTTGCAATAAATTCAATGAACTGATATATAAAAAAACTGTTTTCTCGTACATAATTTGAAAATAAATAAATGAGAATCATAAAAAATAATGAAATCAAGCGAAATTCTCGTAAAGTTTCTAGTTTTAATGAAACATTCAATTATCCGGAATTTTCGATTATCCGGAATGCTCTCATCCCCAAGCATTCCGGATAACAGGGCTTTTACTGTATAAAGATTTCTCCAACCATTCAAAAAAGGCGTTTGTTGCATCGTTGATCTCCTCATTAGAGCCGAATTTCTTCCCGCATCTCATTAAACTGTGGCTAGGACCTTATTGGCTGATAAAACCGCATCGGCTTTCTTCGGCGCAGATTCGCCAGAAGGAATCCACTGTTTACACATTCTTTGGTCTTCGGTGTATAGTGATGTTTCATCCACAGTTATGAAATGACGCAAAAACTTCTATTTATTTCGGTTGAACATCGTCAAACCTGCCTCTGATGTTATGATACGCATGAATTTCTGGGTTTTTTGTACGCAAAAGCGGCACCCAAACCGCGCATAGCCTTTTCATATTCAAAAATATGTATGTTAGTTATATATAAGTTATATATTGTGTATATGTTCACCTTAGATGCCTACTAATTGCTTACTATGCAGTATTAAAAAACCGTACCATGGAATTTATCAACTATTTTTGGTGTGGTGACTTCATTTAGGCGTTATATGCAAGTTCGGCATGAGTTGTGCTTGCACGACCACGACGAAAATCAGAAAACCACTTGTAAAACATTTTAATTGATGGTGAAGAGCCTTCATCATATTTATCAAGTTTTGTTTTGGTTATCGTAATGGTTCCATGTTTGCAAAACGGGTTAAGAAGTTTTCTTGGTTCATTACTATTTTTATTATGTAAGGGTGGTTAAATTTTAAAGGCCGATGTTGATTTTGAATAAAACACAAATTATTTAGGAAATTACTGTCAATTCTTTTTATTATGATAATATGGTATGGTTCAATTATGTATGGAACAAAATATAGACCAAATGGCCCAAGGGACCTCGGCGGCACACCTCAACCCGATGGTCCAAATTTTCGATGGCGCTAAGGCATAATTGAGGTTCTATGCCGTTATTGTGCCGAATTATCTCATTCTTTAGCTCTTGAATTGTAGCTGGCTTATCGACGTACACCTTTTCTCTCACATAACCCCAAAGAAAGAACTCCACAAATCACATGATATTGGCGGCCAATTGACATTGCCATCACGTGAGATAACACAACCATTGAATTTGTCACGCAAAAGAGACATTGTTTCTTAAGCTGTGTGGCAAGTGGAAACTAAATAGAACACATCCATATCTTCCGTCTTTGTGGGTGCATTGGTTTTTCGACAATCACTCTTGGATTATGATTCGCCCAAATGCGGCAATTCTGCTTATGCACGAATTCACTGAGGTGAAAATGTGCACTGAAGATGATTTTCTTCAAAAATTGATCATTCACTGTTGCCATTTCTTGCCACCATTCTGACCATTGACGACGATGAGTTGAGGTGGACGGCTCTTCAGCCACACTATCGCGAACAGCAGCAATATTTTTTGCAGTACGAGCTGTACGAGCATTCACTGGTGTTTAATATTTCCTACAGACCCGGTTTAATATTTCCTACAGACCATCACGAGTGCACGATATGCATTTTGATTTGAACTTTCATTTTCATAATGTGCCTGAATAACGTTAATGCGTTGCTCGAAATCCATGGTTCAAATAGTTTTTTGCATTGAGGAATAACTCACATAATTTTAACCATGTTCCATTTCAAATTAATATATTCGGAAATTATGTGCTATATAATGATCATAACTCAATTCAACCAATGTTCTTATGATGCATGGTGCCAGGCATGGCTAACATATACTTTCCTTGATCTATGTCACTTTATATAAGGTAGAATATCATCTTGGGTTAAAGGATTTGAAAGCTACGCTGAATAAATATTGCCCTAAACAAGATCAAATACCGTGCCAAATAGTCTAATAAACAGAGTCTTTGAATAATCTTAAACGATGATTCTCCCACTAAAAAATGATTTTAAATAAAATTCCAATAAAAATCCAAATAAATGCTAATGATTACGAAAACGACAAAAAACCTCCCTCAATAAAAGACAACTATATTACATACAACATATATCTCTGGGTAATATTATAAATGACATATTATTTGTATATGTATATATGTATATCGATAAACATACTCGTATATACATTTCGATTGTCAGCAAAATATAAACGAAACCGAGAATCGAAACATTGTGTATTCAAGAATTACATAAAACTATCAATTTTAAAAACATTATTTTGTTGTAGCTTTTATATACTCGTATTATATTCCCAAAAGCAGAAAAAAATTCAATATCAAATGCAAATTTAAAGCTGATTAAGCATCACACATATACTCGTTTGTATATGTTTGTGAAATCAAACCCTCCTAATGGAAATATCGAAATAGTAGATATCTTTCATTTATCTGGGATACACAAGCATCAAAACACATAAAAGAATTGTAACAAAGTTTTTCAATAGGGGGTGTGCTGGGTGGTTGTTGTGTCACTTTTACGACATCTATACAAAGAAATATTTCTAATTCGATTTAACTTAAAAAAATTATTGTGCAGATTGACATAAGATTTTATTGGATATACTCGTGCAAGAGCGACTATTTTAATCCTCCCTATAGTATGGGTAATTTTACATATATTAAAGCAGGCATGACTTTATTTTATTGTAAACATAATGAGAAGATGCCAAATTGCTCTCTATAGGAGGAACTATCGTCACCGTCAGCGTCCTCATCGCCTATCGAAAAGCGTTTCTCTCCTTAAAGTTCGCGATATTATTCACTCCGGCCGAGTTTGGGCCATATATTGCACGCATAATTCTTCTGTGCAATGTAAGAAGCCATTTTTCGTACTCATCCATCAAGGCTAAATTTTTACATTCATACGTGAAAATTCTCACATCTATACATGATCAACACTCTATTCAATTTCATCTGAAGTGGACGAAGAGGATATCACACTACTATCAGCAAGGCGAACCTTGTTATCGCAGACTATACTATCGTATCTATCGTATCTATCGTATCGTATCTATACGAGAGTTCCAATCTACTTAAATCTCATCCTGTCTTAAAACGTGTGGTTTCCATTACTGAAATCAATTGTACCTTGGTCTCATATTTAAGTTTGAACTCGTTGATTTTACCAACAGAAACCGATTTTTAAACGAACATCATTCATTCTGCTACAATTTAATCGAACCACGCAGATTATTCAATCAGATCTATATACAGATGCATAATGTTTGTTGGATTGTCAGAATAATAATATATTACGAAAAATATATTCCAACATGAGATACAAAATATCGAGGACAACAAATCGTCACCCCAGTATTTAAATGATTTAAATACATTTTTGTCATTTTCGAGTTAACACTGCCATCTTACTGAAAAAATTGAGATCTTTCGATTGGTAGTTTCAAAATTTTGATAACTCTTTTCATTTTAAAGATATCAGTATACCAAATGTTATATTTGCAAAATTCGTAACAAATGTTAACTATTTATCTGTTATATATGCGTTTATACTGAAATAACATAATTTTGTACTAATATTTATATGTCATTTGTCCAACTCTTAAGTGTCTCATAGATACAAAACGATTTGCTCTGTATATTACATACAAATTAAGAATTCAGAATATGTATGACACATGCATACAATTTACCGCCAAATTAGGGATAAATGAAAATTTTAAATTCAGCATTTAAATGTTACTTACATACAATTAACCGTGGAACTAAGAATAAATACAAATAACCAACACAAAATTTAAGTGTTACATACAAACAATTGAACTACGACTAATGACATAAATGCAAAATTTGCAATAAGAATTATTTTAAGTTTATATTATTATTATTTTTTAAATTAACTGTTGGTTGTGAACTCGTAAGTTAATTCCATTAGTTTTTATATTATTTATTTTTATTCAAATAAGGGTGAAATTGAACTGTATTTTTGTTGTTGATTACCAAGGAATTAAAAAACTTTTAATTTTAAGTTGTAATACAAAGTTGAATTTTTATATTTTTTGTAAGTTTTACAGATTTTATTAAATAAAATTTATACAAAATAATTAATAAAGTTGTCCATTTTTGATCAGTTCCCCATGAAATTATGACCTATACGCAAACTTTAATTCAGTTTTTAAGTGATACATAAACAACTGAAAATTTATGAAAAAGTGTTACATACAATACAATTTAAAAAAATGAAAAAAATTTATGTTACATATGCATTTGAAAAAAAAATTCTAATCTAATTTTCGGAAAAACTATAATTCCAATCGGAAAACGTTATTCATATAAGATGTAGTATAATGGACACTTTAAACTCAATAAAAAAATGTGTGTAATATATCTATAGTTTTCAAATTATAAATATTTAAACTTTAAATGCATTTATCTCAAAACTACCTTTTTGTTGTTTGTAACAGTTAAATACTGGGGTGACGAAATCTTCTAGAACATTAGAACTAATTGAAAAATATTGGTAGCCTATTCTTAACTTTGACACAACATTCTGACTGCGTTACTGTCATTTTACACAGATGTCAGAATTTTCTGATATTCCTAAATATTCAAGCCTACAGTGATACCATAGCCTCTCTCGATTGATCGAGTCATGGGCCTTCTTGAGATCTATAAATACCTCCTTGGGAGTCACCGATAATTTCCTCCGCCAGAGGAATAATTTTTCCCAAGTCAAGGTAAGACAGTAACTCTAGTTATACAACATTTTACTAACAATCAACATTCATGATGGAAACCAGTAACGTGCATCATGAAATTTCTGACACTAGTATTCTAATGGAACCGCTCCAAAAGAAAGTAATTTTGGTATCATTTCTTCGCTTTTGGATAAAGCTAAATAAATGATTTGATGCAATATATATATATATATATATATATATATATATATATATATATATATATATATATATATATATATATATATATATATATATATATATATATATATATATATATATATATATAAATATATATATATATATATATATATATATATATATATATATATATATATATATATATATATATATATATATATATATATAACTAATACAGCTAGAGGCTAAAAATGACTGTCATTTTAAGGTTTAGCAGAACACTAAGCTGAAGTTTAAGCACTCTTTCCAAAATATATTCAAGCAACGAGCACGTGGAAAGGGCTGGAAACGTGTATGATCAGAAGTGTATTGGGTCCTTAATACATGCTACAACAAACCTCAGTTAATGGATCGCTTTACCTAGTTGACTAATAAAATGCTTAACGGAGGTAAAATTTAACCATAAACAGATAAATGAAGGAACTTCTTAATCTTAAGAGATTAAGAACTACCTATCTAAATCGGGATAGTTAAGATTTTAGTCAACCTACCTACTGGCCTGCAAGTAGAAGAAAAATCCTTAGCCAATTCAGTTTTGTAAAACGAAAGGTACTACTAATACGTATGTTAACCGCCCAGGTGGCGCAGTGGTTAAAGCTGCGGCAGTTGGAGCGGGAGGTACCGGGTTCGAATCCCGACATGATGCGAAAAGGGTTTTTTCACCATGAGATAACGATCTATGGTGAGAATGAACACAACTATGACCCCCTGTGGGAGTGCAGAACTTATGGGCCGACTCATCTTCCATGTCAGCACTATAGGCTGGCATCGAGCTATGCAATGTGCAGATGGTTAGGAAAATCGGACTTATAGCCGTACGTCCTGGAATCGGCTGTAATGGCATAAAATCTAGTACATAAAATCTAGCTCCAAAACAGATTAGAGATTAGATTAAAAAAAATATATATAAAAAAAACATGTATGTTAAACCAATTGCTATGATCCATATCGTTTGATCATTCGCCGAGAATAATAATAGTAAGTAGTGATGAAAAGCAGAAAATCCCAAATATCTTACAAACAAGTCATGGCAAATCAACAAAATTTGAAAAGTGAAATTCTGACCAGCCAAGAAAATTTAAAAACTGAAATGCTGACCATCCAAGAAAATTTGAAACTGTGCTAGAAAGGTTGGAAGAACAAGATAATATTCAACGGCATTTGATATCTGAAGTGAGTAAAAAGTTCCGCGACGTGTCCGTCTCTTTTAATGCCAAAGTGGATACAGTCAAATGTCGAATGGAGCAACAATTCGAAGCGACTGATGAAGGGATTTCGAAACTTGAAAAACAGATCAAAGACATTAAAAATAAAGGCGTTGCTCTTCAAATTCTAAAACAAGTCAGCGGGATTAAATTAAAGCCTCCGACATACGACGGAACAACGTCGCTCGAAATTTTTAAATTACATTTTGAAACGTGTGCATTAAGAAATAATTGGTGAAAGGAAGACCAGGGCGCAGCTCCCATGGTGACGTTAAAAGGCGGTGCAGCAGAAATGTTGCAGATTGTTCCAGAATCTGAACTTGAAGGCTATGATAAAATCATACTAGCTTTGGAACGAAAATATGGCGCTGATCATAAGCGAGAGATATATAGGATGGAGCTTACATGTCGTTCTTTGCGAATCGGTGAAACGCTACAGCAGTTTGCAGCGGACATAGAACGATTGGTGCGAAAACAACCATCGCTTGTGCTTTAACGATCGAGACTGTTAACAAGATGATAATACTAGAGGTAAAAATACGACGAGTCGGATTAGAACAAGAATTACAACAAAACAGGAAATGATTGGCTACCAATAAAGTTTCGGTCTGGAAAAGGTAGAATTAAATGTTGGATATGTGACAAACCTGGTCAAATTTCAAGAGATTGTTAAATAAAACGGATAGGAAATAAAACGTAAGCGGTCAATGATACCATCATAATTGTATTGGAGGGAAAGGGAAGATTGCAAGGGATTAGAAAAGTAGGAGCGTCCTGTAATATTGCAAACAATAAATGAGAAGGTCGATAAAGAAAGAAAGCTAACTTCTTCAACAAAATCCGGCATGACAGCCATTCCCGTTCGACGGTTGACAAGATGTGGTGATGGCTTAACATTAGATGGAGAAATCAACGGAAGAGCCTGTATGATAACACTAGATACAGGAGCAATGCGGACGATTATGCGGGCTGATTTAATAGAAAATTAACTTCAGCCAATTGGAGGATTCAAACTGCAAACAGCAACCAGCGAAAGTGCAGAAATCAAGGGAAAGAAGGAAGTGGCTATACGAATTGGTAACAGGGACTTCTGTCATGAAGTTTTGGTGGCTGATATTGTCGATGAGGTGATTTTGGGAGTGGACTTCATGAAGAAAAACAAATTCGTGTTGGACATAGGGCGTGCTACATTAAACTGTGGAGATTTTAAGGCATCAACTGCAGTTAAATAACGGTGAGCCAATCGTTCGAAGAATTATGGTGAGACATTCAACAGAATTTCACGCTGAAATGTAAGATAAGATTACTATAGACACGTTGGGAGTTGTGAAACTCAATAAAGAAGAGCAGCCAGTAGAAAGGATAAGACTACCAAGAAACAGGGCGAAACCTCGATATGAAATCCGAGGTCTGAAATATAAGAAAGAGCAGTCAGTCCGGCTTCACAACTTACAAAGGAAGTGAGGCTTATCACCAAAACTGCAACCTGGCTGGGAAGGACCATACAAGGTGGTACCGAAAATCAATGATGTAAAATACGGAATTCAGAAGGGCATCCGTGGTAAAACCAAAGGTTGTACATTTGGAAAGGTTGGCTCTCTATAGAGGAAGGGAATTACATCTTGTTCGGAACGAACAGGTTTGGGCGGAGGTAAGTGTTACGGACACGAGTGACATCTCTGATAGGATAGAATAAATGTTTGTAATTGGAGATCAGCATGGATCGCAGTATACAGGCGAAATAATAAATAAATGGAAAATTCTACTATGACCGAGAAGCGGGCAAAATGAGTATAAATACGCGAACAGAAACCGTAGAGCTTCAGTTTGAATTGGGAAAGCGATAAATTAAAATCGGGAAAAAGAAATAGTGAAATAATAAAAGTAACAATGAAATAAAAGTACTGTGAAAGTGAATTGTGGTGATTATTAAATAAAGTCATAGTGGAAAACAAACAAGCGGTTTTAATTATTCACAATCCAGTGATCGAACCGAGGATTGGTTTGAATCCCTACTAGAGGAAAACGTAACAATATAATTTTTAAATACCATCAAATACTACTTTGAGTTTAGAAAAGAATATTATTCTGCTGTCTTTCTGGATGTATCACAAGCATATGATAAAATTTGGCATGCCGGAGTAATATAAAAAATAAAAGAATTTGCGGCTCCAAGAATGTTAATTTTGTTTTTAACTATTTCTTTCAAAGAAAATATATCGATATATTTTCTTTGAAATAAATAGTCAATGGGTCAATCACTGGCTTCGATTATAACTGGACTGCTAAGGTCAGCGTGCTAGGACCAAAGCTATGCTCACAATTCCATTTGATTTATACCCAGTGAAATAGAATAGACTCACATCACACACACTTTGTTTTGAGTCATTAGCAATTCGTGGAATCTTTTGCCTCTCGATGCCAATTTATAACATTATAAATAAACAACGTCTGAAAAAATTGGGGACTGGCAAAAATGGAATTAGGACAAGTGACGTAACCTCAGCCATTTTCAGCAACTGGGGTTGTATTCCTCCACTTTATGAAAGATCTTACGAACGGAGCTTGGGTAAAAATACTTCAGAATTTAACTTGTGCAGGAATTTAAGCCAAACGTCCATCGAATGCGCCGCAAATTCGGTGAATGGGCTGAAGCACAAATTGATATTGATGTTAAATTTCTATTCAAACTTTGTTCTCCGATTAAGCCCTGTTTTGGTTGAAAGGGTTTGTAAATAAGCAGAATTGTCGCATTTGGAGTAAGGATTATCCGCAAATCTTGGTCGAAACACCATTATTGGTCCATATGTCTTTAAAAACGATGATGATCCGAATGTTACTGTCAATGATGAGTATTATATTGAGATATGATTAGAATTTCGTTCGTACCTCGATTAGCTGGCATTAATCTTGCTGACATGTGGTTCCAACAGGATGGAGCCACATGCCACACAGCGCGCGCTACAGTTGATTTACTATAAAAGAAAATGTTAACGAAAGAATAATTTCGCAGAATGGTCCAATTAATTGGCCACCAAGAGCGTGTGATTTAACCCCATTGGATTATTTTCTTTGTGGTTATGACACTTATCTATTTCGACAAACCAGAGAGAATTGACGAAATCAACATTCGAAGAGTAATTGGCAAAATCTGATTACAAATCCAGCAAAAAATTGGTGAAAATTGGTGTTCTAGATTGCGCCTTGCACGTGCCAGCCATGAAGGCCACATGGCCGAAATCATATTTAAACATTAATGTCATAAAATTGTCTTTAATAAAATGGTCAATGTTTATAAAATATCTGGCTGTGAGATATAATAAATTCGCAACAGGACTTCATCCCAACTTTGACGTAACAAACACCATACACGTGCTTGATAACGATATCGAATTTTAACCTGAAGGGTGTTTCAGTCTTTCGAGACAAATTTATGGTGAACAACTATTTGATATTAACATATCTAAAATAATAATTTTATTCTTTTGGACAAAGTTTTGCATTCCCATGCACGTGGAAAAGTAGATCGACCTTATTTTAAAAAAATGGATAATTTTTATAAAACTAGAATGGTTAAAGTTCAAAGGTATTAAATAGATTTTCCTTCTAACCGATTATATTTTTAAGGTTAACAAAGAAATGAAATTTTATTCAAAGGATAATTTATTCAGTATTATTGTTCATATACCCCAACAAATGAAATCTGCCTCCACATCATATTATATATGAAAGGAACAGCGTTGTTGAAATTTTACGTGACCTTTTTCTCCTTCTGCAAGGCAAACGGTTACATATTATAAGAAATGGATTGTGTGTTTCATTAAATAAACAACTAATAAAATATTTTTTTGGATCTGAATTGTTAAACTTAAATTGTTAAATTTTGAGAACACAACGATCTGGATAAGCGGCCGTTAGGTAATTTTAAAGGTGATTTCGAGAATTGAAGAACGAAAATTATAGGGTTCTATTGTATGAATATTTCAGCTGTATAGAGTAGAAATTTGGTGTTTTGATTACAATTATAGTTTGGCCAATGCACTAAATCTCAGCTTATTTTCTATTTAACTTCAAAATTGGGCAGTAAACATAATCGGTAAGAAACTAACCTCAAAATTAACCAAATCGACCATTTAAACCATTCTGGTTTAGTAAACGTTTCTGAGGCACATGTTTAAGTTGGCAGCACTATACACAACTATAGATCGTTTTCTCACCACATATATTCTAAATGATAGTACGCATCCAAATAATAGTAAGTCGTGTATTTACCGAAGAAGCGATGAGCATCGTAGTATTGTATAAGATCAAACTCTTCCGAGCATTGCACATGCCGCTAATTCGAGCAAGAGCTGAATCACAAATTTTATAATGATGTCGATTTACCAAACAAAATTTTAGTCAGCTATGATGCTCAACCCATTCAACCGGATCTGCTAATAAACAGAATCATTGAATTTGGAGTGAAGATAATCCACAATCCAGAAAACTCGATGATGAACGGAATATTACAGTAAACGGCGAATTCTATAGAGACATGATTAAAAACTTTTTTTTAACCCTAATTGTCTGACTTAAATCTTGCTGATACACCCGATGTGAAGTTTATAATATTTTTGTGCTAAACATCCTTTTATGTACATTGCTGAATAATACTCAATAGATTTCAAGGCCGTTCTTATTTAGTTCCTTGATACTGTAGTAAGAGACTTAGGCCACGATAGTGATAAATATGTAGTAAGTTAAATATCTTTCGGACCGATTTTCGAGCACTTTTTCGAGTGTATGCGGTCGTATCTGGGCCGTATCTGCATCACGAATATTGGCCTTCAAATGCTCAACTGTCTCTAGTTTTTTTGCACTTGTCTTTAACGGCGCCCCACAGACAACAGTCCAATGGTATTAAATCGTAGCTTCAATAGCACCATTTCGTCTAAGTAAACGGCCACCAAACGTTGACGCAATAAAATGATTGTGGCATGAGATGTGTGGCAAGTTGCAGTGTTGAAACCAAACATCGTTCACATCAATTTCATAAAGAGCGGGCGCAATAAATCGGTTATCATGGTGCGATAGGTGTCTCCATTGACCGTAATGGTTGCGCTGTCTTAATTCGATATCTTCGTTCAGTTTTTTGGTGCGTATGCACTGTAGCACGCTCATGTCCTGGCGCATCAACATTGAAACCAGTTTCACGAATTTTATAACAATAAACTTGTGTATACCGGTCACTGTTGGCAACCCTTATTTTGCATGACATTTTCGTGCAATTTCCGACCAATAGTCTTTGTTTGGAAATAAATTTCCAATAAATCCCAACGTGGTACAATTTTACTCATACTTGCAAATAAAAGTTTGTTTTTGTTGGTTCAGCACATGAATAGTATAAGCTTCACATACTTTTATAGACGTGTGAAGTTTTTGCTAATTTTCTCCTTAATTTTTATTTTTGTTGCGTTAGGATAAATTAAGTATAAACTTCACATGCATGTGGTTTCAACAGGACGGAGCAACATGTTTTTTGTTTCACGGAATGTTTGTTTGAAGTACAAACGTATCTGACACCTTGTTGCTACATTAATGGTAAATGAAACCTCGATATTGTTAAGATCGAAAAAAATTAATAAAATAACAATTAAGTAAATTTTCAGTAAGTTTTAGTAGATAACTAGGAAATGTAATCAGGTATATAAGTAATTATATGCGAATTATTTTAATCATAATTAAGAACAAAAATTTACAGCAAGGCGAAGTCTTGGGCTTACAATTATCACTAGCCGCATTTCATGACACTAACTGATTCGGGTAATATCACATTTTCCATGCAAACCAAAGACACCTTTGGAGACGAACTGAAATTTTGATCAAAATGTGTCTTTGGTTTACCTGGGAAATGTTTCCAAATTTCCCAGGTAAACCAAAATTTTTTAAATTTTTTCATATTTGCTTTTCCAAATCAGTTGGAGTCATTAAATTCGGCTAGTATAATAATAATAGCGTCCCCAATCTAAATTAGTTTAAACGAAATGAAAGTTCAGTGCCTATAGAGACAGTGGCACATTCCTTGGACAATATACAAGTCCAGTATCATATGAATGAAGGTATGAATTCGATCAAGCATTTCATTCAATGACGTCATCAGATCCGAATCAAACCTAGTGTAAACAACATAGCAAGAAGGTATGATACTGCCATCAGACACTTAAAATGCTCTTTGTGTTAACGGCTGGATGGTTGATTCAGCGCCTTATTTTACTATCTAGGTCATCTTTTGTAGAAGTTCAAGTTTAAGTCTCATCGCGGTCACGTTTACAGCTCAGCAGCATCTTTCGTACCATATTATACAATATAAGTTAGTTAATATTTTACAAGTCACACCTTTTTAAATTTAATTGAGTGACAACTAATAAATTTACATTATACGCGTGTAGCAAGTGTTTGTTAATCTCAAGAAATCATCGTCTCACTACGATGTGAGACCTATCGAGCAAACTGAACTGTACTTTAAGAAACACGTGTCTGTAATAGCTGTTTGGTAAAATATAACGCATAAATAAAAACCAAGAAAAGATGGTGTTTTTAACAGCTTATAGTATTTTATATTTACAAAGACACCTTTATCATTACATAGACACCTGTATAATCTATACAGTACTTTTAAAATTAAAGCAATCGTAGCGGAATGCCATATTTAGGTAAAATCAATTGGTGTGTCAGACGTTGATCTAACCAGATATCTTCGTATCAGTTTCGTTCGTTGTTTAATCAAAATCATCTCCAGAAAAAAACACACAACTATTAATTGCTTTATTGCAAGAAGGACGCAATCAACACAGACGTTTGGCAAGTTAATAGAGCCATTGTTGCCAACTGTTACATTCAATCGATCATATTTTCTCCTATGACTTCACTACGAAATGGCCGTCTCATTGGCGTCGATGTATGGCAGGAGCAAGTTCAATATTTAGCTGTTAGTCAATGAACAGTTATGAAACGAGGAATCCAACATCACTCAAAATTTCATGTTAAAGGCCGAAACAAGGAATCAAACTTCACTCGAAATTTCATGCTCACCACAGAAAAGAGTTAATCAAATTTGCTCGCGAGCACATCAATGAGAAATGGAGGTTCGTTTTATTTAATGGCGAGTGCAGAATATATATCCATGGTAGATGTGGGAAAATCCAATTCTAGACATTTTTAGCAACATTTTTGCAGTACTGTCTCGCTAAAATAGTCTCATACGTCATCGATTCCTAAAGGGTTTGGACTGCATATAGCTTTAAGAAAAACAGACCTTGAACCAAATAATCATCACTTTTTGTTGCATTTTTATTTCAAACTCATTATAAAGTAAAATCACAAATAACTATTTTACAGATAAACAAACTACATGGAGAAATGATGTATACTTGACTGAAATAAGGGGGAATAATAGTACCCTGGCTGAAAAGGCTATAAATGAATTTTATTATTTCTTTCATTCCGTTACCATTAATATTACGATGAATAAATTTTGTATAAAATATTATTAACTCATTTTCTGTCCTCAATGAAACTCATCGTAGTGGCAAAGAGAATAAATATAAAGAAGACCATCTTATACGAACCGCGGTTGCATATAAACTAAAAATTTTAAAATATTTCTGATTTATTTAGTGATTGCAAACGAAATAAGATAAACATATATTTTTTATTTCGGTTTTTCTTTCGAACGATAGCAAAAAAAAATATTTGACTATTTCAAAACTTCGCCTACTATTTTATATTATAATTCAATTGTTAAATGGAATAAATAATTATATGAAAATATATCTATTCCATTTTACAATCGAATTATATTATGAAATAGTAAGCGAAGTTTTGAAATATTCAAAAAATTTTTGATGCTGTCGTTCGAAAGAGAAAATGAATTAAAAAATATATGTTAATCCTATTTCGTTTGCCATCACAAAAAAACTCAGAAATATTTTTGTTTATATGCAACCAAGGTTCATATAAGATGTTGCTCTTTATATTTATTATCTTTGGTAGTGGCATAAAATATTTATTTGATTTCATGTATGTATTTGAACTTAGTTTTATAGATTTGAGTGGATTTTAATTATCGTAATATCAATGCTAAAGAAATAAAAGAGATAATAAATTTCAAATATAGCCTTTTCACTCATGGTACAATTACGTCCCCTTATTTCAGTCTAGTATACATCATTTCTCAATATAGTTTGTTTATCTGTATAATAGTTATTTATAGTAAAATTTCAGACTTTGTTTCAAATAAAAAAGGTTTGTGAAAATCAGTTAACTGGTTTTAAACAAATTCACATTTGCTGAAGGTTTGAGTCGATTTATTTGTTCTAATAACTTAGAACAAATAAACCATAGCGATGATATAGAAGAGAAAAATGCTAGCTGAAGCGAAACAATTTGGTAAAACATGGGACGAGATAAAAAATGTAGCTCCAACAGAGTAAGAGTATCCAGACTAGTAGACGCCCTTGATTAAAATTGGAGAAACCAGAGAAAAATAAATGTGAAAATTGAAGCTTGTATGAGTTCACTATATAGATAAAAGTTTATTGCGTTTCGTTGGACATTGTCAAAATGACTTTGATGGTTCGAGTTATTTTAAATCAGAAATAAAAATGGCGAGTCCAAATTATGAATGGATGATTTACAGCAATTTCTAAATAATTAACCTTTTTTGTTCCCATTTGATGTTTAATTTTTTAAAAGGCAATTTATAGTTGGAAAATAATTCCAGGACGGTTTTTAAGAAATAATCCGATATCGGTTAAAAATTCGATCCGCTGTGAAATCATAATTTTCCTATTGTGCAATTATTGTCACTGTGTCGAACTTTTCAAATATCATGAAGTTAGCAGTTATGAGTTTTGTAATTCAATTAAAATTGCAAAGTTTCGGTAACACAAAATGAAGTTCGCCTACTAAGCAGTCGGATTTTGACGCAATATTTAGTTGCAAAGTTTTTCGATATCGGTATAGGAACCAAGCGCACATTTTAGTGGAAAAAAAATTTCGATATAATTTATTGCAATTGCTAGAAAAACGTACGTTCAACCAAAAACTATAAATATACAAAGACTTCCCATAATAACATAAAAAAGTATACATTTTCAAACCAACTTCTAAAATGAAAAAATTTTAAAACGAGAAACAAATGCATACAATTATTTTACTACTATAACAAGGTTCGGATTTCAGTCTTCTTTGATGCGATCGTACCCAAAATAATTTACTCGTTTTTTGTATGAAATGGAACGTCTTTATATATTTATATAGTCTTTGGTTCAACTCCTTATATTTTTTTTCGATAGCAGACGTATGTTCAATTATGATTCATTTGTTTATGTTTACAAATAACTAGACATTTGGAATGACGTTTCTTTGCATTTTAATTTTTGTTCAATTGTATTGTGGAATTCAATTCAATATTAAAAAATAAATTTATTTAAGTGCATTTGAATAAAAGTTCCTACAAGTGACAAGATGAGTGCCGCACCGATTGGTATTTTATACCATGAAATGCAACACCATATGCGAGTTTTGCGTAAAAGATTACGCGATAAATCAAACCCTTTCGATGTACCTGAAAATCGGTAAGATGATTATAGTTTTTATTTCAATACATTTCTAAATTCAATGTTCATTTTTATTAGGTTTAAAGAGCCATGGAGTTTATCGAGGAAATTCGAAAGGTGGGCCAAATCATCGACAATAAACAAAAAATTCCGCTTCATTTAGAGGTAAGCATAAGCAATTTAAAGTTTTTGGAAATATATAATAAGTTCCTTCATTATTTAGAATAAACTTTCTTAATTTACGGTTGAATTATTTTTAATTCAACCGTGTTATGTTATACAAGTTTGAATAGTTTTACGTACTGGAAGAACACGTTAGAATATAAAGTGTAATTACCTAGTTTATAAATAATAATACAATTTTTCGAATAATTGTAAATATTTATTATGTTTATTGCATATATATTTATGTATTTTGCTTTATTTCGTTCTAGATTTTAGCAGTATTAAATTTTTTTGCTAGTGGTTGCTATTAGAGAAGGGTTGGTAGTGACACACTAGCGTACATGAGCCAACAAAAAATTTCAAATTGTGTTAGGCGATATGCAACGATAATCGCAGAACAATTATCTGCGAAATACATTAGATTTTCCCAGACAACAGATGAAATTAATACCACTAAAGCAAGGTATATACCAGCATATAAACATATTTATATTATATTAAATTTATATTATAGTAAAATTTTTTTAACTATTTGTAAAACTTAGTTTTCTAGCCGAATATGGTTTCCCTAATATAATAGGTTAATCGATGGAACTCATATTGCCATAACTGGCCTTAGAAAGGATATAGAGCACTCGTATGTTAATATGAAAGGCTTCCATTCGATTAATACACAATTGGTAATATTTTGTATTAAAGTTTTCATAACATAATAATAAATAATAAATATTTTTAGATACGCAATAATAATCTGCAAATTATAAACTGCAACGCTAGATATTGTGGGTTAGTATAGTATATTTATTTACTTTAAATACAATTAAAATTAATGTATTAAATTTATTAATGTCCGATACAGTTCTACTCACGATAGCTACATTTGGGCATGCAGTCAAGCTTTCGCTTTTCTACAACTGCGGCACGAGACTGGTGAGCAACAAGAATGGCTGTTAGGTAATACAAATAAATATTGTGCTTCCCTTGATAATTTTTTATGCATTAATTACATTTTCATTAATTCTAGGTGATAGTGGATATCCACTACAGCCGTTTTTGTTGACAAACATCCAAAACCCCAGGTTGACGCAAGAGAAAGAATATAATCGAGTGCATTGTAAGATCCGCAGTAAAGTTGAACGTTGCATCGGTTTGCTAAAAAATCGGTTTCGGTAAATCAAAAATTTTTATATTAAAACTTTAAGTTTATATTATTGCATATTTTAGTTGTTTATTAGGAGAAAGTAAACTACGTTACGATCCACAAATGGTGACAAATATCATAACATCTTGTGTAATTTTACATAATATACTTGTCAACCATCAAATTTACGACGACGATTCTCCAACAATCATATATGACAACTTATCCAGCAGAAATACAGTGAGAGGATCTTTATTTATTGCTGGTCAACAGAATCGAAATTGGGTTGTGCGTTTTTTGAACTCGAGGACAACTAAGAGGAAGGCAAATCGGTAAGTATAAAAGAGGTGAGTATAAGAAGTAAATATTCGAAAGGGGTGAGTATACAAGGAGGAGGTTTTAGTGAGTAAAAATCTCACAAACCATGCATAATGCTGGTCCCTACTAAACACAAAAATTCAGAGTTTAGTATTGGCTCATTTTGTGGCCATCTAAATTTTTATCTTTCTATTGTTTATTTAGCATGAACCGAGCATAACATTCATTGGCACGGTGTCTTTAGGAGATTTCCTCCTTCTTTGTAAACAAAAAAAAATGGAAACACATTATATATTTATAATATGTATAATTAATTTTATTTATGTATATTGATTGACAATAATTCATTATTTTTTTTTAATAAAATTTTATTCTCTTTTAATTGTTGTAGAATTTTATCTTGAATAACATTCGCCGCTTCCTGTTTTTCTACTTGACGCCTTTGTATCCGATTTGACTCTTCTTGAAGTCGAATAGACTTTAGTATCGATTCCATTATCGTTGCTTGCTGAAAATATTTTTATTTGATAACCCAAAACAAAAAAAATATATAAATTGTCCATACTCTGGGTCGCCTGTTGCTCAAGGTACGTGTTGGAACATTACTGACATCTCGGTCAGTTCCATCAGTAGATGTTGTTGCCTGTTGTGTTCGAGGCGCCAACTGGTCCGACAAATCATCAAGATCCGATTGGACATCAGCTTGCAATACCGCTTCAATTGTGAGCTCGACAGTTTGCTTAGCAATTATCTAGAGTATTAGTTATGAATAACGAAATTTCGTTATCATTGAAATTAAAAAATTATTCTTACAGGATTTTCTGGTTCGATTCCCGGAACACAAACGTCTTGTGATATTTCATATGATGTTGCAAATTGTCTTGGAGGAGAAGCTGACTAAATTAAATATTTATGTATTTATTTTATTTATTTATTAATATATAATGTATGTATAATTAATACATAATAATTCAAAACATGTGTTTTTTAACTTACTCTGAGATTAAAGCCACCTTCAAAGATTAAATTCCCATCAATAATCTGGAGATTACACATGTGTGCGATCTTCCAGTCCCATTCCAACATAACCGTGGCTTCATCGTTAAGCCAATCTCCTCCAACCTCTGCAGATGTCAACGGAGCCAATCCACTACGGTTGCGGTGGTTTCTTATAATTTTTAATTTGTTTTTAACCTTATACCGCAATGAATTTCATGTCTGAAAATATTTAAATCTATTAACAATTTTAGATAGTTTTTATTACATTAAATATATAAATACATCTTTCCATTGTTCGCCAGTTTTACTTAACGGTCCAACTGCGTTCAATGTTTCGGCGATTGATCCCCAAACCACCTTTTTATCATTGCACCTCGTGCCGTTGCGTGTTTCCTTTAAGTAAAGTTATTATTTATTTGCTATTAAAATTATTCATACATTATTTATTATCTTGAATGAAAAGAAAATTTTCGTCAATTAAATCAATTAAATCGTAATTAAATTTGTTTAGGCTTAGTTTGTACTTATTAAGTTAAATAAATAAATTGAATAATATTGTTTATATTATAAACTTACCATTTCGAAAGACGAATTTTATTTAACACAATTTACCAAAAAAAAATAAACGTTTAATTTGAAAATAAAACAATTTTGTTTAAAAATAACGTTCTTTTAAGATGTATCCCCCATCGTACTGATAAAATTTTGTCTAAATTTAGCTAGTTTTTATGTGGTTTGCATGCACAAAATTTTGTATAGCAGTTTTGGCTGCATATAATTATTTTTAGTTAGCGAAAAAAATTATATCGAATTTTTTTTTCCACTAAATTTTGCGCTTGGTTCCTGATTTTTATAATTGCAAAATTCACTATCGGATCCAAAATCGAGTTTTTCATAAAAGCCCTCCTGTTTCCACACAAAGTGTTCGTCTTTAATGCAAAATTTATGAAAATATTTGCACTCGTTGAAGGCTTTAAGTTGTTTTGAAATCCAAATAGATAAAATGTAAGCTTTAAAGCTCACATTTCAAAATATATGCTATGGAGATCATTTTTCTAAAAATGGAATCAAAATTAGTTTCGAATTATGATACTTGAATATGGAAACGCTTGACCAAAGACTCATCGCCAATATAACCACATCGATTAACATCAATAATATTGATGTAAATGAGTTTGTATAGAAACACACATAAACAGACGCATAAATAGAAGACATACATTTAACATGTTACACAAAGTGTGGAATTTGTTTGCCCTCTCATGCAAAACTAAGATCCGATAAGTCGTTTAGTTTTTTAAAAAATGAATTTATTGATGGAAAAAACTACAGTGGAGATTTTATCCGATTTCGTATTTTTCAAAATTTTTGGGTCGTATTTTTCAAATGCCAGCAGCCGATACCATTTTTGTGTTATTCACTTGAAATTACAAAGTTTCGATACCACAAAATGAAAATTGTCGAATTTTAACATACGATCTTAGAAAAATCCGATTTAGTTGCATAATTTTTCGATATCGGATTTTTATAATTGCGAAATCCTCTATCGGATCCGAAATCTAATTTTTCATAAAAGCCCAGCTTTCACAAAAAATGTTCGTCCTTATTGCAAAATTCATGAATATATTTGCACTCGTTGAGCTTTAAAATTATTTAGAAATCTTAATAGAAAAAATGTGATCTTTAAAGCTTTAAAGCTCACATTTCGAAATATATGTTTAATTGGTATAAAAAGGCAATATGATTGTAAGTTTCACTCTTGAACTTTTCATATACCCAAACTCATACCAATACAGTTTGAAAGTTCAGTACTCCTATGGGTATTACATCAATATTTGTTAGAAAATGTTCATGTTGAGTTAAATTTCTTCAATATCTATTATACAGAATGTTGTACATATTTGAGATTTGTTGTCCAACTAAATATGTCCAGAAGGTCATTTCATATTTGTATTATATGAGTATAATAAAAATATTTGTTTTACAAAATAATTTCGATCGATTTAATTTTGATTTTGTTGGAAAATTTAACGTTCCAGAAATTTTATACCCAAGGGCCAATCAAAGTTCTGTGACTTACTATAATACATAAAACTGACAATATACACATATTGTGATATCGAAATGCAACTCGTTCAAATAAAGTATTACACATAAAAATATTAAATTTAAATTAAATAATTTTTTTGTGAGTTGACTTAAAGTACAAACAGTAGATATTTTATTTTTGTTGCCAACAATATTTAACTTAACCATAAGTTAAGTTTTGACACTCTTGACGTTTTTGCTTTTTATTTCGGGTGTTATGATTTATTTATTTTAATTTTAACTTTTTTGTTTGCCTTATACATTAAAAAAAAAAACGAAATGTAATTTAAAATGTTTAAAGAATACAAATTATATACAAACAATTTATTTTTAATTTATTTTGCTTAACATTTTGTTTCATAATAAATAAATAAGAAAATAAAATGTTTGATTTATTACACAGCTACAACTTGGTCTCATTAATTTTGTGCTTTTTGAAAATTTATAAAAAAAATTTTCTGGTAAATTAAAACAATTTTTTCACTATATTAAAGGCGGCATTAGAGGTTAGAAATCGCATTGGGATGGTATATTTGTTTCTGTCTTCTCTATCTGGTTTGGGCCGAATGACTTCCGACTCTATCGCACTTCCTTTTAAAGACCTCTATACGCCGATTGACGAAGAGCATTGCTTTATTGCATGACAGCCTACTGATATATATATATATATATATATATATATATATATATATATATATATATATATATATATATATATATATATATATATATATATATATATTTATATATATATGTGTGTGTATAGTATATATATATATATATATATATATATATATATATATATATATATATATATAATATATATATATATATATATATATTTATATATATATATATATATATATATATATATATATATATATATATATATATATATACACATATATAGATATATATATATATATATATATATATATATATATGTTTTTCTTCCAATATAGAAGCTTAAAGCTATGTCAATTCAAAGGAAAGGTTTAGGATTAAAGTTTAGATTTAGGAAAGCCAGCGAAAAGGTCTGATTAACCAACACTCACGGGTCTGATCAACACTCCGTACAATTTCACCTTTTCCGCATTTGCAAGATATTTTAATCCCAAAAGTGTATGTTGACGATCGAAACCATCTTACACACTATTATCGTGAGCAATGTGATATACAAGATACTAGAATCTCATTCCTCCTTCAAACGTGTCTTTACTACTACTGAAATCAGTTGCGTCTCTCAAATCAGAGAACAGATATTTGGTTTGGACTCATTGATTTTGAGACCAAAGGAACATTGTTCCAATGGATCACTCCGTTGCCATTCAATCCAATCAGACAGATATCATCTGCATATGCAAAAAATTTTGGGAGTACGATGTTGTCTTGAGGTGTTGCACTTTTACAAAGGATTTATTCCAACATGAGATTAAAAAGTATCGGGATCAGTGCATCTCCATATCGAACACTTGCATGCTGTGTAAAGAATAGCAATACCGCGATAATACTCGCATATCGCGGTCACTCTTTATTCTTCAGATATAACTTGATTTTCCCATACCAATAAGGTCGAAAAGACAGCTCTACCGTATATTAAGTGAGCCATCCGTTTATTAAGAGCTTCGGTTGTAGCATAATGGTTAAGATAGTTTTCATTACGCAACGGTATCGAGTTGGACCCTCGCCGTTGACCAAAAATTAACATGTGTAACGGATCATGTGACCGTGACGGCACAAGCTGGCGTCAGGTGAGTCAGTTGGGAGGGCTCATCTAATGCAACCACCGTACAGAAAAATCAAAAAAAAAATCATGTGCCTTTTACTCGACCCATTATCAACACATCGCATCACCACACATCACAGACACACACCACTCACTTAAACTTAACCGCACATTTTAATTTGTTTTTTTTTTCTTGTAAACTTCTGGAGCGACGAAATTCAGTGCACAAGCATGGTCAGCAGCTCCGATAAATGAGATCACCACGGGTAATCCGGCCCCACTCGACCACAGAAGAAATAACTGCATCCAGATAGCACCAAAGAACACGATGTCGAATATTCGCAGGAACGGTTTATTCCACTAAAGGTGTAAGCTGCTGTTTTTCCTTTGTCTTACCGCAACTCTTCACATCAACGATGGGTTAACTCGTTGATTTGTGTTGAATTTCACGTGTTTCTCTTTTCCAAGACAACAACGTGAACGACCAAGAAAATTTGATGGTAACACAACGGTGGTTTCGCGACACGTCTCTTGCCCACCAGCAATTTTGTATATACAGCAAATTGAACGGCCAATAAATACCGGAATTAAATAAAGATTAACATTGATTAAACAAATTAATTTTTAAGTTTTTATTTTCTTTATTTTTAACATTTTTTTTTTTTTTTTTTTTTTTTAAGTTTTTATTTTCTTTATTTTGAACAATTTTTTTCAATTTTTAATCATTTGCGTGGATGATGTTTCTAGTCTTACATCTATTTCAACTCTAACCGAAAAAAATTGTTCTCCCTCAAAATACAAAATTATCTTCCCCTCAAAAAAAAATTAACGCTCTTCAGTAGAGGTAAAAACAAAGACATCATCACGACTCAACAATCGATTAACAATATTGCAAAAATCGATAATCGATGCAATTAGTGCATGGTACTGTATTTACAATATATATACATGTATTCTTTCTCGTCAAAAAAAAAAAATTATTTAAAATGATCTTGATTTAATCAACAAAAATAATCCAAATAATTTTTGCCTACGGTAGAATTACCGACCGTTACACATTATCACCTACAATGTGTACTTACACGTTTAAATGGTTCATAAGGTCTCAGTTAAGGTCTCAGTTAAGGCGCGGTAAGGGCCGTTTACGGCCTCTAAGCCATAGATTATATCAAGAGCTTTGAATTAATGCAATCAACTCCAGGTGAATGATTTTTCATTGATCTTTGCATAGCCTTGATGAATTTTTTATAGGATGGATCTACAATGCGCATCTCTGAGATCTGTATTTGAGGGTATAAAATGGAGCTGATGATACATGTGGCACATTATGAAGTTCAGAAAAAATTTAAATTTTAATAAGGGCGGGATGTATGAATTAAGAAATAATTTGTTGCTGGTAAAAGTGTTGAGGTACTGTCGAAACCGTTGGAAATGTCCCGATATTCGTTTGTTCCGAAATTGTTAGTTTTTGGTGATGACACGTTTTTTTTTTGTTTTTTTTTTAACTGTTTTTACAGGCCATTATTGGCCCGTACCGTGTCAACAATTTGACTCCATCGGTTTCGATCACGAGCCAGCTCTTCAAACCGTTGTAGGCAGTTTGAAGATGCCAGATCGCTCTCTACGCCGTGGAGCCATCGTCGCCGACAGCGACCTCTTCGCCTATACCGAAAGGCGGTTCTCCCTTAAAGGTTCGCTGTATCATTCGGTTCGGATCAGCACGCAGAACGTGTCCGAGCCAGCGTACTCGCTGTCCTTTGATTTCATGCACGATATCAGGAATTTGCATTAAATTCCTGATCTCGTGATTGAAAAGAACTCGGTAAGTGCCATCGACGTCGCGTTTTGGACCATATATCACACGCATGATTCTTCTCTCGAATGTAAGAAGCCATCTTTCGTACTCATCCGTCAAGGTCCAACTCTCACATCCATACATGACAACGGGTCTGATCAACACTCTGTACAGTTTCAGCTTATCCGTATTTGCAAGATATTTTGATTTCAGCAGTGGACGTAGGGGATACAAAGCCCGATTGCCAGCGGCAAGGTGGACCTTGATATCCTCGCCCACACTATTATCGTGAGTGATGAGAGATCTAAGATACTTGAATCTCATCACTCCTTCAAACGTGTGGTTACCACTACTGAAATCAATTGCGTCTTGGTCTCTAAAACCCGAGATTAGATATTTGGTTTTTGACTCATTGATTTTGAGACCAGTGGATCTTTCACGGAGTGAAAGAGATACTTGATCCAGTGAATCAAGTATCTCTTTCACTCCGTTGCCATTTAATCCAATCACACAGATATCATCTGCATAAGCAAGAAGTTGACTGGATTGTCGGAATAAGATGTTGTCCTGAGGTGTTTCACTTTTACGAAGGATGTATTCCAACATGAGATTAAAAAGTATCGGGGACAGCGCATCTCCTTGTCGAACACCGGAATTGATTGCAAAAGTTCTCGATTGCCTGTTCTCAACTTTGACACAGCATTGTGACTGCGTTACTGTCATTTTACAGAGATGTACATATTTTTTCGGTATTCCTAAATATTCAAGCGCATACCATAATCTCTCTCGATTGATCGAGTCATAGGCTTGCTAAAAATCTAGGAATACCTGGTGTACATCGCGAGATATTTCGTAGTACTTGGAAAGAATCATCCGTAGCGAAAAAACTTGATCAGTGACTGACCGATTTGGACGGAATCCTCCTTGGTAGTCACCGACAATTTCCTCCGCTAGAGAAGTAATTCTTCCCAAGATTATGTAAGACAGTAACTTATATGCTGTGCAAAGGAGAGCTATACCGCGATAATTCTCACATTTGAAGCGATCACCCTTTTTGAAAATTGGGCATAAAGCGGCCACTTTCCATTCGTCAGGCATAACATTAAAATTTTGCCATACCAATCGAACAAGGTCGAAAAGACAGTTCCACAAAGTTAGCCCTCCGAATATCAAGAGCTCTGAATTAATGCAATCAACTCCTGGTGAACGATTTTTCTTTAATTTCTGCATGGCCATTGTGAATTCCTCATAGGATGGATCCTCAATGAACATCTCCGCGGTCTGTATTTGAGGGTATTCAAACACAGCTTGTGATACATGTGGAACATTAAGTAAATCAGAGAAATGTTCACGCCATGTATCGAGTACCGCATCGACGTTAACACAGAGGTTTCCATCCTGGTCCCGAATGGCAGTTGACCGAGATCTTAAGGTATGGTGCAATTCGGTGATTCCTTTAAGGAAACCTCGCGAATTGTGCTCATTGCTGAGTTGTTGTACTCTTAAGACCTTGGCCTTCCACCATTCGCGCTTCTTCAGTCTACAAATGCGTTTAGCTGTCCTCCTAGCGAGAACTGCTTTGTTTTTCCTTGCGATTGTAAACCGAGTCTGCGCTTCATTATAGGCTTTATTTCGTTGCTCAACAGCAAGACGACACTCCTCATCAAACCAATCATTTTTGGGCTTAGTTTACACTATACCGAGAGTGTGCTGGGCAGCATCGACAACCGAGGTTTTCAATACTTCCCAGACACTGTTCACATCATCAGATTAATAATTGGATTGTATAATGCTATTGCTGACAAGATCTTGATATTTTCGTTCCGTTTCTTCATTTATCAGACCTTCACAGGAGAATCGCGTTGTATATTCTCCTGTCCTCCCTGACTTGTACGAAAATTTCCATCGT
This sequence comes from Tipula lateralis, assembly GCA_963932295.1. NCBI lineage: Eukaryota > Metazoa > Arthropoda > Insecta > Diptera > Tipulidae > Tipula > Tipula lateralis. The sequence goes on along the minus strand of OZ010738.1, from coordinate 82,087,904 downwards.
AGCTTTGCAGCAACCATAAAATGGTCACTCCCTACGAATTTTGTTGACGACCGATACGATCTCACATCTTGGACATCCCGAGCCCGCCCTTTTGAAATCAACACATGGTCAATTTGGCTTCGGGATGTTTTACGTGGGTGTGTCCATGTTTCTAAGTGGATGTTTTTAAAATCCCTATACTGATTTAAATTCGGTTCGATCTTTGATGCAAAAACTTTTTCTAAAAAAATTTGCTAATCTATTGAAAAAGCTGTCATCTGATATTTAGGACGAATCAAAAAGAGGGATAAACTGAGTAGATCTTCTTCAGTATTGTTTATTACTCCTAATGGACATTATTCAAAATTCTTTCTATTTTAGATGATATAGAGTATTCATCCCCTCAAACGTTAGCATGTTTTTCTTAAGGACTCTTTGGAGGGTAAACATGATGTTTCACCTAAGCTATTATCCACATATTTGTTACTCACTCGGACTCATCCAGAAAAAGGACTCCTCTTCAAATGATGGCACTAAAATTTTCTTTTCTTTAAATAATTGACGTTCCCCGTGCTGTGGGGCCTATTCGACATTGTATCATACCTTTTACTGTGGTACAATTAACGATGAAGCTAATTCTCATATTTTTTTCTGATGGTGGCCATAGTTTATCATTTGGCGTGCGTCTCTTTGATGTAAGATGTGGCAACATATATGACAACCCACATTTTCTTGTTGTAATTCCTTACAATTTTTTGTTACGTGTTAGATGACCGATAATCTAACTATCTGCCAAACTGTCTAAATACCTTTAACTTACATTCACACTTGAATATATATATATATATATATATATATATATATATATATATATATATATATATATATATATATATAGAGAGAGAGAGAGAGAGAGAGTTCTGATCTGACTTGTTAATAAAATTGCAGTACAATTCAATCCGGGGTGGTAACAGTTGGTTTATTGATGTTATCTCGGTTTTCGACAGTAACGGTTGTACTGAAGCTTTTCCTTGAGGTATGGAGAAAAAAATAAATACGGTATAAGATTTACTTACACCGCAAAGAAAATCTGATTTTTATATTCAATATGTCATGCTTGAATGGATCTCATCTAATTCAAGGTTGTCTCTCCAAAGTACTTCAGAAATATATTTTTAATTTTACTACGATAAGTGTTAGCCATCGTTAGGGATTTCTGAATGGCAGGTGATACGACGTAATGACACTGTTTGAGTGGTTTTGCGACCACAACATCAGTATCCTTATCTTAATTTGGAGGCTCTAGTCCTTGATGTTCTGATAAAGCTAGTGACGGAATTATGCGGATATTGAACTCACGCCAGAAATCAATTCCTAGATAAACTGCTGTTTTAAACAAAAATTTAGGATCTAAAAAAATTTTAGCATAAGGTTGGTTATCAGAGACGTAATCAAAGAAGACTTCAGAAATAATCTCCTGACAAGTGCGTTTGTTGCTTCAGTAATAACGGTTTCTATCAGATTTTGGTACAACAGGACATGAAACAGATAAAGAAGAATTTTTATAAATGTGTGGAACAGATGAGTTAAGTGTTATTTTTCATAAGCCGGCAAGAGAGGGTATCGGATTCCCAACAGTTCGAACCCTCGTCGACAAGTTTCCCTAACATCTGAAACCGTTATGTTTACAATTCCAGGACGCCCACAACCAAAAAATAATATTTTGGACGGTTTGACACAATCCATAAAGGTATGGCCGATGTCTTGGCAATTCCAACAAACTGTCAAATTATTGGTCTTTGACTGAGAAGTAGAAGCCTTTGGTATCAATGAGTAACCTTCTTGTTGTCGAGAATTTATTTCCTCTATACATGAATTAAATCATCGTCCGTTCGTTTCTAAGTTTCCTTCAACGCTAAACATCGCCTTACTAAAGTTTCAATTAACAGAATTTCTTGGTCTGCTAGCATATTTTGGAATCCTGTCCGCATTACGCCGTACAATGTGCAATAGCTCCGAATCTGGAAGAGGAATTCTAAATTGTAGAGATAATGCTTTAATATCGTTATAAAAAATCGTTCTGAAGCTTTCATTTGGTTTCTGTTTCCTTGATTACAGGTGCCTTCTTATATCATAATCGGTGCGGCGATCCTATAGAATCGATCTACCATAACCAATTATAATTTACTCCATGAAAAATTCGGATGACGTTCGATGTGGCACCAGTAGAAGTTTGAGCCTGCTCCTTGAATCAAATGGATCAAATAATTGGCTTCTCACAGTACCTTTTTTCCAGAATGAAGTAATGAAGCTGCCGTTTTCTTGATAACTAATTATTCCTAAGACTTTAGTGACTTATGTGTAAAATTAAGGGGATCTTGGACATTCTTCTGAGTTGACTCTAGTTGTTCAGCAGTGGTATTGTACAACATTCTGGTACTGTTAAATGTTTTACTGTCATCCACGTGATATAAAGTAAGCACGATTAGATGAGACGTTTAAAGTTTATCAGGTTAAATCGTATGTGACAACCGTAAACCGAAAATATCGAGACTATTCGTTAATATTGTAAATAGTTATAAGAAATGCTAAGCGGTAAATTTTTCAATTTGCACCGGAAACATAAATTTATACTGCATAAACCGTTAAAAACAGTGTACTTTGGGAGTTGGGACCGACAGCTTCAGTCAATTATTGAGCTATGTCTCCATCAGAAACAACTCTTATCGTGCTGGTTGAATTGAGTAAATTAAATCTGGAATCAAAACTAACACAGTTTTTTACTCAACAGAGTCGTTAACATGCAGACGACAAAAACTTTCCTAAATAGTTTGGTATTTGTTCAAAAGGAAATTAAACAGTAAATCGACTTTGATGATAACGTTCTAGGTTTTTCGTGAAGTGGTTTCCTTACAACTTAAGAAAGTTTGTTCTCATTTATGTAATTTGATTTGTCTGAAACGATTATTCCGAATACGACAGAGTTTAGTTTTCTAAGATTGTTTTGACTTAACTAGTTACATCCCAGAACATGATTTTTTGTTTATTGGCAGATTTTGTGTAGGTAGGTAGTTGATTCAATATAAACATAATACTGGATATTCACTGTTACTGAACTTTTCACTGTTACAGAAATTCTTGGTCCTGATTTGGCTAGGCCTCTTATTAAAGTAGTCTGTAAACCAGATTCTACCCGGGATTCTACCCGGGGTTCTGTCCTCTATCAGCACTTGAATTATTAGGATCTAAAGGACAGCACTTGACTAATTAGGATATGTTGAGAATGTAAGACTGGCAGTTCCACTGACAAAATTGACAATTATTTTGCTTGGCTGAATCAACTGGATTTAAATCATTTCTGACATCGATATTTCATTGGACACTTAAATATGGGATGGTTGACTATGACGCAATTGAATCATGTTGGTACTATGTGAAAGTGGATATACTGAAGTTTCAAGTGTCGAACTTCGTCTGCTTAAACATTTTTAGGATAAAAGCGTAGTACTAACATCACAATTCACAAAAGAAGCCAAACGAATACTTACGCATTTTTTCTAATTTATCGAAAAATAGGTAAATATTTTGCAAATAACAAATCCAGATCCGATTAAATGAAGGCAAGCAACATATAGCTTAAGAAACATTATACAGATTTTTAGAAATTGAAATTCTTTTATAAATAGATAAATGGATAATACAAAACCAAAACCACACCTTTCCAAAATTCAGTACGGATCAATTAAATGGAGCCAATAAACAACACAACCGATAAACTTGGATAAATAAACATTTTTTATATGTATTTTATTGGTACTTGTATTCTGTAGGGTATATTCGAACAGCAAAAAGCTCAAAATGGGCATTAAAATCAAAACACACACTTTATTTGTGTACCTAAAATGCCTTTGGGATATTTTACAGTTGTACTGGAGAAAACGTAATCAAATTGATATTTAATCGAATAAATGGCCAATTTTGTTTTTCGACAAATTGTTTTGCGGCTGCTGTGGTCCACATTCATGTTATAAATTACAGGAGAAATGGGAAACACTTTTATGTACACTTCACCTTTATGCTATTTATAAAGGAATCGCAAAATCGATTTCAATGAGATATAATCAGATGATTGTTGTAATTTTTTATGTGTAATTAATCTAAGATTGGTAAGACGAGATATAATAAGTGATTAAAAAACGTACACGAAACCATTGTAGTTTGAAATATTTTAAGACAGTGAAGTATTTTTGAGCAGTCATGTTACAAATGGGAGAATAATTTACAAAATTATTATTGTATGTAAATTGTGTCCAATAATTGCATGGATTTCAGATCAGTAATGACTTTTTTGCCTTACTATAGTATGCTCGCTTTCTTTTGATTAGCAATCGGTACTAAATTTCTAATCTCGAAATATGCCATAATCGATATCGTCTTGACTCATATATGGATAATTGAGCCTAAATCTCATACAGTATCAGTCACAGTCCAACTCAACTCAATTTTTATGAGTTTGAGACCAATGCTACCCTAATAGAACGAATTACTTTTATTTGGATAAACATGGTACTTTTGGATTAAATTATCGGAATAAGATGTCGTTTTGAGGCCCTCCACTGTCATCAATGCTGACACAGTATTGTGACTGTAGTACTGCCATTTTATAAAGATGTTTAGATTTTTCTTTGATATTCCAAGATAGTAAGTGTATTTAGTACCTCGAAAGTTGATGAGTGCAACTTGAACAGTGGCTGATGATTTGGAACAAATCCTCGTGTTAACCACCATAATTTTCTATAATATTGCAAGGTAGTTATTTTTTACAGTGTATCATGAACGAAAGTAAATTTGAAATTTGCAAAGTCGAAACGACTTCTGGATATTCACTATTACGACTTTTTTTGATTCATAACATTATTTTTCCATATAAGAGTATTCCATCCTATTAAGATTGAAAATAAAGTTCGATAAGGTTGTCTCTCCGCATATCAAGAGGTGTGATGTAAAGCGATCAGCTCAAATTAAACGATTTCGGTTTAATCTTTCCATTGACTTTGGGAATTCAGCGTAGGTTTGATCCTACACGAGTAATAGTGTAGTTCGTAACGTTAAGGTGTGGTGTAGAGTAGAGAAACTTTTTCGAACATTCCGAACTGGTGAGTTTTTCTATTTTAAAGCTTCATGCTTTTTCTGTTTACATTTTTTTTAGCTTCCATCCTAGCAAGGACAACTTTATTTTCCTTGCTGGTTACAACAGCCGTTCAACTTTATTTTAGTATATTGTTACGTTAGTTAACAAAGTAGGGCAACCTTCCTAATCATAACATTGTGCTTTAAGGTTGATTTTCACCGAATTACACCACTTTCCAAACCAGTCATTTAACAGACTGGTAACTTGACCTTGGCATTATATTATGGCATATTATCAGACCTTAACAAGAAAATCGTGTTTCACTATTGCATTCTACTATATCTAGCATTAATCCCCCAGCCACCAATCTGACATTGCGCTCAAGTATAGAACGCTTCAGTTTTCGTTAATACTGTTTCCTACTATTACCTACCTAAAGATTGTTTTGTTATCAACCAGGCCATTGCTTAGATGTCTCGTTACTCCTTGTAATTGTTCCTGATTTGTTGAATGTTGGATTATTATCATATGTGTTGTAACTACGTTTCAGTATTATTTTGGGTATATAAACGCTTCGGTTTTGAACCATTTGTATTAAATACCACCATTTGTAACGTCAGGACGGGTAACACGAGGAATGGACAATGCACATAGGTTAACGGTGAAGCTGCCAAAACCTCGAACTGAAGGTGTAAGCGCGAATTCATTTATTGAACTTCCGTTATCCAGTTTTCAGTTTCGATTTGGGTATAAAATGCACAAGTTTACGGCAGCTCTCAACCTTTACTTGATGGAACGCGTGTTGGGTGCAGAAGCTCTGGCAGTTACAAGGAGCTAGGTCTAAACGTCAGCCCTGCACCCAATTAAAGCTCAATTAAAAAAATTATAAAAAGGTAGATTTCGATGGAGCAATATGCAACTCAGTGATACCTTTCGTTTACCCAACAGTTTTTTCTCCGATTCATTTTATCAAGACACGATCATACTCGTCCATCATAGTCGAACTGAGTCCAGTTTTTGAAAACATGATTCGGATATACCAGAACATTGATGGTCAGTCTAATAAAACCTTAACTGAATAGAATTGTCCATGACAATCTTGTATGTTACACTGCTGGTGGTAAGATTGTTCTACTTTCTTTGACATTTTTGACATCTCAATTGAACCAACGATTTAGTTCTTTAATATTGAATAATATTTTGTCCGAGTTTATTCGTTTAAATTTATCACATTGATAAATGAAGTGTTCGCTTTTTTACATATAGAACACATTGGCATAATGGTTGTTGCAAATGTTCGGAGCTTTGCAGTTCGAATCGGTTGTTCTTTCTTATTGAATCCTCTTTCTGTCTCGAGAGTGTCTTTCCGCTTATTTTATAATTTTAATAATTCATCGAAGGTTGAATAAATTACTTCTGCAGGTTCTTGATCTCATAATGCTCTAGTAACACTGTCTAATGTGGTCACAACTATAGCGCATTGAGCCCTCTGATGACTTCATCAAACGCATCGGACATTTGTCGAATAATCAGTGGATTAGGTTGAGTAATGGTTGATAGTTCCATGAACAAATTCATAAATGAGTTTATTGTGTAACGTTTTCTATCGTTACGCAGAACTAATTTCTGGAATGCCTCGTGATAATTTGGGCCTTCATTTGATATGTAGATGTTAACACGATTGCCATTCCAAGTAGTTGCCATAGAATGTTGGAGTGATTTTTTTTGGGCAAGCGCACTTCGGTTTGATGTTGTCAACACATATTGAAGGTGGTGTTCATCCGTGATGCCAACGTCTCGACCCTGTCAGCATTGGACAGCGCTTGCAGAGTTTGAGCATATGGTTCGATTGGGCATATGCCAACCATCATCTTTTGCGGTATCATCACCTCATGTGAAGAGGTTTAGAAGAAAAATGGGACAGATTGGAGACTATCGAGGTCTAAATGCCGTCACTGAACCAGATCGATATCCGATTCCACATATTCAGAATTTTTTGATGCACCTTGAAGGATGCAAATTTTTTTCTTAAATTGACATGGTAAGAGCTTATCATCTGGTACCCATTGCGCATGAAGACGTACCTTAAACGGCAATTACCACACCATTTGGGTTATTCGAATTTACGAGAATGCGTTTTGGTCTTCGGAATGTTGCGCAAACATTTAAACGCTGCATGAATGAAGTGGTCAAAGGTCTAGATTTTGTATTCGTTTATATAGACGACATTCTTGTGGCAAGTAAAAACGAGGAAGAGCACAAAGTTCATCTCAAACAGTTGTTAGAGAGGTTAGTCTTGAAATAAACATCCAAATTTCAAAGTGTGAATTCGGAATACCCGCTCTAGAGTTCTTCTGCCACCACATATCTGCTGATGGCATACTACCCTCGCCAAGGCGAGTTGAAGCCATAAGTAAATTTCCTGCTCCAACATCAATTAAACAAATTCAGCGCTTCGTAGGAATGGTCAATTATTATTATTATTAACACCAGATTCAGTATCTCCACAGATGCGTCAAACATTGCCGTTGGCGCAGTGTTGCAACAATTAAATAACGGATGTTTAAATGTTTAAATAACGGTTTAGGATTCTTTTCCCGAAAATTATCAACAGCAGAAATGAAGTATTCAGCCTTTCACAGATAAAGCATTTTAGATATTTTGTAGAAGGTACGCAATTTACTATCTACACAGATGCAATTTACCATCTACATTTACCACGGCAATAACCTCCCAGAGTGATAAGAGTCCACGGCAGACTCGACAATTAGACTATATCGCTCAGTTTACGACGGTCGTACAACATATAGCAGGCAAGCACAACGTGGTTGCAGACACTTTGTCATGACCGTGTGATCACGTTGATAGAATTGACAAAACTTCTAGGCTAAATTTTGATGATTTAGCCAATGCTCAAGAGTCCGATCTAAATTCTAAGAGTTCTAAATTTAAACTGGAACTTACCATCCTATCCGATATAAAATTATATTGCGAAACATCAACAGGAGTTCATCGACCATTCGTTCCATTGTCACAGAGACAAGTAGTTTTCAGCGCAATACATATTCTATCTCATCTAAGCATGCGCGCTACACGTAAATTAATTTCAAGTAGGCATTTTTGGCCGAACATGAACGCTGACGTTACAAATTGGGTACGTGGTTGCATCGGATGCCAAACTAGTAAAGTGCAAGGGCACACCAAGACACAACCAGGGCATTTCGAGATGTAGTGGGTACCTGCCACTACTATTTCGAGATAGTACCTGCCACTATTGCTAAGACTTTTGTCGAGCAATACGTATCAAGGTTTGGAATACTTCTTGAAATTACAACTGATCAAGGCAGCCCATTTGAGTCAAAACTCTTCTCTGAACTCACGCGTTTAATAGGTGTTTAAAGAATTCGTACCAATGCCTATCATACACAGGCAAATGGTTTGGTCGATCGTTTTTACAGACAACTAAAAGCATCGTTTAAAGTTTGTGGAAATGTTATCCATTGGAGCACTGAGCTATCCATTATCTTGTTGAGAATACGAGCAGCAGTCAAAGGTGAACTGAAGTGCTCCCCAGCAGAACTAGTATATGGACAAGTCCTCAAGCTTCCAGGAGAATTTTTCGTGACCAGTTCACAGTATTCAAATCCCGATGTTTGTTTTTATCTCTACAATCTGTTTCGGGGCTCGAGACATTTCCAACTCTTTCGCGGTTCGTTTATTTACGGCCTTACCTTTCGCCATTACAGCCAAATAGAGGACGTAGGTCCGATTAACATAGAACCATTTGCACATGGGTTGGCCCATGAATTCTGCACTCCAACAGCGGGTCATATATGTGTTCATTTACACCACCGATCATAATCGTATGGTAAAAAGTTCATTTTGGCATCCTGTCACTATCGGGGTTTGAACTCGGTACCTCTCGCTCCAACTACCGCAGCTTTAACCACTGCACCACCTGCATCTACCCTTTTATGATACCACGTTGTTTTTTCAGAGCATCCATTTTGAAGATTTAATTTTATATCTTAAACGCTGGAATAATCACTGCACGATTTTGCTGGTAGAAGTTGGGATACCTTAAATCCTGGTAACTATGTCAATGAACTGGTATCATCGCCGCTGGATTTACTACACGCGTGGTTCTCTAAATGAGTTCATGATGTCTGCACCGATATTTTATTTTGATACACTGATGCTTCCGCTTAAATTATATCACTTTGAATAATTTAACTTGGTTATTGAACTTGGTTCAAATGATTCAACAGTGTTTATACAACACCTATACCAAAGATATAAATCATCTTTCTTCTTCTTGCTGGAGAGCTAACTTTTGCAGATAAAATTTTGTATATCTTCTTCAACTAATTAACTAGAACCGTTTCTGGGTAAAACGAAACCCAGAGATTTCACGAAATCTTTATCATTATCATATTTTTCTATACAGTTAAAACCTTTCTACTAAAATTTAACCTCAAGCTGCACGACCATCTGCACATTACAACCTCAAAACACATCTAAAACTTCTATCATTGGAGAAGAGTCGTGCGGACGTTAACTCCTACTAAAATATTTTTGTTACATTCATAAATACATTCATATAATTAAACATATTCTTATTAACATATACATAAGGATTTAAAGCAAATAATCTTTAAACTTAAGACAATAACAATAACCAACAACAAATTTAAAAATAAAAGTTTTCGTTTTATAATTTATCTAATAACTTTGCTTGAAGCTTTTATATTTGTTAATACATGCATATGTACATATGTACTCGTTTATCAGAAAGCTCTACCTTTTACTATTTTTGTGCTTACATAACTATTTAACAATTATTTTTATTATTATCTTAAAGATAAAATAGTTAAGGTAATATTTTTACAAAGCACAAATTTGTTTGTTTAATTTGAAATATTTATTTATATTTACAAAATATATGTAGAAGTTTTCGAATAGAATATAAGTTGCACATGTTAATAAATTCTCTTATTTTATTAATCTGGTTTACCAGCTGCAGTGTTTTATTCATCTCCTCAAGGTATATGAATTCATTTTTTTTATTTTGTACTAAGAAAAGTTTGGATTTTAAACTTTTTATATTGTTTTTGTTTTATTGTTATAGGTAAATTCATTTGCATTAATTACCAATTTTCACCTTATGGTGAAAACTGTTATCATATAACTTTCGTTCTGTTATTTAGAACTTTTCCAGGAACAATTTCCATAATTTGTACACAAGCATGTCAGAAATGGCAAATCACCGATAAAACTAACGAGAATGTATTAACAGTGTCCAAAAGGTTAATGTTGTGACTTATAGCTCTTTGAGAGAGCTTTTAGAAAGCACTCTATCAAGTTAAAGTAAATAATCTTTGAGTTTTTTTTTTTTTTTAAATAATTTTTCTTTATTATTTCTTTTTAATTACAATCTAGTTTTAGACTAATAAGCAATTTTATTCAAACTTAAACTACTACAAGTTAACGAAACGATGTTTCGGAGAGTTAAAAAATTCTTCAAATTTTACGTTAATACAATTACGTATAAACTTACTCTAACTTAAAACTAACAATTTTCTTTCTTATATTAAAATAAATCTTAGTCAGCATTTTCGTATTGTCTAAGTATTTTAATTAGAACGGAAATGCGATGTTGCAATAGTATGGCAACTACACAATGAGAGGAATTTGGTTGACTCAGCGGTTCATGTTGCTAACTGTTGTTAACTCTTCCCCCTTTAAGGGGACCCGTGGATCAGAATTTTTGATCCACGACCCGTGGATCAGAATTCCAAGTTAATTGGATGAATCTCGAGATTTTGATGGTTTCTGGTTGATGAGTTGATCTGTTTCTCCTTATTTTATAACGATGACTGGTCTTTTTGATAGAGAATATAACTATAGCTATACAAATCACAGTTATAGCTCCAAGGTCCAATAATCCTGATATTTTGTGCTTTGCGAATAAATTTTGAAGATGTTTTACGTTATTTAAGTGTAGATCGTGGAGGTATTCTGTGTCGATTTTCACACTTTTTTCGGTTATATTTGGCTGGAGTGCTGATGGTAGGACATGGGAGGTTCTAATTTCTTGGTTTGTGAATGTTTGGTTGTCGATTTTTATTGTTTCATTGTTATATTGTATAAGGAAGTTTCCTTTCAGTTGTTTGTTCGTATTATTATTACTAACGGACCCATTAAAATTGTTTAGATAGATGGTATTCTCGTTCAAGACCTCGATTATTCGGTTTTTGTTGAATCTGTAATCACATTTAGCGTGCGTTCCTTTTATCAGCTGACTGATGCAGTGGTAGCTCTTTATCTCCTTTATGTGGTTAGTCTCACAAATGGTGGTTTCACGGAAAGATTTGCCTGCTCCAGTGATTCCAAATAATTCGTGTTGGTTAATGAGGAGCTCTTTGAATTCCAAGTATATTTGTTTATTTTGTTTGGTCGTTGATCTAATGATGAGATGATTACACTCCTGGCTGCTGGTCTTAGGTATTGATATTACATATAAGATGGTAGAATATTTAACAAGCATCGTCGGTTCCGCGTACTCTATTGCCTCTACTTCATTTGAGTATGGAAGTGTTTCGATTTCCGCCACTAACCGCCTGATTTCTACTTTGTCTAGTAAATTTGTATTAATTATTTTACCTTTTGCCAGTTGGGCGGCTCTAATTATTTCCTTGATTTCTTCTTTGACAATAGTGAGCCTGTTGAATAATATTTGTTGGATTCGTCCTTCAGAGTCTTCGTGTAGTGAGTCGACAATTTTGTTGTATTCATGAAGAATTTTTTCTGCAGTGTTCATTAAAGCGGTATTGATTTGATATTGATCATTATTATTGTTGATTATTTCATTTTGACTGCTGACAAGTTTGTCCCAGTCTACAGCATCTGGTGAACCCGCAATCCATTTCCACGCTGTCCCAATCCAGTCGATTGATCGTCTGGTTCGTATATTCTGACCCTTGAGTTCCGATAATAATTGGTTAATTTGTTCAACTTGGTGAATCAGTTGGGTTTTAAGGTTGCTGTTTTGATCGATGCTGTTGATTTCAGGTGAAATTCTATCTATTATTTCTTCATAGCTGGTCAAGTTGATGATGTGAATCAGCTTGAATTTCCCATTTATAATTCTTCCAGTTCCCTGCTTGAGTGTTACCAGCGGATGATTATAGTCGTAGATGTTTACTGATGTTATTATCGTCAAAACTAGACAGGATCTAGAAAATGAAAGAGATGATACTTATTCATTTATGTTTTTAATAGGAGTTTTGTGTATTTTTCTGCCCGTGGCTGTTAGCACTGTAACTTGGTTATTTTTTGCTACTATTTCTTAGATTTTGCCTTATCTTTTCCTTGAATTTGCTTTACGGCCATAGTTTTAATACCGTGGTTGGTTATGACGTATCCGAGGAATTCGGTTTCACTCTTGAGAAATTCCGTTTTATTAAGGTTCACGCGCAAATTTGCCTTTTCCAGTTTGGATAATATGGTTTCTACATTGTTTAGATGTTCGTCTTCCGTGTTTCCACCGAATATGATTATGTCATCTATGTAGACATAACATATTTTACCGATAAACTCCTTTAGTACATTATTTATCATTTTCTGGAAGATTGCTGGTGCGTTTGTTAACCCAAAAAGAAGCCTTAGAAATTCATATTTCCCGTTCATCGTTGAAAATGATGTTTTTTTTATATCTGAGTCTTTCATTCGAATCTGATGAAAGCCGGAGGTCAGGTCGATTGTTGTGAAGAATTTAGAATTTCCGAGATTTGCCAATGTGTGTGAAATGTGGTATTTACGTATACCGGAAGCATCCAATTTTTTTCCAACTACCCAGATTGGAGAGTTGTAAGGGCTCTTGGAAGGCCTTATAATACCATCGTCCAACAGTTGTTTAATTTGGTTTTCTACTTCATCTCTCATGTTTACGAGGTATGGGTATGATTTGGAATAGATAGATTCTTCAGTGGTAGTCTTAATTTCTGCTTTTACATCCGTGTCGATGATTTCATGGTTGTTCACTGGCCCAAACAGTTTTTTGAATTTTAACAACATTATTTGTAAGTTCCGTCTTATGTTCTGCGAGAGATGTTTGTCTCGGATTTCCAAATTATTGACTTTGGATGACTGCTTTTCTTTTAATGGTATCTTTATGTTTGGTCCTAGAATTAAAATGTTATTCTTCCTGTCGATTATGGCTCCTAGAGCTTTCAGGGTATCATCTCCGATTATACCATCGAATGATTGAAGTCTTGGTAATTCGAAAAATTCTAATTTTTTGTTGATTCCTACACTCTTAAAAAATGGTCCAAAAATCTTTTCTTTAATTTGTATGCTTCCGCCGGCTGATTTAATATTGAATTGATTGTTGGTCGGAGTTGGGTTTTTAGCTAATTCGGTTCTGATGAAATTTTTATTCGCTCCGGTGTCGATGAGGAATTTGAGTAATTTATTGTCTGCCGTTCGATATTCTAAGTAGGGTACGCTAGAGAGGCGTCCCTCATAAAATTTAGTTCGGTGTTATCAATTTCCTGTTCCTCCTCCTGATCGCCTATATCCAAGTCCGAAATTTCATCAGAGACTATCTGATTATATACTTCTTCATCTACTTCTGGTTCTAAATGGTAGATCCTTTGAATTTTTCTTGGTATATTCTGATCGGAGTGTTCGCGCTTATATGCGGGTTTGTAATTTTGTTGGTTGTTTGGATTATTTGTCCGATAATGTTGTTGATAGGTAGGCCGGTTCATGTAATTGACCTGTCTTGTCTGGATGGATGGATCGACTGACATAGGTGTCGATGTTTTTGGTTCAGCTGGTCGTGGAGGCGGTAGTCTATTGTTCTGATGTTGAATATTCTAGGCCATGTTTCTTTGTAATACCGGAATATTGACAGGTTTCTTTTGTAGGTTGGTTGGATATGATGTTAATTGGTTTATCGGAGCTACAACCGAATTATTTAAGCTCTTTTTATGAATAACTATGTTACGATAATGCAAGTTCTGGAATTCTAGGCATGATGCATATGCCTCGGGAAGATTCTGAGGGCGTTGAATCATCAGTATTCGGCTAAGCTCGCCATTGAGTCCACGTATAAACACGTCGAGAGCACGATTTCGGTATGTTTCTATCAGTACCTCGATTGTATCCGACGAATAGTCTTCTGTTTTGATTTTATTAACAATCAGTGGAAACTGATGGTTGATATTAGCATAAAATTCGTCAATGCTTGTATTGCCGTGCATGATGCCGCTTAATTGGTGCTCCAAAGTCGTAAGATCTCTTTTATCGGCGTAGTGAAGAGATAAACACCTTTTCATAGATGTCCAGTCATCGCTAAATATATTGTAAGATATTAGGGCTGCGTCGGCTCTTCCTCTTATTTTCTGTCTGATGTTTTGCAGTATTGATCGATATAGTGGTTTATTTTTTATTATCTCGTAATCCCTTAAAATATTTTCTACGTTGTGAATCCACGAGATATACTGAGTTGGATTGCCGTCGAACGTTTGCAATTCCTTTACACTATCGGGGAGCCTGCTTATTTCGGCTAAATCTTGCTCTGTTCTTGGTGCAGCTAGTGTTTCATGTTTGGTGATGACCGGGTTTTCCAATTTAGCTATACGTTGTTCTAGTTTTTTCGTTATCTCAATTTGGGCGTTGATTGCTCCAGTGAGCTGTTTTATTTGGTCCACTATTGCTTCGATTGTTGCCATTTTATTACGATTTATTTGTTATATAATTATTATGGAAGTTTTGTAATTATTTCAAATATTATCTTTGTGTGTTTCACTTTTATACTATCAGTTTACTTATTTATTTATAGGTTTATGTTTTTACATTAACATTAATGAAGTTAACATATTTCGAGAGATTTGCGTTTCTCACGATTTAATTTGTAATCGAAAGATTTATGTTTCTTTTCGAACAATGCACTTGCCGGTTAGTACACTTCAGGGAAGTCCGTGTGATAATGTGTAATTAACTATTTTGGATGATACGTGTTGGTCCCGTTTGGCGTTTAACGTTGATAATTGTAAAACGCTTACTTGTGGCACGATTTCTCTCACTGTTACTGTTTCTCTCACTTTTTTTCACTTTAAAATTTTTTTAACTTTTTTAATAATCGGTCCCTGTTTCGGCGCCAGTTAACGAAACGATGTTTCGGAGAGTTAAAAAAATGAATTTTATTCTTCAAATTTTACGTTAATACAATTACGTATAAACTTACTCTAACTTAAAACAAACAATTTTCTTTCTTATATTAAAATAAATCTTATAGTCAGCATTTTAATATTGTCTAAGTAATTTAATTAGAACGGAAATGCGATTTGATGATGTTGCAATAGTATGGCGTGTGCAACTACACAATGAGAGGAATTTGGTTGACTCAGCGGTTCATGTTGCTAACTGTTGTTAACTTACATTTTACTGAAATTTAAGGGTTCATCCATCGATGTACTCCTTATTACATGATATTTATTATTTAATCGTGCTTTTGTTGTGCGCTAGATACATTTATTTTAATCGATTTTACACTAACTCAAAAGGCTTTACTCTTTTTAGCCTTCTTAATAAATCCGTATTATCCAGTAGCTGGATAGCCTCTATGTTGACATGATGCAGCAGTCGTTGTTCGTGACTTCTAGTAAATTTCATAATTTCAGTTTTGATGGGGTCTATGCCCAAATTTTTGTGTATGTCTATATTTCTATACAAACCATGGTGCATTCACGATGTTTCTTAACACCTTATTTTGGAACCGTTGGATAATATCTATGTTGGTCTGCTTGATCTAGGGATTGATAGATGAGAATTTCTTCCCAGTAACCAATACATTTTATTCTATTTTCAATCCATCTCATCTATTTTCTTTTTTACATGAGCCTTCCAGCGAAGCTTAGCGTCTAATGTCATACCAAGATCTTTAGCAGTGTTTGCATGCGGTATTTCTTGGTTATTTAAATATTTTTTTTTTTTTTTTTTTTTTTTTTTGCGGTTTTTACAGGCCATTATTGGCCCGTACCGTGTCAACAATCTGACTCCATCGGTTTCGATCACGAGCCAGCTCTTCAAACCGTTGTAGGCAGTTTGAAGATGCAAGATCGCTCTCTACGCCGTGGAGCCATCGTCGCCGACAGCGACCTCTTCGCCTACCGAAAGGCGGTTCTCCCTTAAAGGTTCGCTGTATCATTCGGTTCGGATCAGCACGCAGAACGTGTCCGAGCCAGCGTACTCGCTGTCCTTTAATTTCATGCACGATATCAGGAATTTGCATTAAATTCCTGATCTCGTGATTGAATAGAACTCGGTATGTGCGATCGACGTCGCGTTTTGGACCATATATCACACGCATGATTCTTCTCTCGAATGTTAGAAGCCATCTTTCGTACTCATCCGTCAAGGTCCAACTCTCACATCCATACATGACAACGGGTCTGATCAACACTCTGTGCAGTTTCAGCTTATCCGCATTTGCAAGATATTTTGATTTCAGCAGTGGACGTAGAAGATACAAAGCCCGATTGCCAGCGGCAAGGCGGACTCTGATATCCTCGCCCACACTATTATCGTGAGTGATGAGAGATCCAAGATACTTGAATCTCATCACTCCTTCAAACGTGTGGTTACCACTACTGAAATCAATTGCGTCTTGGTCTCTAAAACCCGAGATTAGATATTTGGTTTTTGACTCGTTAATTTTGAGACCAACGGAAGCTGAACACTGTTCAGTGGATCAAGTATCTCTTTCACTCCGTTTCCATTTAATCCAATCACACAGATATCATCTGCATAAGCAAGAAGTTGATTGGATTGTCGGAATAAGATATTGTCCTGAGGTGTTTCACTTTTACGAAGGATGTATTCCAACATGAGATTAAAAAGTATCGGGGACAGCGCATCTCCTTGTCGAACACAGGAATTGATTGCAAAAGTTCTCGATAGCCTGTTCTCAACTTTAACACAGCATTGTGACTGCGTTACTGTCATTTTACAGAGATGTACATATTTTTTCGGTATTCCTAAATATTCAAGCGCATACCATAATCTCTCTCGATTGATCGAGTCATAGGCTTGCTTGAAATCTAGGAACACCTGGTGTACATCGCGAGATGTTTCATAGTACTTGGAAAGAATCATCCGCAGCGAAAAAACTTGATCAGTGACTGACCGATTTGGACGGAATCCTCCTTGGTAGTCACCGACAATTTCCTCCGCTAGAGGAGTAATTCTTCCCAAGATAATGTATGACAGTAACTTATATGCTGTGCAAAGGAGAGCTATACCGCGATAATTCTCGCATTTCAAGCGATCACCCTTCTTGAAAATTGGGCATAACGCGGCCACTTTCCATTCTTCGGGCATAACTTCATTTCGCCATACCAATCGAACAAGGTCGAAAAGACAGTTCCACAAAGTTAGCCCTCCGAATATCAAGAGCTCTGAATTAATGCAATCAACTCCTGGTGAACGATTTTTCTTTAGTTTCTGCATGGCCATTGTGAATTCCTCATAGGATGGATCCTCAATGAACATCTCTGCGGTCTGTATTTGAGGGTATTCAAACACAGCTTGTGATACATGTGGAACATTAAGTAAATCAGAAAAATGTTCACGCCATGTATCGAGTACCGCATTGACGTTGACACAGAGGTTTCCATCCTGGTCCCGAATGGCAGTTGACCGAGATCTTAAGCTAAGGTGCATTTCGGTGATTCCTTTAAAGAAACCACGCGAATTGTGCTCATTGCTGAGTTGTTGTACTCTTAAGACCTTAGCCTTCCACCATTCTCGCTTCTTCAGTCTACAAATTCGTTTAGCTGTCCTACTAGCAAGAACGGCCTTGTTTTTCCTAACAATTGTAAACCGAGTCTGCGCTTCATTGTGGGCTATGTTGCGTTGCTCAACAGCAAGACGACACTCCTCATCAAACCAATCATTTTTGGGCTAAGTTTCCACTATACCGAGAGTGTGCTGGGCGGCATCGACAACCGAGGTTTTCAATACTTCCCAGACGATGTGAACATCATCAGATTGGTAATTGGATTGCATAATGCTATTGCTGACAAGATCTTGATATTTTCGTTGCGTTTCTTCATTTATCAGACCTTCACAGGAGAATCGCGTTGTATATTCTCCTGTCCTCCCTGACTTGTACGAAAATTTCCATCGTAGCTTTGCAGCAACCATAAAATGATCACTGCCTACGAATTTGGTTGACGACCGATACGATCTCACGTCTTGGACAACCCGAGCCCGCCCTCTTGAAATCAACACATGGTCAATTTGGCTTCGGGATGTTTTACGTGGATGTGTCCATGTTTCTAAGTGGATGTTTTTATGAGGAAAGAATGTACTTGCTACTTTGAGATCATGAGCGATCGCAAAGTACATCATTCTTTCCCCATTCTCGGTCGCAGTTTCGTGTCGGGAGTACGGACCTATATTGTTACATAAGTCAGTCTGATTTCTGCCAGCTCTAGCATTAAAGTCACCAATCACCAATTTGACATCGTGCTCCGGTATAGAACCCATCAGATTATCCAGATTATTGTAAAATGAGTCTTTATCCTGGGATTGGCTTACATCAGTGGGCGCATGTATACATACAATTGACAGGTTGGCTAATCTCATGTGCAAGCGAAGCTTACACATTCGATTATCGACTGCTTGAAAGTCCAAGACAGCCTTTTTTACCTGTGGCCCAATGAGAAATCCAACCCCAAGATTTCCGAGGTCATCTCCACTGTGTAGCAACGTATAGCCTTGGGACACATGGTCTCCACTTTTAGGCCATCGAGTTTCTTGGAGAGCTACGAGTTCCAGCCGATACTCTTTCATGCAGGTGATAAGGCCGTCCAACGCGCCAGGTTTTCTTAATGACTGCACGTTCCACGTGCCGATCCTCAATCTCGTGTCCGGGTACTTAAGCGGGGGTTCGTTTTTTTTGTTGTTTTGGCGGTATCCGATTTTTTTATTTTTGTTGACATTTTTAACAGTGATATTTTTTTACGGATGCGGGTCGTCAGCCCAGCGATCCAACCAGATTTAGTCGCCTCCTACGACAAGCTCTGGGTACTGTGGTGGTATTCTATGGGTCTCATGTTTCGTTCATAGTATTTACGAAACACGAATGCCCCCAACCACAGGTTGTTTAAATATACTGGTTTGTATACTAATCTCTTGTTCGTAAAATCGACGTGGACAGATTTAGTTTCATTTAATTTTATGCGCCATTTTTTTGTCCAGTTCAATACTTGATCATGGCGGCTTGCAATTTCTCTGTTGTATCTGAGTTGTTGTCACCTACTGCCATGATGGCTGTGTCATCGGCGAGAGTGGCAATCGTATTGTTGTGTGGAGTTGGAACATCTCGGGTGTATAATAAATACAGAAGTGGGCCAAGTATACTTTCTTGTGGAACTCCTGCTTTTATTTCTTTTAACTCAGAGTATTCATCTTCTTTCTGTTATATATGATTCCAGTATTATGCTATACTGTTTAGGTAGGATTAGTTTGAGCTTGTAGATCACCTTCGTACCAAACCTTGTCAAAGTCCTGTACTACATCAAGGAATACTGCAGAACAAACTTTTCTCTCTTCTAATGTCTTCTCAATAATATTGATTATTCTATGGACTTGGTCAATAGTTGAGTGCTCACTGCGAAAACCAAATTGGTGATTCGGAATTAGGTTATTTCTTTCAATTATTAGTTTGAGTCTTTTTAAAAGTAACTTTTCAAAGAGCTTAGACATTATCGGCAGCAACGATATAGGCCTATATGATGTTATTAGATGTGGTGGTTTTCCTGGTTTAGGAATCATGATAACCTCAGCTACTTTCCAAAGTTTTAGCACATATTTTAATCTGAATGACATTTATAATATTAGTTAAGTTCACCGTAGCTTTTCTCGGTAGCTGTTTTATTATTTCTCCGGTAATCAAATCATGTAGGTGTAACATCATCGTGTATTTGAATTATGTTTTCATCAAATGTTTCTCGCAATTGACATTCATGAGGTTGAATTATATTTTCAAGATGGTTAGCAAATCCTTCAGCTTTTTCTTTGTTTTTCCTCGCCCATGTTCCATCCATTTCCCTGATAGGGTGTGTATTGACATTATTGGCCTTTTCAGAGTTTTAGTTGCTTTCCAGAGTGAATATTCTGTATTACTGTCATTCGTCAAGTTACTTAAGTAGAAATTAAGTGACTCATTTTTTAATTTCCGAATTTTACTTGTTAATTGTTGAGTAAGATTATTTAGTCTTTTTTTATCTTGTGGAGCTCTTGTTTGGTGCCACTTTTTTCTGGATTTGCGTTTATCTCTAAGGAGATCTCTAATTTCTATTGGATAGTTATTACCTTTTAACATTGATTTGATTTCTGGAGTACTTTTCTATGCTGATTGCTGGATATCCGTAGTGAACTTTTCTACTTCGTTGTCCAGTTGGGCTATAGTTTTTAAAGGAACTTTCAAAAGTATTCTTTGTTCGAGGTGTACTTTGAAACTTTTCCAGTCCGTGTATTTGTTAGTTAACGCTGGATTATTCCCTTTTTGGACGATATACTCGCTTAGAGTTAAAACTATTGGAGTATGGTCTGAGCTCATATCTTGGCTCTCTTCGACTTTCATAAAATTATTAGAGATCAAGTATTGAACTTTTTGGTTATAAAAAAATCGATTAGGTCAGGTATTTTTCCTGGGTCAGTTGGCCAATATGTTGGTTTTCCTGTTGAAATGGATTCACATCCATTTTCTTTAATAGCGATTAGTAATTGTTTTCCTTTAGTTGTTGTCAATCTAGAACCCCAGTGAGTATTCTTTGCATTGAAGTCACCGCCTATGATGAACCTTTTCCCGAGCCGTTTGAAAAACTCTGAATATTGTTTGTTTTTAATAGAATGTCTTGGTGAACAGTACAATCCTGCCACAACATTAGGAACGTTGTTAGTTTTTATATAAACAACTGTGGCCTGAATTTCTAATTTTAATGATGACTGCGCTTCCTCATCTGGATGAATAGTATGATAAACACAATAACCTTTAAATGTAATGAAGGATTGTTTAGTAAAATGTGTTTCCAAAATAAGACACACATCTATATTCTCAATATCGAGGACTGCTTGTAGCTCGTGCTGATATCGGAGCAAACCATTAGCATTCCATGACATGATTTTCATTGTGCTGTTCATTTCTGTATTAATTTGGGTTTAGCTCCCAATGCCTTTTCTTCCAATTTTTGTAGCCTCTCATCAAATTTAGTTAATTTTATGAGAATATCTTATAATGTTTGACTGATTTCAACATCTATCAATTTTTGCTAGGGTTTATTGACTGCGCTTCTAGTTGCTTCGACATATGTAACACCTTCAGTTCTTAATTGGCGGCTAACAGGTTGCCCGTTATTCTGTTCCGTCTGCTTCTCATACCGATTTGCCAGACCATACATTTGAGCTTTATTCATCCTTTGACTTTGAATTTTCTGCATTTCCTTTGCAACAATACATCCTCGATAATTAGCAGGATGACCTTGACCACAGTGTACACACTTTAAATTAACTTGCGGATTGTCGTATTCACCAGTTAGATGGTGTCCAGCACATTTAACACACCTTGGAAGTTTGCCACAATATTTTTGCGTGTGTCCATATGCTTGACATCTTTTGCACTGCGGAATTAGGTTAGACTTTCTAAGTGGTTGTATTTCCACTTTGCAGCCCAATAAACCAGTGATCTTATAAATTTTAGTTATATTTTCGTCACTGCTGAATGTTAGTACGAACATGTCTAGCTTCTTTTTATTTCTCCAGCTAATTTTGTTCATTACACTGATTATTTTAAATTGTTTTGATGATAATTCCTCTTTAACTAGTTCTGGGTTACATGTATGATGTAAGTTCCTTACCATGACTCTGATGGGCCTTTCTTGTTTATTTTCATACGTGTGAAAGATAAATGCGCCTTCGGTCAGAGTTTTCACTACGTTTTTATATGCATCTTCGCTATTTACATTGATGCTTATTTTATTTTGACTCATCAATTTTGTGATGAATGATTCTTCTGGAACACTCGCCTTAATTATATCGTAGAACGCGTGATAGTTTTTAACATCATATAGGTGGTGGGGGAGGTATTTTTTTATCTTTTTTGACATTTGTCTCAACCTTTTGAGGAGGAGTGTTTTGATCCAATGTTTGTGGTTTTTGTGGTGGTGACGGTGTATTATTTAACCTTCTCTTTTTATTTTTTCTAGACTAAGCACGAATCCATTCGGTTTCTTTAGCTAAGTCAGCTGCTGCACCCATATTATTTTGGAAATGTTCCATATTAGAATATTAGTATTTTCAAATACGAAATTAAAAGTTTTTTGAGATCTAGTAACCCTTCCTCGTCTTTCGAACGGTCTGCTTATTATTTCCATATTCTTGTTGTTTTGTGTATGCAAGGATTGGCACTCCCCAGAATCCTTAGAGCCAGTCTCATCGGAGAGTGGATTTCCCAATGTTTCCATTGGTGTACCACCTGGGGTATTACTTCCTTCTGTTTTACACATTGCATATCGTATATTTATAGTGTAATCCACTCGCCTCTAGTATTTCGCCATTTTTTTTAAACGTTGTTTTTTTTTAGTTGATATTTTATTGATGGCAAAAAGAGATAGATATAGATATAAAAATTAATATGTAAATAATTTAACCCTAAATTTTTAAAAATTTAAATATTTTTAAGTATAATTTATTAAAGCCCTAAAGCTTACAAAAAAATTATTACTTGATTATCCCAGTGAAAATATTATAATAAATTAATTTAGAATACTATTGAAATTTCATTCATCTGTCAAATTCAAATAAAATATGGATTTACCAAAAATACAAACCATTGACATTTTTCCAATTAGAAATATGACCGACGAAATGTCGCATTGGTTATAGCTGCGGGTTCGAATCCCGATAAGGGCTTGATTCAAAAGGGATTTTTCGCCCTTTGATTACGATCAGTGGTGTGAATGAACACATTTATGACCCACTGTTGGAGTGCAAAATTCATGGGTCAACCTATCTTCCATGTCATTCCTTTAGGCTGGCATGGAGTTATGACATTGGGTTCTTTTTATCTTATTTTTTCTTGTCAAGAATATGACAGTAAATTCAACTCGATATTTGATGATCATTATCAGCCTTTCCTAGGTATGTTCAACCAGGTTAGACTACTTCATAATATTATCAATTATACTGTCTACCTGAATTTTTTTTACCACTAAAGTCACTTGACCTTGCAATTTGTTAAACAAATTTTTACTTGAGAACCATATCGAAGTTAATTTCACTCATGTTCATGTTGATCCATTATTGACTATAATATGAGATTGATCAGTAAATGGTCTACCTCAAACCACGTCTACCTGAAACCACATTGGAATTTTTTTTTGTCAAATATACATTGGAGTAGATTTTACTCGAAGATTGATGGGCATTATCGGCCAATTCCACAGATGTTGATCCAGGTTTGATTATTACATGATGTTGACCGGTATATTATTTACTTGAAACCACCTCACACGAAAGTCGCTTGACCTTGGGATTTTTATAACAAATTTATCTTGTAAAGTATAGTTCGAAGTAAACTTTACCCTTACTTTGATGGTCATTACCGGCCAATCTTAGAGAAGTTGATTCAGTTCTGACTACTACATGATATTGAACCACCTCACGATAAAGACTTTTGGCCTTAGGATTTTTTAAACCAATTTTTCTTGTGTATACACTACAAAATTAAATAAATTTTACTAGAAATTGGCGGGCCATTATCGGCAAATCCTAGAGATGTTGACCGAAGTCTGATTATTGTTTCAAATAGACCAACATATTTTCCACCTCACTCTAATGTTAAATCGGCGTATCGTGCTTAGTTTTAAATATTTAATATATGTTATATATGATTTTTGTAAAATTTCTTATTGGAATGCATATTTTCCCAATGGGAATAATACTTAACAGTGTGTCTCCTAGATATTCAAGAAATTTGAAATCTGTGACTAACTTCACATCCATGACAACGCAAATGATAAGATTTGCAAGGTATTTAGATTTCAAACTTGGAATTCGACAATATAAAGAAAGACTATGGTAGCTGTAAGGCGAACCTTGATATCCTCTTTTATTAGAAGAAATGAGAAAAACAAAATACTTTAATTGCATCATTTCTTCAAAAGTATTGTAACACTGCTGAAATCACTTGCGACTAGGTCTCAAAAACCAAGAGATCATATATCTTTAGTTTTGAACTCATTGATTTAGAGACAAACAGAAACTGAACATTGTTCCACTAAATCGAGTGGCTCTCGGTTGCACTCAATCCAATCATATTTATTTTATTGTTGAAATGATCTGTTGTCTTGATGTATTTCACTGTTCTTAAGGATGTATTCTAACATGAGATTAAAAAGTATCTAAGACAGTGAGTCTTGTAATAATGTATGCAAAAATTGCGGGATTGTTACTTTTATACCAGGCAAAGGAGAGGTAAATCGTGGTAGTTCTCCCATAATAAGCGATCACACTAACCTTCCACAATTCTTCGGGCATAACTTGATTTCACCATTTCAAACGAATAAGGTCTTAATTCAAGATCTTTGAATTAATGCAATCAACGCCAGGTAATGCAGAGTAAATTGCATCAACGCGGCCTTATTGAATTTCTCATAGGATGGAACTCCAATGAACATCTTTGTGGTCTGTAATTGAGGGTATTCAATTACAGCTTGTGACACATGTGGCACAATAAATAAGTTGAACAAATGTCTATCCCGTTAACGGGGGTTTCCTGGTCCCGAATTGCAGTTAATCGAGTTCTTAAGTTATCATCCCATATAAGGAGGGCTGATGTACTCTTAGACTTTAATCTTTCACTATTTACGCTTTTTTTTGTCTACAAATTAGTTAAGCTCCTCTCCTATTTCATTGCTCAATATCGTCACTTCTCATCAAACCAATAAACTTTATATAGTCTGCCATGTGACAACGACAACGGATGTTTTCTACACTTCCAGTTTTCTTTTTCAAATTGTAGCTCGATCCCAAACTGCTCACCTGCCAAGATATTTTCGTTGCCTTTATATAAACCGATTTTATATGATGGTTTAATTTATTGGCACCCAACCATTGGTAGAAAAGTAAGATTTAGCACATCAGAGTTGTTTTTATTTTTAATGTATCGGTATTCAGAACATAACCTATACATGGCGAACCTGTATGCACGCACTGCCTGGTACTGAATAACGAATTTTGCATGCGATATTTATCACTACAGTACATTATTGGTTTATGTTATTTACGCATTTTAAGTCAACGAATGGGATCTGCATTGCAATGATTTTGGATAGCCATTACCCGTGACCAACCACCTTGCACTTTAAAGAATAAGTACAGTATGTATACATTTTTCTCATTCAAAGGTCCATCACCATTAAGTTTGGGTTGAAATGTCATCATTCCCAATTGCTTTAACATTTGACCGGAATCCTAGAATTTTACAGTAATTTGGGTTTTTCAATATCTTACCCAAACCTATATTTAATTACACTGTCATAGAGCTATGCAATCTGCATATGATATAGAGGCGATATAGAGCTTTTGAAATTAATTCTGATATTCATTTTGCAAATGGATATCAAGAGGGTATAAAATTGCACCTGCCACAGAAAACATACCACATCTACTTCGTCTATTTCTGAAATATCTTGTAATTGCCGATGCGCTTAAATTATAATGAATAACTTAGAGACGTTGGCATATATGGATGTGAGAGAACTTCAAATAAGTATAAAAGATATCTTCCACGATTCGAAAGAATCAAGGATGAGATACATAAAGGATAGATTCATTGGATCACAGAAACTGAAATAGTCGAGAAATGTTTTATTTATCTTTATTGCTTAAAATGAATGTCATTACCCTCTTTTCATTATTAAAGATACATAATCTGCTATTTTCAATAACAGTTCATAAAAACAAGATGTTTTTAGTACGCCAAACTTTAATTTTGGATCAAAACATCCAATGATTCCATTGCCAAAAATAAAAATGGGAAATTTATGAAAATCGAGTCAAGTTTTTTGTTCAGACATTTTACAAAATGAATAAAATAAAATGTATCGAACATTTGGCAAACTACCAATAATATATTAATTTAAACCAGCTTAAATAAACAAAATTGTGTGCCAGAGTTGTTGTTGGCAAACAGATTATATAGTTTAGAACTGGATAAGTGATATCTTGGATAAGGATTTGGCAGTGTTCAAAATTAATAAATATTTTTTGTTGTTAAAATCAATTCTTATTGTTGACCTCTTTGACGCCTTAGAAATTTTCTATACACTACGGTGCTAAAGTTTATATTAAAAAGAAAACATGTTTTGGTCTTACATAATGCTTTTATCAAAATGTACACATTTAGGAAACATAACTTTTGCATATTTGTTTTTATGAACCAATTCCTCAAAGACATTCAGGATTTGTGGAACAAACCCAAATTGAAGAACTGGATGACGATGAAGTTGCAAAAATTCCACGAGTTATATTTTGAAGAAACTCCGAAACGTAATCTCCAAAATCAGGAACCCGAAAATTGGATTGCTCTCCGAGACACATATAACGCATTGGTTCACAAAAATGATAGGATAAGGGACACACAAACTTTTCATTGTTTAACAAAAACCGCTTTCGATTTAAGATCCAGTTTAAGCTAAGATCTAAATCTATGCTAAAACTGGTTCAGTCCATATCACACAGATTATACGTGCACAGCTGGGACATGCTGACGTTATAACAAAAAATCTCAGTACATTGTTACATTTTGGAATAGACGAGATACATAGTCTTTCAATATAAGCACTAATAAATCGACAGCATTTACTAAGGTGTCCACTAGATGAGCGCTTTATCAGTAAATTGAATTGATATGCCGATGACACAAGCTATGAAAACGATCAGTGATACAACACCACAAACACATGTCACGTGTCGTCAACCACGATTCAACTAGCGCAGCTCATAAGTGTCGAGTATTATTGGTTTGTGGAGCACAGTCAAATTTTATATCTAAACACATGTGGCAACTGTCACATTCTAAGCGACACAAAATTTCAACATGCTATTGGAGGTAATCAATCCACATCTTGAATTTTTAGCGGTAAATCATGCCACCAACAATTTGCTAAACCAACTAATTCGCGATATCAAAGCATGGGACATTATCACTCAACTGTAGGTCAATTCAGTTTTTGGTTGGATAATCGCTGGTCAACTTATAAATGCTAATCCAGCCACAAATGATTTTACAACATGCAGAATAGCCATAAACGAAGACAGCAATCATCTAAATCACCAAATAGAGAAATTCTGATAATTAAAGGGGCTCCCGGCCACAACTTGTTTATTGTCAGCCTACTGTTGAAAGAGGATAAATTATAGTTCAGAGAATTGTTGGCGAGAAGGAGTCTCTTAAACGGTTTCACTATTTGGAAAATAAATTAGAAAAGAATTTAATATTAAGTCAATAATGACTTCAAATAATACCAAAATTTGAGCCATGTGTGAAGATTGATTGAAATTTGGTAACAATACCACATTACATTTTTTTTTTTTAATATTAAGCTTTAATTGGGTGCAGGGCGGACTTTTAGACAGTCCTAGCTCCTTGTAACTGTGTGCATTCTATAATGCAACAGAAACTGAAAACCGGATAATTCCACTTCCTGGATGTTCGATGAATGAATTCGCGCTTTGTACCTTCAGTTCGAGGTTTCGGCAGCTTCACCGTAAACCTATGCGCATTGACCGTTCCTCGTGTTACCCGTCCTGGCGTAACTAATAGTGGTATTTTCTCCTTTAATTCTGCCTAACATTTACCATTTATTAATCTATAGAACACGCATAGTTCTGCAATATCTCTGCGGTGCTGAAGGCTGTCTAGATCTTTCGTAAGTCTGGAGTTTCGTATTATTCGTATGGCACGCCGCTGAACTCTATCCAGCAACTGGAGAGCAGTGCCATATGCTCCACCCCAAACCTGATAGCAATATTCTTTACACGGTCTAATAAAGGTTTTATATATCTGGAGAACCTAATGCGATTTAAAAAACCGTCTGCATCTATTGAGGAACCCGAGTTTACGTGAAGCTGATTTGGCCAATGCGATAATGTGTTCATTCCATTTTAAATTGTTACTTATTTGAACACCAAGCAGACGAATTGAGTCACAACCCACGAGAACGTGGCCTTTTAAAACAAAAGGGTATTCGTTGCGACTTCTTTTACGTGAGAACGTGCATATTTGTGTTTTTTTCTCGTTAAATTTGACCTGATTTTTAATTCCCCACTCAAATATTGTACTTAATTCGGAATTAAGCGAAGTGACAACTTCCAGCCGTTTACCGTTTAACTTTGAAGGAGTAGGCTCGACCTCGAATGAAATAGAAGAGTGCAATGTTGCATCATCGGCAAAACTGTGGATAGGGTTCACAGTGCTATCCAACAAGTCATTAATGTATAACAAAAACAAAGTTGGTAACAAAACTGATCCCTGAGGGACTCCGGCATTTGGGGAGTGTATCGTTGATGATCTCCCATTTAGAACAACGTTGATCTTTCGGTCTTTGAGAAAGCTTTTTATCCACATTTGACCACAACATGAGGTTTTAATACTGATTAGCACCACAACAAAATTGCGTGTAGTTTTTGACAGATCATTAAAATCCAGGAACAATACATCACATGATTAGCATCTTTAAGTCGATCCAACAACACAGAATGATAATATATAAATCATAATGAGATTTAGAAAGTTCCGTGTACTTGGATATCATCCAAGGAACAGTCATTAACGTTTTTTCCTTAGATGATATCCTCACAGGATCAGAGTTACTTGAACCGTCCGTACTCAATACCGAAATGCTACAAGGTGGTGGATTTGAACTACTATTTCTGGTGTACCACAATTTCAGCACAATTATTAAAACAAATTCCTGAAGAAATTCAAGAACCACATCACAGCAGTTCTCAAATTCGATAACGATCATATCATAACAATTCTTGGAATACTTTGAACTCCAATGTCTATATGGCACTGAACCTGATAACAGTTGTCAGCTAAGAAAGAGAAGCATTTTATCTGACATTGCTATTGTTTTAAAAGTATTTTATATACGAAGAATTTTCCATGATAGGTGAATTTACCGGTGGCTGAAATACATCTATACTGGTCTTTGTTCAGATGGTGTTATGGAAACCTCAATTGTCGTTGCCGCCAAGCACACTCTCGGTAATTTTTTTTTGTTTAAGTGTTTTTCTGTCACTCAGGCTGTAATAGCCAATTGTGACCTCTCACCATATTACTGTACGTCCCGGCCATAGGTTACGTAGAAACCATCTGCACATTGCATAGCTCCATGCCAGCCTATAATACTGCCAGGGAAGATTGGACGGCACACAGATTTTAACCACCAACTGTGACTCAGTCTCAGATTAGTTCATTCTCACCACCGATCGTACCGCCCAGACGATCTATGGTGAAAATCCCTTTTCGCATCCGGCCCCTTTCGGGGCGGTTCACACATTCACTCTCGGTAAAGTGAAACCTAAGCAAAAACTCAGATCACAAGGGGTAAATAAAGCAGTTCAGGGAGACAACTTAACCAATTTGTAGACAGAAGATGCGCGAATGGTGACAGTCAAGGGTCTTAATAGTATACAACAATTCAGCAATAAGCGCAATGCGTGTGGATTCTTTAAAGGAGTCGTCGGATTGGTTTTAGTACTCGTAACCACAAGTTTGAAGGAGTGATGAGATTCAAGTATCTTTACTCACGATAAAAGTGTAGGAGAGGATTACTAGGTTCAACTTGCCACTGGCAATTGGGATTTATATCCTCTACGTCCACTTCTGAAAACAAAATCTTGCAAATGCGTGTAAGTTGAAATTATAGCAAGTGTTGATTAGACCGTTGTCATGTATGGATGTGGGAGTTTGATCTTGACGAATGAGTACAAAACATTGCTTCCAACATACGAGAGAAGAATTATGCGTGATAAATATGCCCTAAAACGTGACGTTAGGGCTTACCGAGTTCTTTTCTATACGAATACCTGATATCCTACATGAGATCCCCGTAACACTCATCTAATGATTTGTACTGGCGGGTGTGAGATTTACGACAAAATTTGACAAATCGATTAAAATATATAATGGCATATACCTGAATATAGTTTGAAGTACACAAGGTTATTATAGTTCGAAAAAAAATTACGATAAATTTTATCCAATTATTGAGTTAAAAGGGTAACTTATATGATTTTTAGATATTTGTGGTTCACTGTATTGAAATCTCAGAGATGTTCCCCGGATTTGGCATATACCAGAATATAGTTTAATGTACATTCTATCAAGTCAATATAGTACGAAGCCCTGTAATCTAAATGAGTTCAGTGTAATTTCTTTAACAAAGAATTAGAGGGCATATCTGGCGCTAGCAGCCCCGGTTATTTAGTATATCTTTAAGTACTTAGATAGTATATCTTTAAGTTCTAATGGTTAAAACGTTTGTATAGTTGAACTTGTGTCAAGCATAGGTGGTACGCTGTAAGTGGGTTCGTACATCATATTAATGCTATGACGTAGTACTGTAGTGGTTTAAACGTAAGATTATCCACACAATAAATCTAAATAAGTGCTCTTTACCGAATGCTTATCCTCAGCGAGAAGAAACTTACTAGGTCTGAATGAGTAAATCCGATTAATAGCTCTTCATCGAATCTATTGGTGGTGGTGCATAGTAATTCTTAGTTCGTGGAGTGATTTATCTGGTTAATTCCGATAATGAACCAGACTCAAATTCCTTAACAAAATGCTGGCAGACTCATGGTGTAGACTTTAATTTTGTATACTGTTTTCACCTCTGATATCCATATTTTTTACGGGATGTGGTTTTAATACGTAAAAATTGTCTGCAATCGGAATCATAGCTGGTGGTTTGTATGAATATGACACTAGCCTCTTAAATAGGTAAATGTCGCCTAGTAATAATAAGATCTAACTAGAGGTATGTGATGGTCTTAGTTGTACTGGGCTGCACACGCGCTACAGTGCAAGTAGAGAATCCATTCGGGTACCCGAGTAATCGAGTAATCGATAATTTTACTCTATTTTCGAATAATCGAATATTCGGATTTTTTTTCGAGTACTCGATTATACATATACAATTATTATATATATATAAAATTTCCATTCTGAACATGTAACTGGTTTTATTTTAATTAAAATATACAGTTTATGTTGTAATAAATATACCATATGGAAGTTTTACAAAATAGAAAAATTGCTACATCTGTGGGTCAGCGACAAAAATATTTAAATTACCTATTGTGGATTTGTCTTTAAAATTTTTCATGTTTGACAGTGATTTACGGTTTACCAACTTAAATAACACAAACTGTTGATGTCAGCATAATCCAGCTAAAAAATAATAATATAAATAATTAGATATAAGAATTTAAAATGTAATCAAAATACTTATCTTCGGTACCGTATGAAATGGTATCATTGTTTGTATGTACTCGTATGGGCACAAACCCGTATTGTAATTTGACATTAGTCTATTACATCTATGAATGACGACCAAATTACCAACACTTAAGCTTAGCTCAATTGGTAAATATATGTAAACCAAATTTAGTTTAACTAGCCATTCACAGATGACATTGTTCATAGCAAGATGATTTATAATTATCGCAGAGATGTCACCTTCGAGTGTTAAGCCCTCGAACAACTGGCAACTTAATCAACTTAAATAAATTATTATCAATTTAGCAGTCAAACAAAAGAAAGCAAGTCGTATGCGACTAAGTAAAATAAACTAAAAAAAGGGTAGATATTACAATTAAGTGCTTATTTTTATTAAATTGAAATCACCCGTAATCAACCATCAAGTAATTGGATACGAAGCGGTAATCAACAATCACTAGAAAATTATTAAATATTTGGTGACGGAGGCCATCATCCATTATCCATACAAACATTTGGCGCCGAAACAGGGACATGCTATTTCATTCTGCACATCATCTACAATCGGAGTTATTTAAGCAAGTCATCGGAGAAGGCAGACAGAATTGCATTGTTTCCAACAGCATAACGGAGTGCAACACTTAAGCATATGTGTTAGTTATACCTTGCTTTTATAGTATCATATACTCACGCTTATCGACAAACCTGGAATCAATACCAACGAAATTAATTCTATAAGTTCCTCAACATTAATGTCAACTACTAAAATGGAGAGTCTACGAAAGCAACGTTCAGTGGTTAAAGGGTCAATGACAAAGCTCGTTACGTATGTGCGTGGTAATTTGGAGACAGCAAGCATGGATGATATGTTTGTTAAACAAGAGAGAGCGCATAAACTACTAAACGAATTCACAAGCATTGAGAGGGAAATGTTTGATTTAGATAGTAACGTGGAGTCAGTATTGTCAGAGTTTGAAGACAGTTATTACCTAGTTTTGGCTGGTTTAAACGCGAAAATTCGCAAACACAGTGTTACTACCACCCAAAAAATGCCAGCGTTAGATTACACAATGAACACGTCGCATCAACAATCGGTAGAAGTACGGCTACCTAAAATTAATATACCGACATTCGATGGAAACTATATGGAGTGGCAGTCGTTCTTCGACATCTACAGCTCTACAATTCATGATCGAGATAACTTGACAGCAGCGCAAAAATTCCAGTACCTGCGAGGACTGCTAAAAGGAGAAGTGGCTTCATTAATTCGGCATCTCTCAGTTACAGATGCCAATTACAACGAGGCTTATCAAAAACTCATTCAGCGATACGACAGGAAACGCCAATCAGTAAATGCCTTCATTAAAACGTACGTAGAGCAACCAAACATACTGCAACCAAATGCGGCAAATATTAGAAAACTAATGGACACGCTGGATGAATCAATCAGAGGACTAAAAGCATTGGGTCCAAATGCCGAAAAAAGAGATCCCTGGCTAGTTTATATCGCCGTAAGTAAATTAGATGATGAAACAAGATCCCTTTGGGCACAAGAAACCTCAGAACAGGATTTTTCCGATATTGGTGACCTATTTAAATTCCTTGGAAAACGTGTAGATATGCTGGAAGCTATAAAGGGGTACTCCAGAAAGGTCACAACCAACCGCACTTCAGTCATTCGAGCATGTCCAGTTGATACCGCACCAGTAGTAATCTGCCCAATATGCAGCCAAGAGGGACACAGAATATATGATTGCAGCACTTATAAGGGTATGACAGCAGAACAAAGATCCGAAGCAGTAAAAACGAACAAAAGATGTTACAACTGTTTGAATTGCAATCATCGTTGTTACGAATGCCGGTTCAGAGCGCGATGCCAATTATGTCATAGGAAACATCATACAACGTTGCATGGATCATCAGACGAAGACAGGTATGCCAACAAACAAGACAAACAAGCCAGTGCAATCGTACACGAGGTAACCGTGGCAGGCGATGCAGAATTACCTGCAACAGATACTGAAACATACACCACTCACCCCGTGGGAGTGCAAAGTATTTTGCCAACGACTTTGATTAAACTCCGGGATAGTAACAATCAATGGCATATTTACCGAGCGTTGTTGGACTCCGCTTCGCAAGCGTCATTCATTTCTGAAGCCTGCATGTACGAATTGAACTTGAAACGAAAAAATGGTCGTGTTCTTGTCAAGGGACTTGGCGAAATCGGAATGGGAGCAACAAAGGGTTCCACTGAGTTAGAAATCACCAATATGGAAGGTTCAACTATATTGAAGACCCATGCCTTTATTATCCCAAAGGTTTCTGGATTTTGTTATAAAAATGAACTATCAGAGGGAGATAAGTCTATGCTGAAGCAATTGCGGTTAGCTGATTCAAATACGGAAAGGCGCGGTCATATTGACGTTCTGCTGGGGGTAGATATATTTTTTAAGGCACTTCAAGAGGAAAAAATAAAGTTGGCAAGCGGTCTAACAGCCGTTCAAACAATATTTGGATGGGTAATAGCCGGAAGAACTAGTCATAGTGAAGTAGAACACACAACGACTGAGAATTTCAATGTATTGATGGACATCGATAAATCGCTTCGAAGGTTTTGGGAAGTAGAAGAAGTTCCTAAATATAATAAGCAAACGCCAGAAGAGCAAAAATGTGAGGAATTATTCCAAAAAACCACTAAACAAGCAAAGGATAATAAATACATCGTCAAGTTACCGTTTAGAGAAGCTGGATCCAAACTCGGAACGTCCTATAATGCTGCCTTAAATCGATTGAAGGCAATGGAAAGAAGATTTGAACGAGATACGGAATTTTCAGTGTTGTACAAATCATTCATGTTGGAGTATGAACAGCTAGGGCACATGGAGCAGATGCATGTGAACAATAAATGCGACATGTATTATCTTCCACATCATGGGGTCCTTAAGCCTAGCAGTGCCACAACAAAGTTGAGGGTCGTATTTGACGCGTCAGTCAAATCATCATCTGGCGTATCCCTCAATGACATGTTAATGGTAGGGCCTACTGTGC
Organism: Tipula lateralis; assembly: GCA_963932295.1. Taxonomy (NCBI): domain Eukaryota; kingdom Metazoa; phylum Arthropoda; class Insecta; order Diptera; family Tipulidae; genus Tipula; species Tipula lateralis. Next base: position 82,053,159 of record OZ010738.1, on the reverse strand, counting down.
AGTCATCACTACAAAACATACTTATACGGTTCCGTCAACATGAGTTTGTATTATGTGGGGACATTGAGAAAATGTATCGTCAAGTATGGGTCGATCACGACGATCGCCAGTGTCAAAATATTTTGTGGCGTTCCAGTCCTAAACAACAGCCGAAAGTATTTCAGCTAAAAACATTGACATATGGGACGGCTTCAGCCTCATTCTTGGCAACACGATGTATCAAAGAAGTTGGTATATCAATACGAAACGAACAACCAGAAGCAGCGACTGCCATATTAAATGACATGTATGTAGATGACATGTTAACGGGAGCCAGCACGATAAATAAGATCAACAACCTAAGAATGGTGATATCAAGCGCATTTGAGAATCATGGATTCAGAATGCGAAAATTTTTATCGAACTATACTCATCTAACATCCGCAATTAAAGGTGATATCAGTAATGGAGCAAAGGAAATCGGAGGGTCAATGATTGACACATCTAAGATCTTGGGTCTTCAATGGGACCCATATGAAGATCATTTAAAATTTTCGGTACAGCTACCTGAGCGTAATTCTCACACCAAACGGTCTGTATTATCGGACGCAAGTCGAAACTTCGATCCGCTTGGCTGGTTGGCACCTATAATAGTACGAGTCAAGATCCTGATGCAGAATATATGGATGCAAAACTTAGGGTGGGATGATGAGTTACCAACACAGACATTGAAAACATGGCTATCTATTCGACAAGACATATGCAACTCCACCGAAGTGCGAATTCCACGATGGATTCAGTCAACCGACACAATCCAGTTAATTGGATTTAGTGATGCTAGCGAGCAAGCTTATGCGGCTGTGATTTATGCAGTAGTAAAAACTGATGAGGGCATCAAATCTAATTTAATCACCGCTAAATCGCGTGTAGCTCCAGTGAAACAAATTAGTCTACCGCGGCTGGAGTTGATGGGTGCTTTACTGTTGACGTCATTGATGCAACTGGTCGAGAAATCACTAACAATAACACACGGCAAACTAGCACTATTCACTGACTCCCAAGTGGTTCTAGATTGGCTATCCGCACATCCTAGACGTTGGAACACATTCGTGGCCAATAGAACCAGCCAAATGCTAAATCTATACCCTAGAGCACAATGGTATCATGTGGGAACAAAGGACAACCCTGCTGACTTAGCTTCCCGTGGTGCACTGATCAGTGAGTTAATAAACAGTGATCTATGGTGGCATGGACCAATTTGGTTATCTGACGAGACCCAAATGCGAGCAATACAAACTAACAACGCCAAGCCTCGCAAGGTGACAACAATGGAGTTGCGGCATGCAAATATAGATACATTTATTATATCGACTAGCAATTTTTTTGAAGAATTTTTCAATAGATTCTCGAGCTACCAAAGGATGGTGAGAATATTTGCACTGGTGCGAAGATTCATCTATTGCCTCAAGACAAAAACACGCTCAACCGAAACAACCAGGGAAGATATACTAGCAGCTGAAAGTATATTATTAAAATATATCCAAACTTCAGTATGGGCTACTGAAATGAACGCATTGACGAACAAAGCCATCGTACCAAGAAATAGCAATCTGGCAAGTTTACATCCATTTGTAGACAGCAACGGTATTCTTAGAGTTGGGGGGCGAATACAGAAATCTATAGCATCTTTTGATACAAAACATCCAATCATTCTTCCAACCAAGCACCATGTAGTGAGATGCATTGTAAGAGATACGCACTTAGCACACAGTCATCCAGGAATAAGTCTGTTAACTAGCATTATCCGTCGCAGATTCTGGATTGTCAAAGGAAAACTAATATCACGGGCTATTGTCAATAAATGCATTCAGTGTATAAAGCACAACCCAAAAAACGAACAACAACTGATGGGAAACCTGCCACCCGAGAGAGTGCAATATATACATCCATTCCACAGCGTCGGCGTAGATTATTGCGGGCCATTTAGGGTACATCCAATCAGACGACGGGGCCAAACACCAGTAAAGATGTATGTATGCATATTTGTATGTTTGAGTACTAAAGCAGTGCACATAGAAGTTGTAGGAAACCTAACAACTGAAAGCTTTATTGGTGCTCTAACACGATTTACCGCTAGGAGAGGGACCTGTCATACTATTTATAGCGACAACGGTACTAATTTTGTAGGGGCAAACAATTATTTACAGGAATTGTTCAAGTTTATTAAACAAAAATCATCCGAGATAGCAACAGCGCTACTACAATTCAGAATAAATTGGAAATTCATCCCACCAGGAGCCCCACACATGGGTGGCATATGGGAGGCTGCGGTCAAACAAGCAAAAATCCATCTAGGTCGTGTGGTAGGTGAGTCGATCCTCACTCTAGAAGAGTTCCATACGCTACTAACAAAGATCGAAGCAATTATGAACTCCAGGCCGTTAGCAGTAACAGAATGTGAAGAAATTGACTGTATTACTCCGGCTCACTTTCTTATTGGCCGCACATATACGGATATGGCAGAAGAGCAGGTATCGGAAGTGATCGTATCGCCATTAGCCAGATGGCGCTTGGTCAAGCAGATGCATCAACACTTTTGGAATCGGTGGCATCGAGAATACCTTACGATTCTGCAAAGGAGACAAAAATGGACCAAGGAGTATAAAAACTTAATGGCTGGTGATGTAGTCCTAATTGGAGAACTGGACTTACCATCAGCATGTTGGAGCTTAGGGAGAGTGATCAAAACGTTTCCTAATAGTGATGATAAGGTCCGAATAGTAGAAGTTCGGGTTGCCAATACAAATAAAATCATACGACGTCCAATACATAAATTATGCAAATTGCCTGTGCATCACGATGAATCAGCCGATTCATGGCCGGCGGAATGTTGATGTCAGCATAATCCAGCTAAAAAATAATAATATAAATAATTAGATATAAGAATTTAAAATGTAATCAAAATACTTATCTTCGGTACCGTATGAAATGGTATCATTGTTTGTATGTACTCGTATGGGCACAAACCCGTATTGTAATTTGACATTAGTCTATTACATCTATGAATGACGACCAAATTACCAACACTTAAGCTTAGCTCAATTGGTAAATATATGTAAACCAAATTTAGTTTAACTAGCCATTCACAGATGACATTGTTCATAGCAAGATGATTTATAATTATCGCAGAGATGTCACCTTCGAGTGTTAAGCCCTCGAACAACTGGCAACTTAATCAACTTAAATAAATTATTATCAATTTAGCAGTCAAACAAAAGAAAGCAAGTCGTATGCGACTAAGTAAAATAAACTAAAAAAAGGGTAGATATTACAATTAAGTGCTTATTTTTATTAAATTGAAATCACCCGTAATCAACCATCAAGTAATTGGATACGAAGCGGTAATCAACAATCACTAGAAAATTATTAAATATTTGGTGACGGAGGCCATCATCCATTATCCATACAAACACAAACTATAAGTCAAAAATTAAATTGAAGATAATACATAATAAGAATCTAGTTGAATATGAAAAAACGTTTGTTTGCTAAATAAAATTTTGTAAATCATCAAATTTATTGTATTCTATTGGCTCTAATTAACTCTAAATGAGTGAAAAGGTAAGAAATGTATTGAACATAAAACGAAGTTAGATTTTTTTCCATAAATGAATTTATTTTTTCTGCCTTCAAAAAATAGACCCATTGCAATTTAACCATGTCATCACAAAAATCTGGTGTTTGGAAGCACTTCCGAAAACTTAATAAAGACGAATCTAAATGTGAAACCGCCAACTGTGGTGACATTATTCAATGTAAAGGGGCACTACCGCTGGAATGATAAACCATCTTAAAAAACACGGGATTGAGATTTCACCAAATATTGTAAACGAAGCTGGTTCATCTAAAAAATTTAAACTAAATCATACTCTTGATATGTCAAAGTTTGTAATCCGAGTTTCATTGAATGAAATATTAGCCAAATGTGCGTCTAAGGATGGTTTTTCATTTAAATCAATTGCTCATTCTGAGGCTATTAAGAGGTTCGTAATGAGTCGTAATTGCAACATGCCTAGAAGTGCGACAACAGTGCAGAAATGCGCGATGGAATTTTATAATAATAAAGTAGAAGATTTAAAACAGGATATTACTAAAATGGTTAAAAGTAAAAATAAATTTTCCATAACAGCCGATGAGTGGACAGATATTACTATGAAGCGGTATATGAATATAACGACTCCTTGAATTAAAAAAGGCTGAATTTAAAAAGGCTGACTTAAAAAACGTGTTTTTATATGGAAAATTGGGACTTTTTTTAATTCATTTTTTTTATTAAATTTTGTGAATTAAAAAAGGTATTTTACAAAAATAAATTTAATTTAAAAATGACATAAAAAAGGCATATTTTATGTCATTTTAGAAACAGTAATCTTAATTCATTTTCCAAATGGCATAAAAAATGCATGTTTTTGTCATTTTATAAATAGATATTTTAAATCATTTCCAAAATGAATTAAAAAATGCATATTTTAATTCCTAATAAACTGCAAATTTCTGGAACACTAATCTTATTTTAAAATTTTTTGTTTCTCTTAAATTATAAGAGGTTGAAAATAAATACATGTGTTTTCATTAATGAAAATTTGCAAAAGACAATTGCAAATTTTTAGAAAATTAAAGCCATTCGAAATTTTCAAGTAATGCTTTCATTAATGAATTTTAATTCATTTTCTATATGAAAAAGGAACATTTTGGTTCAGTTATAAATAAATATCTTAATTCATATTCAAAATGAATTAAAAAATGCACATATTATGTCAGTTTTAAACACAATTCTTAATTCAATTTCAAAATGACTTATGATATGCATTTATAAAGTCAGCTTTTTTTATTTCATTTTCATACAGATTTTATGTCATTTTTAAAATGAAATAAAAACACTCATTTTAAGTCCAAAAAAACACTTTTTTTAAGTCAGCCTTTTTTAATTCGGGTCCCCGAATATAACACTTCATTCCGTTTCCGAAGCAGTTCAACATGTTCTTGGTTTGGTTCCTATTGTTGGAAGCTGTGATGCTGAAACAACTCTACAACTGATTAAAGCAAAACTACACGAGTTTAATATTGATTTAGATGTCGACGTCGTAGCTTCAACTCACGATGGTGCTGCGGTGATGGTAAAGTATGGACAGGAAATCAAAGCCATCAGTCAACTTTGTTTGAATCATGAATTCATCTTGCAATTGTTGATGTTTTATATAAGACAAGTTCCAACGAAAATCTCGTTTTGTTAGACAATGATGAAATCTCAGATAATGAAGATAATTTTAACAACGGTAGCGAAAGTGAAGAGGATAATGAAAACAAAAACATCAGCTTCAGTCATTTTCATATTGACGGAAACATAAACTTTGAATCATTTGATGAAGAGGCAACAATTATTTCAAAACCACAAATTGCTATTGCTTTAAATAACACTCGAAAAACCATTAAATTTTTTAGAAAATCTTCGGTGAGAAACAGTTTGCTTCAAAAACAGATTATAGTTTAAGAACAAACAGAACTACAATTACTTCTTGATGTGAAAACTACATGGAATTCATTAGTTCCTATGATTAAACGATTTATTAGGGTATTTGATTGTATCACAAAATCTCTGAATGGATTAGGAGCCAACGAATTTGATGCAAAGGATTTAGAGATTCTCAACGAAGTTTTGATGGTACTTGAACCATTGGAACTGGCAGTATTGGAACTTAGCCAAAATTGTTCAAACTTAATGATTGCCGAAGGAGTATTTATCCACCTGTTTAAGAAATTGCAAGAAATGAACACAAAATTGTCGATTGAGATGCTAGAGGCACTAAAAAATCGTTACATTGACCGAAGGCAAAAAACTGTGATTTCTCTTATGCTCTTTTTGCAAAGTGGGAAAAAGATACATACGCTTTCCATACCGCAAAAGTAACGAACATTTAGTGTATTCGTTGAAATCAGAAATAAATTGTTTGGCTAAAAATCAGTTTGACCGACTTTTCGACAATAGTGTTCAACATCAAACTATAAGTCAACAATTATTAGAATCGGGAGCATGCAAATGCGCAACAAAATAAGTCATCGTATATAGAAACGCTAGAGACCATCCAAGGCCTTGTGGCCACTTCCAAAGAAAAATTTGAGAAAAAAAATATATTGAATGATATGAAAATTTTGGAATCTACAGGAATGCGTAGCGAAAAACTGGATTTGCTTTTTCGAGCTTTAACCACCATTCAGCCTACATCCATTGCAAGCGAGCGGGTATTTTCAATAGCACGGGTAGAAATAAATTAAAACCTGCAACGCTAAATGCTTTAGTGTTCCTAAAGTATTACTTTTTATTAAAAAATGAATAAAATGTACATATTTTATATTATGTTTGTTTTTTATTTAATTTATATTAAAAAGTAATCGGTTACTCGGGTAATATTTACAAAAATACTCGATTACTCAAAAAATCAGAACTTCGAGTAATTTGGTCTCTCTAAGTGCAAGTATCAACGAGTCCTCATGCTAAACAACCTTCGTGGTTAGGATTGTTGATTGAAACTGTTCATATAAACCTGGAATTCCCAGTAAATGCGGGTCATAAGGCGCATAATTATTCTATTTAATTGTTTGGTGAAGGCCTCCATGGAGCTGTGATTGCAAAGTCCGCATGACGGATCAGAGGAATCTTAATAACTATCTTAATAAAATAAAGAATTGTGATGGCCTAAGTGGATGATGACACAATGTGATTTCTTCCCAGAGCTCTGCATGTTAGCGTGAAGAAATTTAAAGAAGCGTGGTTAAACGGCTAGAGAAACTATGACACTCAAAAGATAGCCAAATGCATCGTCTTTATAGTTTTTTGCCGAACTATATCGACTTGATAGAGTGTACCTTTACCTTTATTCAGGTATATGCCATATCCCGGGAACACCCTGAGATTTGACCAAAATTCAATACAGTGAAGCATTTGTAGATATTATAAAATTCGTGTTTATTTTTTTTCAAAATAATAAAAAAGAAATAAATTAATTCATTTAAAACATTTTAATATTTTTTATTGTTTTTTAACTTGGTGTTTTATGTTGTGTAGGTTAACAAATACATGTACTGTAGGTAAACAATCTAACAATTTGTTTCGTACTGAACAGTTGTTATACCAATACATTCATTTTTTTGTCAAATTCTTCCCACTCGTTTGCACTGGTATCTACTTTGACCTGCTTGACTGTAAATTTTACTATCGTGACACAATTTTGGGCTGACATTGTTCACATATCACGATAGATATATATTTGGGCTGATATCTATAAAATGAGGTGTTAGAATGATTTTTCGGGCTGACACAATTCTGTATCAACGTCACACACATATAGAAACCGGCCTAGTTATTAACGAAACAACAAAACTCTTCTTAATTGTTTGAATTTCTATTGATTCTGGAACAGTACAATTGATTAAAAATAATCCTATTTATTTACCGAATAAAATATGGCGAAAGTGAAAATTTATGAAAATCATTTTTCGTCGCACCACGTTTTTCATTCCATCAACCCAAATAATAAAAATAATTTTATTATTCCATCTACATAAATGCAAAAACAAATATAAACTGACACAATCATATAATCTTCCCGCATATAATAATCTGACAATGACAATACAAGATCAGTGTTTTCCTCAACGAATATACCATATAGGTATACGAGTGCGTATGTAACAAATGTGCTTTATGCTTTTCGCGTTCGCAATCTATATAATAACTCAACACAATGTACGGAAGCGTACGGAGGATATATACTAAAACCAGCGTGGTAGACATTATGTTTGAAGTATAAATGATATATAAAAGCTTTTTTTTAGTATCGAGAATTAGTGGGGAGTTAATGCTCGTGTGTATGTGTGTGTGTGTGTATATCTAAATTATGTTATATATTCATCACATGTCGGGAAAATGAAATAAAAAAAAATGTTTCCCTTATTTTTCCCAAAATTACTGTAATATTGAATGTAAATCTTTTATTATGTATTATTTTAATCTCATTAATTGAAATGGAATTAATATTGTATTTGCCGTGGATTTTTCGTACAGGTTAAATTTGTTGATTATGTGTTCACAACTTCACATCGGCTCGGGTTAATCGAAGGAAAAAATTTATTTTATGGGGTTGATGCAGACATACACAGTATCAATTTTTTCAGTATGAATTATTGATTACATACTAGAATACGTATAACACGATGTTTGAACTGAAACGTTCTGATGTCGGAATACGTTGGATTGGATGATTATAGATGGAGTTAATGTATTTATAATTAAATATTAATCAACAAATTCGTTAAGATATATATAAAGAATATACATATATATATATATATATATATATATATATATATATATATATATATATATTTATATATATATATATATATATATAAATATATATATATATATATAAATATATATATATATATATATATATATATATATATATATATATATATATATATATATATATATATATATGTATATATATATATATATATATATATATATATATATATATATATATATATATATATTTAGATATATATATATATATACATATATATATATATATATATATATATATATATATATATATATATTAATATACATATGTATATATATATATATATATATATATATATATATATTTAGATATATATATATATATATACATATATATATATATATATATATATATATATATATATATATATATATATATATATATATATATATATATATATATATATATATATATATTAATATACATATGTATATATATATATATATATATATATATATATATATATATATATATATATAGGTATGCTAAATCGGTTAAACAATGTAACGGTCGCAGGGTTGTTACGTAAACTCTACACCGTTATCAGAATCTCTAAGCAGGTATATTGATGACGCAGCACATTTGCCAGGCTATGACCTCAGAGAGAAAAAATGGTGGGGTTCTTGTCATCACTGCTTCGAGCTAGATGTGTGCTGCTTTTGCATCTTTCATAAGATTATGTAATACGGCGGAAATACTATGTAATAACTATGAAAAATATATCTATATGTGGTAGTTCAATGTCTCAGCTGATGCCACATGAAACGTTGACTTGATCCCTCCCCGTGCTTTTTAAAAGAATTTTGCACGCCCAGCGTAGTATCTCCATATCATCCGGCACTAATTAATTTTTTTTTTTTTAACACATTTTACTATAACACATTACGCACACTTACAAAGGCTAAAGAAAAAAAAAAACGAATTTAATTTTAGGACTTTACATTTATTAATTTAACAAAATATCAGCGAAAATATATATAGATGTAAGTAGATATGTACAATATTCACTACCACGCATTACAAGTGCGTCCTGTATTTTTATTTGGATTTAATTTTTAAATGTCCACCATCCTAATATTACAATCATGTAACAAAAAAAACCCACACACACTTTAAATAGTGAGGTATTCAAATTCATACTACGATAAATTATCGATATATATATTGATTACGATTTGCATACGGTTTATGACGAAAAAATATAATTATGTATGTATGTATTGGATAAATATAAGAAAATATATATTAACAAAAAAAACAAAAGACTTACGATACTACAGCGGGGAGTCCAAAACCATGGCTTTGTGTTCCTCAGCTTGGTAATTAACCTATATAGGAATTCTTAAAACTAATCTATACATTTTTTTTTCCTTAAAGGAAATCCATTCACATCATATTTTATTTCACATGCATATATATGTATATATATATATATATATATATATATATATATATATATATATATATATATATATATATATATATATATATATATATATATATATATATATATATATATATATATATCTGTGGCCACAACCAATAACTGCTTAAGTCGAGTTTATTTTCCAAAATAGTTTTGCAAATAAACAGCCGTCAAACAATAAATTAATGTACAGGAAATGTTTGAAGCCCAAATAAAGTCGCGTTTCTGGACAATATAAAATTTGTTATACAGAGTTCAAGCAAATATCTAAAACCTTTCAAAAATTTCATTAGATCTATATTTTGGGTGATTTTGTTAGATAGGCAGTTCTTGCAAAATAGAGACCACTCAAACGGGAAGCTAAAATAACTTTAGCAGTTTTCCCCTATTTTATAAATTAAAATCCATACAATAAACAAAACATAAGTAGTTTTTCTACTTCAATTTATTACTTATTTCATAACTTAAGCTAAAACATAGGCACTCTTATTTTAAATTTTATGAGTTAAAGAAAACAAAATTAAAAACATATGAGCTAAGATGAAGTAGCAGTGCTTATTGGTCTTCGATGTCATCTTTTTCTGTCAAATCTGGATGAGTATCTGGCATATCTTCAGTTAGCAGGGCCTCATAAAAGGGATGAACTCGCCTGTCTATTAAAGGAAGTAAATCCATTAGATCCCTCTTTTTGGCAGAATTTATTTTTAGTGGGGCTGAATAACATTTTTGAAGCTCTGAAGACGGTATATTATTGAAACCCCTACGTCGTATATTCAAAATCCGAAATGGTTCATTATCGCTTAATGTAGTCTTGAATTGAATACTTCCGGAATCCTTAGTAAATCTGAGCCATTTTACATCGTTCCACAGAAACTTTTGCCCATTTTCATCTACTTTGCGCCACATTAGTTTCGTTTTGGCAATAAGGGAGAAGTTCAGAATATCATCTTGGTTCATTTCGTGGACATGAAATCTGTTTCCAGTACCAACGGATCTTATAAATTGATACCAATCCCTAGGCTCGTGTATTTTGATGGTGGTTTTTTTCTTTTTTCGCTCGATAACTGAATGATCCGAATCACACTCCATATGACTATGCCCAGAAACCATAAATTTATGGTCAATTAGCTCCAAGGAACTTTCGTTTATGTTCTGCATGAATAAATAAAACATCGTTGCAACGAACGAGTTTTTGTTTTGACCGCTACAGTTATCGCTGTAAAATACTATGAATTTGGTTGTAAACGAGACGCTTTCCAAATGCCGGTAAATGCAAGATGCGATTTCATTGCCTCCTCTTTGTGCGATAGCCTCATGCCACATATAGCAGTGTGCTTCATTGGTATTACAGTCATGCACCGTTAAATTGAACGTCCATAATTGACGTTTATAAAAAGATAATGATGTTCTTAAGTATGGCGTTGGCAAGCATTGTTGCAAATCAAAAGTGAAAACCTTAGCTTCGGGACAAGTTGTGGCTAAAATTTTGTCATTTTCCTTTGTTTTGAACGCAAGGTCTGCATCTTGGTGATGCTCAGTTTTTTCCATTAGTAATTTACGTTTCTCTTCTTGATCAGCAACATTAATTTTCACGGCTAGGATTTCACACTTATTACAAGTGTCAGTTTTTGGAGATTAAAATTTTAAGTTCATTGTTTTAAATATCTCTGAATATTTTGAGATTGAAACCGGTTTTTCCCTATTCGAACAGTACAGCTCGTACATTTTCGAAATAGTCAGATCGCTGTGTAGGTATTTTTTTGCCGTATCACGTCTGGTATAATGACTCTCGTACGCTGGGAAACTGTTGATGTGGTCATGTATATCCCGTATTTTCTCATCGGTTATTTTATTTATCGCCGCTCCTTTTCCACGTTTATCTGCAGTAATTGATGAAACTGATGAATTCAGCTTTTTGGCTATAGCAGTTTTGAGAAAACCGTCCGTTTCACTAAGAGTAAGTTTAAAACATTTTTGGCACACGTTGATCCTCTTTGTCTCTATTTCAAAGAAATAATACGTAGTATGATCTCGTTTTCGTGGTGCTACCGCATTTTTTTGAAGAGTTTGAGTTTTTTTCTCACGGATTTCTATCAAACCTGTAAATAATTTAGAATATTGTAGTTGTTATAGAAACCTAAAGAAATTTTCCTCACCTGATACAAAAGCAAGCCTAAGATTATAGCTGCCTAGCTCCCAATACGCATTAAAAATAATACATTGCTGTTCATACGATATGTTGAGACAACATTTTTTTCGACACATCGAAAGCGCTATACACTCTCGAGCGTTGACTTTTTTACCTTTCGTATTCAAATATGATTGACCTTTATTACGTGCGGCTTGCATTTTCTTCAATTGCTTCTTGCCGGACATTTTTCTCCCCACAGAGTTTATCATAGAGGCGGAAGATTCTACATTATTCGCAACATTAGTTAAATTGTCTTGTTGATAATTGTGTGATTCCGAATCGCTTGCCAAATTGCTTTCCAGTTCTTTACCTATCATTTCAATGTTGCTATCAGTGTCATTGTTGCTTGATATCAAGGGATTATAATTAGGATCTATTATGCTATCGTCACAATCTTCGTCAAATTCACCTTCATTTTGTTCTGGATAATAATTAACAATAGGGAAGTTTGTTCCATCATTTTCTTGAAATGTTTTGTATAACATATTTTAATAATATTAAAAAACAAAAAATTTACACAAAAGATATTAAATTTGATTACCTGATCCTGGAAATTCATCTACTTGCTGTCGCTGACAGTTTTGTTGAACCAGAATATTTTGAGTTGTTGCTCCATCTGCCAAATTATCTAAAAAAAATTAAACAGTTAATTAAAAAGGCGATAACTTTAATCGTCCAACTTACCGTTAGTTGCTTTGTTTAATCTATCCTCAACTTCATTATTGTGTGGAGTTGGAGGTCTCAATTTAGCTTGAGCTAACGAAACCATCATAAGTGATTGTTTCATTTTTGTAAATTTTAAAACACTAACGTAAATCACGAGCCACCTTATCATTTTTTTAAATATAGTATAAAAATTATTTATTCACTCTTGATAATAACTGCTTAAGTATGTTTTACACATAAAATAAAATTTATAATAACTTCTAAACAGTATTTTATTTTTTACCATGAACAAAAAATAACACGCAATAACTGCCAAATAACAGTTAATTTTCCCGTTTTTATTTTTCGATTATAAAAAAAAAGGAAATAACTGCTTAAGTCACGTTTATGGTAAAAAATTTGTTAATTTCAATTTGTAATAACTGCTTAACTCGAGTTTAATTTTGAATATTTTCCAAACCTGCAATGTGTTCGATATAAGAAAACAACTTAACTTGAAATAAATCGATAACAATTTATTATTACTTATTCAAGTTAAAATAAAAATGACTTTAGCAGTTCTTTCAAAATCATTTATGGACTGTAATGACTTTAGCTGTTTGAACTATTTTGAATTCTTTTTGTACTAAAAAGCTACAAATTTCTCGATTAGGTTGAAATACAGTTTAAAAAAAGAGAACTAATAATTTAATTAAAACCAAAAAATCGATTAAAGTCGACTTTAGCGGTTATTGGTTGTGACCACAGATATATATATATATATTTTTTTTTTGTAATCACTATATATATACTTAATTTTAAAATAATTAATATTTTTCACACTAGATATCTAACTTTTTTTTTTTTTTTGTTACACCACACAAAACATATCAGCGTCCGCTAATCCCAGATATTCCCGGTGATGGTGGGTCTTGTATCTTGATCTGGAATACCGTCCGATGGATGGAAATTTTTTCTTTTTTTTTTATATATATACACAAAGGTATACCAAAATCTATATTTAATACAAATGGCGGTAAGGTCGCGTGGTTTGTGTAAAACCACGTTGATCTTCGACTATGCGACTAAGGGTACTCCGCGACTGTTAGGGAATATGATACAAATGATCATAAATAAGAAATAATTTATAGAAATGTGAATGTCTATTCGTACCTGTTACCGCCGATTTTATGTAGGATGAGAGATTTCACGTATAGATAAATATATATTTTCTTTTTTTTTTTTCTCTCTAATGCCGATCCAAGCAATGCTGATGTGCAAATGATCAAAATAAAACCAACGGAGTCCAAGTATTAGAACAATACACACATAGAATGCATTACGCATACCTTAAACCTTAATACATAATTACACTAATTTGAAAACACTATATCTATACATATACACTATATATATACACAGGGATGTTAAATCGTTTGAACTTTGTAGTTATGCAGGCTACAAATCGTGGGGCTGTCCTACACCTTGAGAGAGTCTCTATAGCCGGGCTTACTTAAACTATCATGCCTTAATTAAAATGCGATTAGTTCAAACTATCAAATAGTCACATTGATTAGATTCAAATAAGCATGCAATTTCATAAATATTGATTATCATCGTATATCTTTGGCGTGGTAAACGCCTAATGATTTTCCATTTTCCAAGACAACCTCATATGCTACGTTTCCGATTTGTTTAGCTATTACAGCTTTTACAAATTTAGGGGATAATTTTGCGGAATGCTGTTTACTTGCATCACTAAGAGTAAAATTTCTTACAAATACCTTTTCCCCGGGTTTGAACGTTCGAGTTCTTACTCTCAAATTATATCGGTTGGCATTCTTATCATAAGCACTTCTTAGATTTTTTAATACCATATTTTGCGCAATCGTCAACTGATTTGGAATAGATATTTGGGCTTCTGGTTCTCCCAAGCAGCTTATTTTCCTAAGTAATTCATAGGTCCCACCGTGTGTAATTTTGTGTCTACCGAATACCAAGTAATGTGGAGAATATCCTGTTGAAGAATGATTAGAGTTTTGTAGTGCTCCACTGATTTCGTCTAAGTGTTCATCCCAAGATCGATGGTCGTTATTTACATAAGACCTTATGGCAGCAAGGATGGATCTGTTTACACGTTCTGATGTATTAGCTTGTGGACTGTATTTGGCAGTGAACCTATGTGTAACACCGTGTCTCTTAAGGAAGTTTTGTAACAATATAGATTCAAATTGTTTCCCATTGTCTGATAACATAATTTCAGGAATTCCGAAGGTATGAAATATTCGTGATGAACTTTGGACAACTTTACTAGCTGTAGCGCTGCGCACTGGTTCGATAATCGGAAACCTAGAGAATTTATCTAAAATGATTAATATATGAGTATATCCGTTTCTTGTGCGAGGATATGGTCCTAGGAAGTCGATATACAAGAACTGAAATGGTTGAAAAACTTCTACGAAACTTCCCATTTCTGGTCTGGTGGTGTGGTTTACTCCCTTAGTTGCCTTACATACCTCACATTTATTAATAAATTCTTTTAATTGATTAACCATTCTTGGCCAAAAAAAAGTACCGTTGTAATAGTTGAATGGTTTTAGCTATTCCTTGGTGTGCGGATGAAGCCGGGGTATGGGAATTTTCGATCAATTTAGCGTTTAAAGATTCCGGGACAACTAGTTTCCAAGTTGCATTTTTATCAGAGACGTCGGCCTGCGGTTGATCATTTGTATTGATGTACATTTTACCTTCTGATATTCGAAAATTTGTGTTAACATCAGGATTTTGTTTTAGAGCTGTTATTCGATTTATATAATCAGGTTCTTCGAACGCTGGCGAGTTAAGATCAAATGTGCTGCGTCATCAATATACCTGCTTAGAGATTCTGATAACGGCACCGAATGTAAAACTCGTAACACAGACGTAATATAATAACACACGGCCGTTACAACAAAGCCACCAAGCTAGCTCGAATTATAGTTTCTTTTGTTTTAATCAATTCCCACATTCAGTCAATGTCCTCATCCACTGAGATCACCTGTTTAGCATCGATAACAAAAAAAACAACTGCCGATGTTGGGCTTAAGCCAGTATGTTAACCACTTTTGTATTTTCCTTGCATAAAAAGCTGCTAGAAACCACCGAGAGAGGCACCAGAAACCGTTAGAAGAATAAATAGCCACGATTCCGGCGGAGAGCATACATCGTAAGAAATAAAAAAAAAATAGATGGCAGATATGGGTGCGGCAAAAAATGTGCCAAAACACCCTCCAGATTTTCGAAATGTGGCGAAAATCTCGAGTTGCTGTAAATAGAGATTCGCGGAACACTTACCAGGAGGCGCAAAGCTGGAGAAAAAAACTGGAGAGAGGCAGTATAATTTGGACCGTCAAAGAAGTGTGTTATGGTAATGAAGAAAAAGAAGAGTGCAATAGTCAAATTATTTGTGAATTTTGTTTGTAGTGTGATAATAGCCCAGATTGTATATTAGGACAGTATATAAATATATATAAAAACGTAGTAGCACACAGTGATGGTGTCTGTGTTGCTAGAGCAGTCGAGACAACGTGTCAGCAGAGAATTACACGCAGCACTGCAATACAGTTGAGTTTTCCATTAACTTAGCTTCCCACATTCTCACTCCCGATCCCAAATTATCCTTCTGATCCGCACAATCACGTTGGTATAATTCAAGTTGCTTGGTGGTTTTTCTGGTGACATTTTTGGATACCCCGCCCGAGTCCATTCACTCATATACAAGAGCAAAGCCGGACATACGTGCTGGTAGACTGGTGCCCAACTACAAGTTTTTTTGGTTCTCTACCCAAACCACAACCAACGCGGAATGGCACGTTACAATATATATATATATATATATATATATATATATATATATATATATATATATATATATATATATATATATATATATATATATATATATATATATATATATATATATATATATATATATATATATATATATATATATATATATATATATATATATATATATATATATATATATATATATATATATATATTTATATATATATATATATATATATATATATATATATATATATATATATATATATATACATACATATATATATATATATATATATATATATATATATATATATATATATTTATATATATATATATATATATATATATATATATATATATATATACCGGAGGGTGTTTCTTTTAAACTGAGACGATCAAATATCTCGAAAAATAGCCACTCTATGGGAAAAATGACCATAATCAAAATTTAATCATACCGCGGGGGAAATGCATTAGTGCAATAGTGTAAAAATAGTCCCTCACTTCCCGCTTTATAGGTGTGGCGGGGGTAACTTTTAAACCAAAACAGGAAGCCATATGTTTTATTGCAGATACGTATAATCGACGAAATTCAATATTTTCAATTTCTGCTTCTTAGAACACACGCATTCGATTCTGCAGGGGAATCAAATAATTTTAGCTTAAAATAAGTGTTCAAAATGATGGCCTGCGACTTTAATGCACTTATTAATACGCATTTCAAATGATTGTATACAACTGAGAAGTGTGTTTGGTTGAATTTCAGCACACGCATTTCTGTTTCGCTCAATCATGTTCTCACGTGTTGTTGGTTCTTTGTAAACTTTGTCTTTGAGATAATCAGAAATCTGGCGCAGTAAGATCTGGTGATCTGGCAGGCCAATTTATCGATCCAGCGACCATTGAAATCACGATCAAGTATTTCACGTTCCACCACTGAATAGTGTACAGGATAACCATCATGTTGAAACCACATGTTCCGTCTCACTTCTAAGCTCAAATTTTCAAGTAATATTGGCAGTTCATAATCCAAAAAATTTCGGTACATTTGACCATTCAAGTTGCCTTCAATAATGTGGGAGCCTATGAATTTGTTACCAATTATTCCACACCACACGTTGACAGTCCAAGGACGCTGATGTTCAACTTAACGAAGCCAATGCGGATTTGTAACACTCCAATAATATATGTTATGTCGATTAACCATTCCATGGTTTGTACAAGACGATTCGTCAGAAAACGTTACGCAACGAACAAAATTGGGGTTTTGTTGTATTTGTTCACGCGCTCGTTGAAAAAAAGTTACCCGATTTTGAAAAATCAGCGCCATGAAGATCTTGGTGTAAACACATGATATGGATGATACTTGTGCCGTTTTAAAATTCTTCAAACAATGGTGAGGGACAATCCGGAATCGTGACTTATTTCTTGTGTACTAACATGACGATTATGAGAGCTATGAGTCCTCTTTTGCGGTTGAACATTTCCATCAGTAATAAATTGTTTGATAGTTCTTCATTTGGCCGTACTAACGTTGAGCGTAAATAGAAACCGCATTTCCAAGATTTCTGCCAGCTTCTCCATAAACCAGAACCATTTCAATTTTCTCTGCCACAGTTACATGCTCCATTCTAAAGTATTTTATCGTTTATTTTGCAATTACGAAAAACATGAAGATAAGAAATAACACAAACGTTAATTGTAATTTACAAAACTGAATAAATTGTTTTGATGACGAATTTTATTTCAAATGTATTGCAGAATCGAATGTGTGTGTTCTCAGAAGAAATTGAAAAAATTGAATTTCGTCGATTACAACGCCATCTATCATGCACCGAACTAAATATTTCATTCAAATCATACGTACTTTTAGTCGTAGAATCCGTATCTGCAATAAAAAATATGGCTTCCTATTTTGGTTTAAAAGTTACCCCCGCCACACCTATAAAGCGAGGAGTGGGGGACAATTTTTACACTATTGCACTAATGTATTTCCCCGCGGTATGATTAAATTTTGACTATGGTAATTTTTCCCGTAGAGTGGCTATTTTTCGAGATATTTGATCGTCTCAGTTTAAAAGAAACACCCGGTATAATGCACAAATACAAAAAATAGGGCAAATATTAAGTCCAGTTGCGTTGATGGGATGGAATTTTTCGAAGAATAAAGTCATTAAACACCAGTCATAAGATCGAAACTGATCCAGCAAAATACTATGATACCCACTTAAATATACCTGAAGAGAATACCTGGAGTAAAGTTGTCTGAGAATACCCTTGCCACCCCGCAATGGCCCAAAATTTTTATAAAACGATTTAATATTAAATAACTTATTATTGTATTAAAACGTCAGATCTTCTTTTATGTTGCTCCATACAGTTTTCAAGTAAGCAGATTAATTTATAACATGATTTTACGAACTAGTTTTTCAACATATACAGTTTGTTCTGTACACAAAGTTATTCTAGAAATGATTTAATAAACTCAAACCCATAAAAGTTTTTCTAAACTTTTATTTAAAGCACATACTGTCGAAACTAAAAAAAAAAGTTAGAACAGAAATTGCACGACTAACACCCAAAGCATATTTACGACATGTATATATGTGCATTTAGTGTAATGCAAATATATTATAGACTAAAAGCTCATTATGTTATGTACATTTTTCAACTATATGACTGAAAGCACAGTTTTTTCTACTTATGTATGTGAATTGACTGATCCTTAAATATGAAAAAATATTTTTTTTGTTTACGTTAAGCTGGCGACAAACTGAAACATTTAACGGAAGTACATACACATATATACAGTATTATACATAAACTGCATACTTGTACCAAACTATAGTAACCATCCAAAATTCAATAATGTGATGTGAATTTGCCATATTATATAAAAAGTTTTCTAATAAGAGGTTACATTTTGATATTTAAAAAAAACGAGTAAATTTTTTTGTAAAGTGGAAGTTAAGTCATTCATGTCAGCCAAATGGATTGCACCACCATACACCATTTTTGAAATTAGCTTTAATAATTTCATGTTTAAGGTCTTGATTGGTTTGTGGAGCTTTGCTTGCAAAATTGAAATTGTTTCGTTGCTTGTGTATTACCATCCGATTCCGGCCATAAAAAAGTATTAATCATGGCTCGGTAGCGTAATCTGTTCACCTTTATAGTTGTTCCAGCCTCATTTTCGAAAAAGTTCAATCACACCGCCTACTCAAAATCCGCACCAAACAGTGACACTCTTCTTGACTTTTCTGAGCCCCAAATGTGACAATTCTGCTTATTAATGTAGTCTCTGGCGTGAAAATGGATTTGTGGAATGTCTAATTCGAAAGATCGAAGAGAAATCGACAAACCTCGAATTTCTTCAACACTAGGGGCTACAGCAGCAATATTATTAGTTGTTCTTCAGCAGCAATATTATTGAGCGATGCGGACGGTTTCGTTTCTTCAATGCGTCGTTGCAGCGAGTATTGTACCAGTTTTAGTAATGGCGTGGTTATTACTTGTCAAATTTCAAAAGATGAAAACTTCAAAATTGACAGTTGCTTAAATACCAGGCTTTTCAAAATGAAAACTCTTATTGGAAAACCCTCTTAGATAGATACAGATAGTCATATTTGGTTAATATATTTGGATAACTCTCCATCAAATAATTTTATTGTTCTGTTGAAACAAATAAAAGTAGATTTTTATCTGTCCTCATGTGTACATATCTACATAGTACATTTGGGCATAATGCCAACTCAACAATTTTCACGAAAAATCAATGACAAAATTTTCCAATTTTTTTTTTGTTTTGCGATTTTTGTGTTTGGTTTTGATTTGAAAATGGTTCATAATATTTTTTGAGAGCATGGTAAATGTATTTTAGGTACACTTTAATTAGTTTTAAATAAGGTACAAACATTTGGAACCGAGATGCTTCAGAAAATAAAAGTATATATGCGGATGATTGGAATATATATGCATAAAAGCGATTGCTGAACTTCATGATAAATTCAAGTACATGTGTTTACACAGGTGAATACATTCATCTTTCAGTGTGTGTTTTTGCGTGTGTTGATATAGATGATGGTATCCAGGAACCAAATTCAAAAATTTACATAACATAACATCTATTATTGTATGCACTATTTATTTACATAAAAAATAAAAACAAACACACAAATGTATACAACATTGTGGAGGAAGTGCTCGTACTGTATAGATATACTAGAACGTGTACGAATACGTTACATTTAACTAAACTCGTGTTTACACATTTTCGCAATTTGTTACTCAAACATTTACCGAAATTGTAAAAATATTCAAACAACCTATATATGTACGTATACATCAAAAATTGAACTTACCCGGATATATTTTATTTGATAAAGCGACGAAATGTTTACTGATTGTCACAAGTGACAGAACTATTGATTTAGAGTTTATGCATATAATTGAAAATCAGGTATAGTTAGTGTGACAAGCAAACTTTGAGCTTTATAGTTTGACTATGTGGTTCATAAATTCAAAAATATCGACTAAACTTGAAATAATCTAGGCTTAAAGAGCCTAACAGCGTCTCATCCGTGAGACGCCGAACAGTGCGTGAAAGAATTGAAGAAGATCAAAATCAAATAATTCGTCACCGTTATAAATAACTGAGGTTGTGACCCTTCACTTTAAAGAAAATATTACGAAAGAATATTGGATCTTAAAAGCTTTCAAGATTCAATTTATGCAGGAATTAAAGTCAAACGACCAAAGTCCGCCAATTCGGCGAAAGGGCTGAAGCACAAACTGATATTCATTTTTACTTTCATTGAAAATATTATTAATGGTTGAATGGATACGGATAATAAGAGATTTTCGGATTGGGAGTGAGGATAAACCACAAGATTTTTTCGAAATACCATTTAACCCTTTCGGGTTCACAGAACACATTTGTGAGGGTAAATTTTAGTTTTATAAATGATCGCTTTGAAAAAAGACCAATAGATGAATATAAGTCCAAGTAGCACAATAGTGCATATGATGAAACTTGTTTTCTCAATAAAAATTTGCGTCATCAGTAAAGAAAAACCAGCACAATTGTGTAGGTTGATTTTGGGATATCGTTAGGTGCAGGAAGTTAAAACAAGCTGCAACTTTCTCAAAATTTTCAGAGCTTAATCAAGGCTGTAAAAAACTTAGATTCTTCAATATATTTGTGCACGTTTGTGTTGGTTGAACTTATGTAATTAAAAAAATAATAAATCGGTTTTAAAAATAAAAATAAATAGATTTTATTCATCTAAAAAAAAAATTATCACAATTTAAACAAAAAAAAAAATTATAAACAGAATTCAATTACATGTTTTTATCACAATATTTAAAAATACAAATTTTAATTTTTTTGAGTATGAAACTCTTTTAAGCAATTATTTTGTGTCGAAGAACACAAATAAACATTGCGCTTTTCACATCGGCAACGAGTACGACTTTTACATGTTTTAAGGCGACGGCATCTAGCTGATGACAAAGCATCCCATGCTGGCAAAATGGTCATACCCATCATATCGTTTTCCAACAGATGGAAGTGGAGAACACGTTGACTTATTTAGTTTTGTGGTATCTTCTTCATCAACGCTTCTATCCCTCTTTGTTCGCCTTACATATGTAATAAGAGCGTCCGCTAACTCTAATTTAAAATCTAGCAGATCCAGACATTTGATCTTTGAAACTTTACATGTTGAACAATCAATAAAATGATTTGTAGCTTTCAGGGTCCACTTTTTATTTTTTTTGTATGTTCTATAATATTTCATCATTTGATCTACAATGTCAAAACCGCCCATGTTTTGATTATAGTCGGCAATGACGGCGGAGCATGTAAATTTCTCGTAGCATTTTGTACTTTTTATCCACTCGGTCAACAGTGGTTATAGGATTAGTTCCCGATATTATTGATATACATGTGACACTCTTTGTGTCCTTCCACATAACCGCTGTAATTTTATTCGATCCATCATCCAAGTTAAATTCTTCGCTTTCACGCCTTTTCATGTGTCTATCCATTTTAAATGGAACCTTTTTCAATCTGTTGCTCATTATTGCGCCTTAAATTATATAAACTAAAATATTTAGCTATCAATTCCATTTAAGTAATTCAAAATGTTTACCCAGTTGCTCTGTATCCCATTTCTATACAAGTTTTTAAGAGTGGTACCGTTGTAAAGCATCTATCGAAATAGAAAAAGCTTCCTTTGGGAATGTTTTTTACTAGTCGAAGTACTACTGCTGGGCCTTATCCTAAGGTTCGATCCCCAAGATTGGTTTTATCACCCTGGGATATTTTAAAATCTACGACAAGCCAGGGCTTGTTAATACTGTCTCGCCGGACATCTACCCGTATAGGGTATCATTTGTTCATCTATGAAATATTTACCAATACTTTTGGGTATAGCGCGGCATCTATTTCTCACGACATTTATAAGTGGATCTATTTTCCAAAATAAATTCGAGGAATATGCTGTTGTTTCATTAACATCAACATAATGCAATGAAGATCTCAAATATTTAAATCGAGTTTTTGACATCGCAGAAGAAACCATTTGAAATTTCATTCCAGTTCTCCAGTACATCTCCAATCTAGGGTAAGGGATACACTCCATCGTTAAAAACATCCCGTACAGTTTTTTGATTTCATGAGCCGATGTTTTAAGCTCATAGCCACGTTTTTGTAAGCTTTATTGGTTTGTATTTGGAGCTGTATCTATAAAATGTTATTCGGAAAAATATTGAGAAAAATATGCCATGGGCGACTCAATACTTAACTCGGCAATTTCATGTTCTAGTATTGTATTTGTAGGTTACAGTTGTGCTGTAAAAAAATCTCGATGCCATACATTCAAGATTATATTTTCCGGTTGGTTATCTATATGATGGTGCATGTGGTTTACTAGCTCGATTAAATGAATGTAACCAAATGTTTTTCCTGGGAGATCACTATCAGATACCTTAGTTTTTCTTGAAATAATATTTCCAATTATTTGTCTTGCAAGACGATCAAAATAGAAAGCTATTTACATAGAATAGAATGTCAGATAAAACCAAAAGCACTTAATATTGTGCCATCACACTACCAATTTTCAATGTTTTCAAGCTCATCAAATCAATCGACGCCAAACAATTATAAACAATAGAAGATGGCGATTGATTTGCACTTTCATCGTTTGGTTTTCGACTGTCAAACCTAATCTTATTTGGATTATTGGTTTTGTCGTAGCTTTGGTCAATTTCTAAACAATTAATTAGAATTATATGGTGTCTTCCACGTACTAATATCAAAAGCCGAGTTTTTCCATATAATATATGAACAATTCTATGTATCCTATTTATTTGTTTATTTATGCTTAAAAAGGAAGGAAAAGCGCATCAATGCAACATGTATAAAATTACAATTAAAGCAACATGTATAAAATTGTTACTTCCATTAGGCATAAAAACCTGGAACAGAATTCCATGAAACAGAATTCCATAGAGAAATACCTCTAACAAAAAAAGATGAATTTAAAGACCTAGAAGAATTTCTCGCAGGCAGCAATCTAAGATTGGCGTAATGCGACCTGCTAAATAATAATTTTTTTGTATAAATAATTTGGTTCTTTAGTTTTTAGTAGCTTCCTAATAAAAGCACAAATCCGAAACTCATAAAAACTAGTTAAACTACAACGTTAGGTATAGGATGAAATATGGTCAACGTTTTGTAGGTTTCATTGACACATAATGTTTGAGAGATGGTCTAACTTTGAAGCCGTTCATTGGCTTATCTATTGATGATATTCTAGAGATTGGATTATTTTGCGAAATTAATATACAGAGACGATAATTCCATTGTACAGTTTTAACAAGTTTTTGTAGCTTTTTGAATTTGTCACATTACTGATCGCAATAGTCTAGCCAGTAATCTAGCTGGTCACCGGTTGTATATTAGTTATTCAGAGAGATTCATCAAGCATCAGGGAGATTAACATGCATCAGAGATGCATTTGAACAAACTTGATTGCTGTGAATCCATAGCAATTTATTCTACAACCACAAATCTAATGGAAAATTTGCAATCTTTATGGAGTCATGGCCTTCCAACTCTAACGCTATTACAGCTTAATCATGGACTTACACTTTTTTATGTCAGATTTACGTGGAACCATACCTAGACCAATTGCATAGTTTCATGCCAGTCTATATTACTGACATGGGTCGGCCCATGAATTCCGCACGCCAATTGAGGTTCATTCACACTTGCTCTTATCGAAATTCGAATCTCCAACTTCCGCAGCTTTAACGAAAGCGCCTTTATATCGCTTCTCAATTCTTAAATACCTAAAAAAAACATTCAAACCTCGTGTTTGATCATAAGCTTCACAAAAAATTTTGCTTTGTAGTCGAAAAAAGAAAAGCTCAGTACATATTTCTATTATTCAACATTTCCAACTCTCCTTTTATATTTTTTATTGGATTGTATGTTTGTTTCTATTGCTTTGTGGTATTTGTATAAAGAACTATTTAACCATACAACAATACATAGTGTTTTAAGATGTCTTGCCACAAGACAATTTTCAAATAGTGTTATGAACAACAGCAACATAATACCGTTCAGTGAAAAAATACATAGTTTCTTGTGAAAATGTCATACTGAGTGGCAAAATAAAACCAAAATCAATATAAATATTTGTATTGAATTTCAATTTTTATGCTTTGTTTGCATGTACAATATGTACAATGTACTTAGGTGAAAATAATATGCTTATCAAAAACTAGTTATCTTATTTGCATGTATCATCATATGCAAATCTTCATTTTTGCAATGTGAAATTGTGAAGACTATTTTGGTAAACTATGTGGTTTTTACCCAACAATCACCGCAGCTTTAACCCCTGCGCCAGTTGGTGGATTTGCTTTACGTCGTAGGAAATAAAAGCTATCGAAATTATATTAAAACGCAACAGTGTGATTGCTTTGTATATGACTGCAAAATCAAAACCAATCAATACGCTACGACATTCGGACCATTCTACGTTAAAAAATGGAGGTTAACATTAATAAACAACAACATGGCCAGAAATCTTGTTTGGTCTGAGTGCAAACCAAACGACAATTTACCCCAGAGCTCTACGAAAGGAAACACCTGCAAGGTTTCAATTGCGGTTTCTGTCATAGGACGCTCCTATAAAGACTGGTTCAAAATTTATTTACACACATCTGCATCGAAAAGGTAGGAGTAGAACCGCCCAGTTGGCGCCGTGGTTAAAGCTGCGGCAGTTGGAGCGGGAGATACCGTGGTCGAATCCCGATAGCGGGAGGATGCAAAAGGGATTTTTCACCGTACGATTACGATCGGTGGTGTGAATGAACACATCTATGACCCCCTGTTGGAGTGTAGAATTCATGGACCAACGCATCTTCCATGTCAGTACTATAGGCTGCCATGGAGCTATGCAATGTGCAGATGGTTCTACGTAAATCGGATCTATAGCCGTACGTCCTCGATTTGGCTGTAATAGCGTAAGGTAAGGACGTAAATAAGCGAAACGTGAAAGAATTGAAGGTGCCTCCAGCCCCGAAACAGATTGTAGAGATAAAACCAAAAAAAAAATGGGAACTAATTTTCTACGACAGGAATTAAAGTTTTTTCAATAGTACGTTTAACGATTTTATAGAATCTGCTTAAACAGGAGTTAGTACTGAACTTTGAAAGATTGTTGACGAAGATACAAGTATTTCCAATGGTTATTGATTTCGACAAGCTTCTTATTGAATGAAAATGCCGTCTTAACTTTGTTTGCTCTTTCGCTAGAGGCAATGAAATGTGTCTTATATGACAGTCTAGCATCAATTCATCAATTGTATGATATATTTACTAGAACTGGTACGAACCATGAGTAATTCAGAACAAGACTAATTATTACAGGTCAACTAGTTTCTTAGAAGACAGGTACCGAAATTTCTAAAATTAAAGAATTTTATTTGGAACTGTTTGATAGCAGCTCGACTATGCTGATTGACTGTTGTTGCCAGATGCAAATTTTTACATTTTTCTTAGATGGAATACTGGATGGAATAACTAACATATTAACTTATATGGTTTTATTCGTTACGCAAGTTTTGAACTGATTTGTGACGTCTTTGAATACCTCTCTGATCATAAAGATTATCTTCTTGTATTTGCCATCTCTTGACAAATATGACAAAAACATTTTTAAGCTTATATAGAGCTAACTTGCTGAGATTTAATAAAAATATGTTAAAATAGTTAATCACGGTTATATTAATTTAATATTAAATTGACTTTTTATTTAGACCTTGAGTAATGATATTCATATATTTATGTGCTACTTAGTTTTGGGGTTTAGCCCTAGCATTTAGAATCCTTTCGCATTTTTTTTAGTGTTCTATAACTTACGGTGAAGACAAACTGGGGTACGGTAATATTTCAGAATATTGATGGTAAACTCAGTTTCTTTCTGTCACATTTTTAATTACTACACTATTTGGTGGGCCATTCATTTATTGAAATGCTGATTCAATCGATAATACAAAAATTGAGGGATTCCTATGTAGCATACAAAAGTTAAAGATCCATCAGTGTATATCAAATAATTTATAAATTGTGTCAATTTCCATAGTAATTGCCAACGACAGTATGATTTCGTTAAATATTCGTTTTGGAGAAGATTTCTAGATGGCATACCATATGTTTTTAACGAGAACAATAGATGGCACGCGAAGTAATTTTTGAATGAAATCACATAATATAAAAAAAAATTTGTTTTATTTATTTATTAATTTATATAAATATAAACTCATTTACTTCAATAATTTCCATTTTCAATTAAAAACTTAAAAAAATTTTTAGTTTTTGAATTTTGGTTTCGTTAATAATTCGTTGAATATAAAACACTGTGGTTCAAAAATGTAAACATTTCGTTCAACTACTACTAGTGCCATCTTTCAATCTTTCTCTTATAGTTGTTATAAGTTATTTGGTTTATATAGGTAAATAGTTTAATGTGCGACGTGTTAGGTTATACGGAAGTATTTTTGATCGACATAATAACTTTTTTTTAATCTTTAATCTGTTTTTAGGGCTCAAGAATACTTGTTCCTAGGTTCGCTAATTTACGTCCTTACTTAAGGCAAATACAGCCCATTCGAGGACGTACGGTTATAGGTCCGATTTTCTTAGCCATCTGCACTTTGCATAGCTCTATGCCAGAAAAAGTGCTAAAATGGGTCGGCCAATGAGTTCATTCACACCACCGATCGTAATCTCATGGTAAAAAATTCCTTTTGCATCCTGCCCCTATCGGGATTCGAACCCGGTACCTCCCGCTCAAACTGCCGCAGCTTTAAATACTGCGCCACCTGAGCGGTGACAATAATTTCAACGAATATGAATCTGAGTATTTACATAATAAATAAATAACACCTAAATATAAATTAGCTCTAATAAATCATGAGATTTCATTTACTACAACGATTAGATATATTTACACAAATTTTCATAATTAAAATGTTTAAATTTTCTACTGAAAACTTATTTTTCCAAATTTTCATTTCTAACAATGATATGCTGACAACTTTATTTGGTGAATAGTGAATATGCATCACAAATTTCATAAAATGTATAATTATGCTTTTTATATAATTATATACCGTCCCATTTTCAACATGATGATGAAAATTTAAGACGAGATTTTCTTTGTCGTGGAGTTGTAATACAATTAGCTCATATTTCAGACTCTCAAATGTATTTTTCCGTGTTTTTGGAAAAACATAAGTTTCTCACTTAGATAAATTTATGCTTGTCTATATCGAAAAAGCATTGTTTTCGTCTATAATAATACCCTTCTACCCATATACCACTATCATTTCAAATACTTTACTGTATAATCTGACAAGATGTGTTGTTCTGTTCTAGAGATATGATTATTATTAAATTAAATTATAATTACCATATGCACAAACGTGTTCATATACGAATAATTATATAGGTACTATATATTTATAAGCAAGATAACTTTGAAGCTTTATTTTAAACTGACGGTTTTGACAATAAATGAATTTTTGAACGACTTTTGTGATATTTCGCACCATCTTGTTAAAACCACGACTCATTGAATTCATTTGGTTTGGGTTAAGGGCATTTTCCTGTCTGCCTATAAACCACTCCAAACAGTGACTCTTGAAGAATGTAGTTCTTCTTCGTGAATAACATGAGAACTCTCCAACCCACAAATTCGATAAAATACCTTCATTTCGTTCGAGCATGCCATTGATACAACGACGACGATTTAAATGATCTGGTGGCCACAATTTTGTGTGGAAGTTCTTGTTTGTATGGATGCAAATGAAGATCAACATGCAAAATGTGCCGTAATGTGGTTCGTAAAATGTTTTGTTCTGGTGAAAGATGTGTCGATGTCTTGATAATATTTTTGGTTTCAGGACTGTATCAGGAGTCTTACGTAATTTAAATAAATGGTATATTTATACAAGTCATAGAATTTTTTAGAACCCAGAACATTAAGTACTAAAATTCATTGATAGAAAAAATTACCAACAGATGGCCCAGCCCGTTTTCATAGGTGGACTGAGTTCCTCGATAAATCATCTAGTTTATGAATATAATTCTGTTATTTGTGTCTTTTGTGGATGTTATAAGTCGATATCATCTGCTAACCTTTGAACCGGAGATTAAATAAAAACATTGACGTCAATCGCAATATATTGAGTTACAGTTAATACTTCTTACAAAGTTCAGCGCTATTGTGATTTAACTCTAATTATGATTGGTTAACAATGGCTTGGTATTTATTGAAACATATCTAATTCTAGAGCTACTCCATTGGAGTTCTACAGGTGATTACCGGTGGTGGTTTTTATTATTCCATGAACAGTTCTCAAGATTGCATGTTTTTCCGTGGAGTTTGGGTTTTTTATATCACTTGATGGCGCGATTCTGTATAACCAGTAATTTACCAATGAGCACATCGCGATCGAGCATGATGGAACTGTTTGCTTCTCTATTCGATGTTGGTATTTCTCTGCATTATGTTCTTTATACTATAGCGAAATCTACCATCATGACCAGATGATTAGTGGGTTTTGATTTTTGCTGATGGCATTTTACATTTGATATTTTCAATTTCACTCTCTTGATTTTCAGTTTCAGATTTGAAATTTTGTTCTATTTATTGCAATACGGATTGACAGTTTTTTTTTGACTTGCTGATGATAATATAGCGGTTGCTATTTTTCAAGGCGGTCTATGTTGAATGATTTTTAGGATGATTTATCTGGTTGGATCGTCATGTGTATAGCTCTAGTTGACAGAATAACCGCTAAATTGTATGCTAATAGATGAATATTATTAACTGGATGATCGCGTTGCATTTGAAGATACTGTCAGACGATGTGTATTGCCTCTCGAGTTGGATAATGATGGGTTGTGGAGAGATTGCATCACCACATCTAATGGGTGGAGTGGTAGTGCTTCAGTTTCTTTGCTATTGCAAGATAAATGGCATATATTTACAAACTTGCTATTTATTCATTTATGTGGACTTTTATAGGAGGAATGGAGGTGGGTCGTCGAACCTCTGTTTAATGCTCAGTTCGTGTTGCATTAGTTCCAAGCATACCTAGAATCACTGTAATGGTAAGTATGTAAACCTGTGTCATACCATATCATATAGCACTGTATAGTTTAAATTCGATCGTAATATTGAAATGGTGCTGACGGAACGCTAATATGATTAAAGGTTAAGTATCGAAATCCGCGTTAGAGATAGGATGTATATGAAGTTAAGACTTATGGTTGGCAAATACGTGTTGTCAATTACAAATGTAATTGCCTTGTGCTAACAGTAGCTTAACTTTTTGTCAGGTTTCTGTAATCGGGTCGTTTTTTCTTAACATACTTTACTATAAGTGGTGGAATTTTCTTGTGCACCAAACCTTATCTAGAGAGGTCGGCTTGAATTTCCCATTAACTTGTACTACGTCTTTCGAAACCATTCATACATAACGCCTATAACATGGATGGATATTTTTTTTAAGTTACCCATTAGTTAAAGAACGCCCAAATAAACCAGAACTGGCTGCTGCTCTTCATATTCTTACCTATAGTTATATGTACAAAAATGTAATAAAACTGCGGCCATTTCCAGATATTTTACCTAGCACTTGGTATCCCAGTCCAATCAATCAATTACAGTAACGTAATGGTTGTAACAAAACCATCTGGTTATGATTAAGTGAACGACATACATAATAAATAATAGACAAGTAAATATTGATAATTATTCCGATTATTTGAGTTCATACTGCATTTTGATTGATTTAATATACAATGTCGTTGACAGCAGATTAACTACAGATATAAATCAGACAAAGTTGTGTATATTTTTATCGTTCGTGATCAAATTATTGCGAATTTGACTGCCATTACAATCGTATAAAATCATATTATGTGTCAGAATAAACATAAGCTTAAATCGTTTTTATCCAAATATCGATAAAACCCATATTATGTATTGTAATCAACCACAGTGTTGTGATTAAAATACAATAAACTCCTCACATCGTAAAAATATTAATTTGATTTTCGAACAAAAAATAAATAATTTAATTTTTGTTCGAAGCTCTACAACAACCTTTTTTTTTGTAACGTAAATAAAAAACAGAAAAGCTTCAAAAATAATACCAAAAACATAAAAGATAAGTTTCGAGAATGGAATTACAAAATTTCTAAGAATTTTATTTTGTTGATGAATTTTTAATCAAAATAAAAATATTTATTATCTTTTATGTTACTTAACATAACTGTAATTTAATTTATGAAGTACTTTAAAAAAAATACTAATTTAATTTGAAAAGAGATTTGAGTCCTATTAGAGTGGAAATAAAACTCTTCTTCGCCTTTCGGAAAAATTTAAAATTTTTGCCTTTTCAAACTATTCGGTCAAACGTTAACAATTTCAAAAATTCTGTTTTTTAATCATTAAATGATCTCTTTCAATAGATAAGAGCAATTTTGAACTCGCATTTACAAGGTGTAAGTTTTGATCAAAATCTTGGCAGCGAGTAAAAGAGATTATATTTACTTTACAACCGTGTTTTTTTTTGGAATAAAATAATCTCTGACATAGAGGCCGTAAACGGCCCTTACCGCGCCTCAACTGAGACCATACGAACCATTTTAACGAGTGGTGCACACTGTAGGTGATCAGCCCAACGAATGTTTTTACACACAATCGCATTTTTATGTCATCTGGTGGCATGTTAATTTTTGGTCAGCGGCCAGAATCGAACGCTAGACCGCAGCGTAATGAGAAACATTACATATTAACAACTTTTAACCATTAAGCTACGACCGGCGAATACAGTATACATATTTTTTGGAATACCGTTTGATAAATATTAAAATCACCGATAGTCCTTTGTGGTATTATTTGATTGTTTATTATACATTGTCAAAGGTGATTTTTTCAGTTTAGCACAGGCTCGGGAGGAAAATAGAATTACAATTTATTTTGTGAATTGGAGAGTATACTGTTTTCCCCAGGCTGTCACTCCAAAATTTAAACAAAACTAAGAAGGGCAAGTTAGGTGAAGTAACAGTAATCATTGGTAGTCATTGAAATTTTTTAAAGCAGTAATATTGAAAAGATTTGAAGAGCTTTTCAAATTTCTACGCTTTTATGATACTAGGATCCCCCACCAGATTATGTGAAGACATATTGGATTAATCTTTTTTAATTTTTCAAAATAATTTAGTGGACATTTTCTTCCACCAAAAGAGAGAATATTGAATAAAAAATTGATAACAACAAACAGAAGGTATTTAATCGGCAACATATATCGTCAAAGCCTGGAAAAATGGTATAAAAATATTCTGGTTTGGAGGTGCCAGGACTAATCATCCTGTAAGCGGTGAGATTTAGTTGGGCACCGAACCAAACGAAAAAAGTTGTCAGGATAGCCCATTAACTTATACTACGTTTATCGAAACTGTCTTTAGATAACGGCTATAACACATATGATCGAAATGAACAGGCTTTATGCTTAAATCCACAAATATTTGAAATTGGACTTAAATTTAATATCGATTAAATTAAAATAAATTTTCAATACACGCGACATTAAAATCAATTGGGAAACGCTTGAATTTAGGCAAAAAAAGCTTGCAGCTCATATTGAGAAAATGCTTAGCAATTATAAAAAGGATAGCCCAATGAGGTACACAAAACCTTATCTCACCAACAGAATCCATTAACTTAAAGATGCATATATAAAATTTAAACAAACCGATTTCGTGACACATTCAGCAAGCTAATCCATTAGGGTACGCGAATAACCCATAAAATAAACTACGTAAAAGGGTTAGGTGGACGGTGATGTGGTCAAATTAATAAATCATCTTCAACCAACAGGAGAGAACAACCAAGCTGCTTGGGATAATTTAAACAGTAGATACATCAATAGAAGACTGCTGATTACACATATTCAAACACTTTGTTTTAAAAAAGCAATATAAACATGAAATCTGCTGCAGTCGAACTGTAGCGTCACCGGATGGGCTCGGTCGAGCAAACTTAGCCACCACAGGGAATCGATTGGCGGCATCCGCTGTTGATATCCGCGTTCCAATATTTTACCTTACCCAAATACGAAGCTCACCTGTATAACAACAACAAAAAAAACAGAATCATACAAATGTTGTCGATTAGCAGTCAAAGTAATCTCGTATATTTATTTATTTCATATGATATTCTGCGAGAGACCACGAGAGGTGCCCGTAGCTGCGAGGAGATGGTCGAGATTGAGGCGGAGTCTTAATTAAGCTAGTGAAGGCTAGATGGCGGAACAGATGGGTGAGAGAAACGTCGTTCGAGAGTTTCGAAGTTCGCGAAATCTCGATCCGCTGAATTGGAAACTTCTCGGGTTACCAACCAGGAGCTACAAGGAAACGAAGAAGGTGACGAGGCAAAAAAAAAATGGAGAACTATTTTAACCATCAAGAGTGACGGGCGAAAAAAAAAATAAAAGAAAAAAAAAGTTCAAACGATCTTGATTTGGATGACGGTGGAATGTGTGATAACCGCATCCATACTTACATCAAGAATCGTTTACTAAAAAAAATATGTAAATGTTATGTTCAATATATGTATTATATTTGCAATGTTTCTAGTGTTGTTTTTATGGTGTTTTTTTTCTCGATTTGAACATTGAGTTTTCGCATTTCTTTTGGTCGCTGATGAGTGATAGTGCAAAATAAACAAAACGAACGAGAATCTAAACCTAACGTAGTTAAAAGTGATTGAAAGCAAAACAAGGTGTTGTGAAAGTTCAAGGTGATACAGATTTAGCATAAACAGTGAGCAACATGTTTTAGTTGGTGTGATTGTGCAACTATTGAAAACAAAACAAAACAAATAAGAAGAAACGATTGATGTCAATTAGATGTCGAAAAGGTGAATAAGTGTATGTTTGTATAGGACAGTTTGTCGTGGAAGACGCGTACGTGATTACGGTTTATGGGCTGCAGCGGATAAACGACAGCGATACAGGTGAGTTTTCCGTGTATATCCCACTTCCCGTTCTTTTTTTTTCATTTTACTATTTTCCGATCCTACACTTTCCCTCTGTCTCACATCGGATTGATTACCTACGAGTTGCGTGGTGGTTTTTTTGTGGTATCAGCAGGTACCCCACTCGCTCATATACAGAGCAAAGCCGGACACACGTGCTGGTAGACTGGCGCCCAACGGAATTTAATTATTTTTTTTGTTGTCTACCCAAGCCACAACCGCGACACTGTGAGCACGTTACAGAACCTGCATGACATAACAACCGACTGCCCGTTTGAAATTTAAAATTCTAGGATAAATATTAAAATCATATAATTCCATAATCGCAATAGCATTGACGCCGATTATGACGTCATTGTTATTGCGCTCTGTATTTAGTGTGTCTCAAATTATGGATGATAATGAAGGAGCTTTGAAATCTTCAGTGTAAAGTTAGTTCTACTTTATGATTGCAGAAAACACTTTCCTTTCCTCCCATTCCAGATATCATAACGTTAACCAAATTTTGTCCAGCATTAAGCTGATTTGCTACTTCAATGAAGATGAATAATGCTTGAGACCCTGGGTCGAATAAAACTCGACAAAAATTTGTGTTTACCTTTGTTTGTTGCTAATGCAACAAGGGCTGTAGGTATTATTACTGGGCCTGATTGTGTTCCTACATACATTTGAGGTTTATACTGCCCATTGGTATTATTTCCTAAGTGTAATGCTTTCCATGGCATATGGTACATTGATTCTGCTGCTTACATGTAAAGATTTCGTGATCTGCAACTAAACAAATCCGGCATAATTTATGCATTATCCTCTCTTGTGATTTGTCGCTGAAGTTATGTTTGTGAAACCCTCCCCATTCGTTAAGCCTATTTATACTGTAAACAAAGCTCCTTTAAAACAAGTACACATCTGATTAATTGTTTTTACAAGTTACCCGCATTAACTAAAGAATTATGTAGTCAAAATACAACTTTAGTTCCACTTATACACTCGCGGACAAAATTAACGCATATTTTTTTTTTTTTGTAATAAAAAAAAATCCCGCTGGTCAATTTGAATACTACTAGTGTCAAATGATAGCACATTTATATTTTTATCAGAAACCACCTTGAATAAAGTTTACTGCTAGCCAATCAATTAAATTTTTCAAAAATGCTTAATCAAAAGTGCATAGTGTTTGAAATCCAACGCAACGATCGGCTTTTGTTCCATTGCATATCAATTATTTTTAAATGCAGTACCACGAGTTCTTGTAAATGTGTTCTAAAGCAAACACCTAATATAAAATCCATTGTAATATGGCACCCGTTTAGGAGCTGGAGTCGGTTAAAGTGGTCACATTGTATCAGGAAGATTATACACAAGTACAAATCGCACAAAAATTAGGAATTAATCAGTCTTCGGTTTCACGAATACTTAAGTGGTATCGTGAGACCTTAGAGTATAAAAGAAAGCCTGGACAAGGACGTAAAAGATGCACAACCGAGCATGACGATCGATTTTTAAAAATGAATTCGTTACGAGATCGAAAGCGAACTTCTACACAACCCAAAAATGAGTTACTTAGTGCGCGTCAAGTGAATATTAGTGTCAGAATAGTTAGACGAAGATTAAAAGAAGTGAACCTAACTCCAAAACGGCCCGTAAAAGTTCTATACGGCTTCTTCCCCGCCACAAATCCAGCCGTTTAGAATTTGCTCACTCATGCAAATTGGGAAACTGATCAATGGGCCACTGTTCTCCTTTCAGATGAGACCAGAATCCAATTATGGAAATAAGATGGAAGTAATCTTGTATACAGAAGAGTTGGAGAATGCTACGCACCGTGTAACATGGTGCAAACGGTAAGCTTTGGAACCTCCATCAAGGTTCAATAATGTTTTGGGGTGGAATCAGTTGGGAGGGCCATATGGAGCTGGTGGAGATTGGTTTGAGGATGAATGCAGACTGGTATGCTCGGAACATTCTTGGCGATCACGTTTTGCCAATGTGAGCTTCATAGGTTATGACAGTTTTGTGTTAATGCATGATAACGCTCCAGTCCACGTTGCTGCAACGGTACGACAATATCTCCAAGATATTGGCATTCGGAGGATATTGGCACTTAAGTGGCCACCAATGAGTCCTGATCTTAATCCGATTGAACACGTGTGGGACATTCTAAAACGCCGTATTAGAGCTAGAAATCCTGCACCCGATTCGACAGCGGAATCTCATTCCGCAAGAAATGATACAAAGCATTCCACTTAGTATGCCCAAAAGGATGGAAGCTGTAATAAGGGCACGGAGGGGAAATACTCATTATTAAATTAATCAAATTAAATTGTAATAAAGCTAGTTTTAATGTTTATAAACCGCTTTTAAAAATTAAAAAAAAAAAATAGTTCGACACATTTTAACATTTTGCAATGAAAAATAGCCGCTATAATTCCATAACGCCACATGTGTGCCTCTTTTGAGAAAATTATAAATTTGGGATCATTTGATACCAGTTCCGCTGAAATTGTCCAGCGGGATTTTTATTTATTACAAAAAAAATATGCTTTGGTTGTGTTGATCTTCACACCGAGTGGACGTGTTTTTTTTCCTCTCGGTGTTGTAAAATAAAATAAAATAAATTCGTTTGTGGAGAGTGTGTGGTTTAAACGGATCACAGATGAGTATCGCTATTATATTATTATATTATATTTTATTATTATTGTAATTACATTATATGTTGTATTATATTGTGTTGTATTTTATTATATTTTGTACGATACTATCTATTACATCTCCATACGCTATTACGCATTGACATCTCACAGGCAATGCTTTATACAAGTATTGGTATTGTGTTACATTCAGTTCTTGTTTCTTCGTTATATTGTAATATATAACGATTTGTCTTTGTATCTTATATACATCATTTTCAAATCACACGCACACCACATTATTCCATTGAAAGCGATCGCATGCTTTGTATGTTTCGTCTTCTTTCGTTTGACTAGCACATCGCTCTTCATACAATTCTCTTATTTCCCCTTTCCTCTAGATGTTTTTTTCATATTTTGGTTTATATATGTTTCAAAACATACAGTTGTAGGGATTTTGTATTATATATATAAATTTTAACGCGATCACTGCCATTGTGCGATCGTTGTGTAGGAAAATGTTATTATATTCAATGTAATTGGCGAATTACATTTTATCTTTATACATTTTTGGATTGTGTTTCTGTTGTATATACATCATTATTTGATTGTTGAAAACGCAAATTTACACACGACTGTCTCATTTAAATGCTTAGGTATTCATATAATAACAAAATTTTCGTTTCGTCCATCAAAATTCTGTTTCCTATGTTTATTAGAGAATTTTTTGTTTATTTTTATTTTAGATATTTTATGCAGATAAATACATACATATATACAGGCGATCCTTGACTTACGCCGTAGATAGTCTTATACATATATACAGGCGATGCTTGACTTACGTCGTAGATGCGTTCCTGAGAAATGCAACGTTACTTTAAACGACGTAAGTCGAAAAAGTATTCAAATATATATTGAACAAATATGTTGGTTCTGTACAAAGTACAATGTATTTAAATTCTAAAATCGTAAAAGTGGAATCAAATTAAATATAATTCAGTAGTATGTACGTGGATTGTTGCGTTATTTATTTGAGTCTAAAACTCTTCGAAATCATCAGATGATGAAATACTTTCATCATTTATCCTGCTAGGTTAATAAATTTTCTACGTCAGACGGATCAGCATCTATGAAGCCAGGTTTTTTGGCCATGTTGATGATTTGAGTTTGTACTTCAGCCGCATCTTCAATAGAACTGGTGGACTGATTCGAACAAGGCTTTTTCCACGATCCAGACATGGTGGTGCCGCTGACTTCATCCCAAGATTTGTTAATGTTGAGAACTGCATGTCATTTCGTGTAGAGAGACTGGCGGTAACCCCAGCCTTTCTATAACTTCTTCAAACAACAAGTAAACTTGTTTTGGTGATACCCTTTAAAGCTCTCGGGTTCTCCGAATGGTAAATCAGCAAAGGATTTAACTTGAAGTCGCCGACGGCATTACCACCAAGAAGAAGCGTCAAACGGTCTTTTGCTGCTTTAAAGCCGGAAGCATGTTTTTCTGCTGTGGCCAAATATGTTCGCGAGGGCGTTATTTTCAAGTACTAAGAAGCTGTTTCGTCGTTAAATAGTTGATGGCTTAAATGACCATCTGCAACGATGCTTTTAATTGTTTGCAGAATGACGTTTGCTGCAGCTGTGTCTGCGCTAGATGACTCACCTGAAATTTTAATATTTAGGAATTCGTTCCGATTTTTAAATATTTTGGAACCAACTCCGACTATATTGGAAAGTATTTGTTTCTTCGTTACTTAGTTCGGCAAGAGGCCTGCAAATACTCTAAGATTTGGTTGGGATGATCGACGTACTAAATGTAATATTTTTTGGCTTGCGCCTTTAATCCAATCTATCAACAATAATTCCACTGTCTTGATTCTAAAATTAGCAAAAATTTTCTCATTTTTTGAGGTTCCCGCTTTAGCATGATTTAGGTTCCCGCTTTAGCGAATATTTTTTTCTTGCGTAAAAATTGTTCTTTCAGTCTGTTCTTGGTGGGATATTTAAATTTCTGGAAATTTGTTTTCTGTATTCCAATTCGAAATGTGTGTGACACATAGTTAATAAGGAAGATGTACACATCCTCAGAGATTTTGTAGGACAGGAGTGTTTAGATTTGGTGCAGAACACGGGTATGTATCTTCCATTATCGGAGTTACATTTTGGGATTGTGGTTGAGGGTTGTTTTAGTCCGGAAGTATTTGAATCTAGTGGCGAGGATTTGGAACTATTTAAATGTTTGGACGTCGGCGGGATCGTAGCTGTTTTGCAGTGGTGGTTTGGAGGCATTCAGTTTTGCAGAGTGGTGGGAGGTTTTGATGTTTGGTTGGATTTTTGAAGGATGTCGGAAGCGGTTTTTGTAGGTATGCTGGTGACTTGTTCTTTGACTCATGATACTGCTGTGGTTCGCGGGGGGGAGGGGGGTTCGAGGCTGGATTTGATTGGGACGGGAATGAGGGTTTATCGCCCTACATGCCAACAGAGGCTTCTAACCGCCACTGCAGGCGGTTGGAAGCCTCTGTTGTCATGTGGAATTTTGGACGCGAGTGGGATTTGTTGGGGGCTGGAGGATTCGCCGGAATGTGGGGTGTTTTGATGAATTTCGGTTTGTTAAAAGTCAGTTGAGATAGGTCTGCACTTTCTATTTTTATTTTTGTATAGGTTGGTGTCCCGTGGTTGAGGGTGCTCTGAAAGAGTTTGTATTTTGGATGCTTACGATTGGGTTCTCGTGTTAGAGTTTATTTGCTACTAATAGATGTATGTTTGGTTGAATGTTGAGTTTGGATCGTGTTTGGTTTGCTTGAATAGGGTTCGCTCCGAGGGGTGTCGATTTCCTCCACTTTTGGAGTGCTTCTGCTCCATACTTTCTGCATTATGTGGCGTCCTTGCCTGCTTTATTGCCTGTGTGTCGTGCATACGTGCCTGTGGGTTATCCATGCGTAATTTCAATTTATTAAGTTTCGTATTTGGATTTAAGGGTACTTTATGAAGACAATATCAATTGTTCTTTTTTGATTTATGAACGGTGAAGGTCAGAGCAGATCTACTACATTTGTAGTAAAGTGACATACCTGATCACGATCATAATACGGGCATTGCTTTACAATTACATTGTATTGCAGAAATATAAAAATAATAATTTATGGAAAAGGTTTGGTTTTAATTACTTATATAAGTGTAAATATGATTATAGTTGGAGAGGGTTTACAAGGAAAGTTTATTTTATTTTAAAAAATGTTGTATAATTTTGGGATGTTAAACGTTTTCAGAGAATTATTTGGATTTTCTGATAAACATATTCCAATATTATGGTATCATCAGCGTAATGGTTGACGGGTACTTAATCTAGCATACCATATTAATTTTATTTATGGTTACAGATTCCGGAGCCGTAAGTTAGCTAATTAAGAGTTTCTAATTTTATTTTAACTTTGATAGGTGTACGGACTGGAGTTTAAATAAATAATAAAATTAATAATAATTAAGTTACAGATTCCTATCTAGTAAATTTATTTTTAAAATTTTATTAAATGATTTAATTTTAATACGTTATAGCTAAGTTGCAGGTAATAGCTAACTTACTCAATTACTTATTTATATAATAATTTACCCTATACACGAATGTATGTATATGAAATGCTGTTGGGTCATAAAATAAATAAATATTAACCCTCGCGTTAGATGGTGGTGGATCTGTAAATATAGGGACGCAAATTTATATGCAGCATATGATGAGAAGACCCCAGGATAATTAACCTTAATACTCCAGTTTCAACTGCTGAGGTAACACAAATACATATGATGGAATTAGAAATGTCCTTCCTATCCAAATAAAAATAATAACCAATGTTAATGTGAAAATGATATAGATCTTACTAACAAATTATATTATTTCACTAATTATGTAACACGAAAATGGTTCTACTGAAGATTGTCGCCCTTGTCTATTTTGATTCTCTGATGAGCATGTTACAGACTTATGATAACATTATCGTAATAAATGGCTTAAACTATCATACTATATTAATTAAATTGTTTCAGATACCTGAGCCATAAGTTAATAAATTTTCTTTCAGAGTACTGTACTTATGTTTTAATTAGGTTAGTTGTGTGGATGGGAGTTTAAATAAATAATAAAATTAATTAATTAAGTTACAGATTCCTGAGCAACTAACTAATAAATTTATTTTAGGATTTTAATTTTAATTTAGCTTTAATTTGATTCAAAATACAGCAGAGCAGATAGGTGTTGCGGACTGGAGAATGCTGATTGGCGATTGCAGTCTAGTAGATATGAATTGTGATTGTCTTGTGATTATCTAATAATAGTAGTTTAGTACCGACTGTCATGGTGTCTGTAACCGGGTCGCTCTTTCCTAACTAACATACCTTCCTATCCTTACCTATCGTTTTATGTAAACGGCTGTAGGAATAGGCCCGGCGTTATCCGGGAATCTTGCCTAGCGCTTGGTCCTACAGTC
The DNA here is from genome assembly GCA_963932295.1 of Tipula lateralis. Classification (NCBI taxonomy): domain Eukaryota; kingdom Metazoa; phylum Arthropoda; class Insecta; order Diptera; family Tipulidae; genus Tipula; species Tipula lateralis. The sequence goes on along the minus strand of OZ010738.1, from coordinate 82,011,932 downwards.
CAATCAATCAATCAATCAATCAATTACAAAAAAAAATATGCTTTAATTTTGTCCAGGAGTGTAAATAAAAGCAAAACACATAACCATGATTTACTAATTTCCTATCACCTATAGGACACAAAAACAATGGTTATTTGCAATTTGTGCTCCAAAGTCACATTGCCGAAGCATTATATTCGGGTCTGTGAACATTGAATCTACGCCAAGCTTCGGATTGCCTGCGAGATCTACAGCAGAACGGAGAAAATAAACTTCTTCAACTTCCGCTGGACTATTTTCCAAACAACGTAGTGTTTCCAGTCTCCTAATTTCGTCCTTACATTTCGGAGAACACTAGGGTTTTTTGTTCAATGAAGCTAATTCACTTTTAATACTAAGAAATTTATTATAATTTTTTAATTTCTTAAATAAATATTGATTGAATAATTGTTAATTAAATTTATTTTTTATAGAAGGAGGTTCTTTAATCATGTTTCTCCAGAAATTCCTTTGAACCATGCAACACTAGTGAACATTCAGTGAATTTTTACACGTTAACGCTGGAATAGGTATTTGTAAAAAAATATTTGTAACGGCGATTACCGTTCCAAATAATTCTGACGACGTTCAACAGGGTTTACCTGTACTTCATCCCAAAAAGATGAATTTTGTAAATTTCTCTAAAATGATAATAAAAAATCATTTAATTGGGACATTATAGTACATCAAAGGAATTACAAACAATATTATGAAAGCATCAACTTCAACATCCTATAGGGAATTTTTAAAGTGTATTCAGGTTAAAACTGAGCTATGTAGCTATTTCGTTCAAGAAGTAAAAGCTTAATCAAATTAATTTACTTTGAAATTTTCTAATGAAATCTCAAACTTGACTTTCTTTGAAAATTTTATTTTATAGCAGTTTAATTTTTTTCATTTTGAAATTTTGTATAAATACTTGTTATACTACACGTGGTACTATACAAGGAACATATGGTTCTACGTAGATCGATTCGTTTTCTAAACATCGTTCTTTAAAAAACTGAAGCGTGTAGCTTTATGTAATTTTTGAATGGGTGTTGTACTTCGAGTTGTTGCTTGTATCTTGTAATCCACTACTAGGCCGGTTTCGATCTAATCCATCAAATCTACCAAAGGGGATAGATAATTCGACTCAGGATTTTATATGAAAAACCCGGAACCAGCTACATTACAGCATACTGATACGTCCGCAACGATCACCATACCGCCACCGGATGGAAAGGATAGGCTATTATAGTCCTATGTGTGATTTTCGGTAATAGTTACCCAAAATAATAAGACACGCTTCGTCACCATAGCGTCCGAGGGCATGTGGGCAGTTGTGTATCGGACCACTTTCCACCATATTTTACAGTACCCAGTAGATCCAAGTAGATTGCCCGCCATGTAGGCGAGCGACTGTTTGCTCAGCACACCTTACGATCTAAATATGATGCGACAGCGCAGACGCACAGACGTATCAAAAGATGCAGTAGGTGTAGTGTGAATAACTCCTACAATACCGACACAAACAAGTCTTTGAAGGCGATTAAAAGTTTCCCTTCAAGTTTTCCGTTCTTATTTTAGACCACCAAATAAGTGCGGCAAACGAGATTATTGGTTTGATAACCAAAACGTATAGCCAATAAGTACACGCAACTGGGTTTCGGGCCCCAAGATTTATCAAATTACTGTTTACATTTCCAGCTACCAGACATGATGTTCATACTGTGCGATTCGTATATATACTTTCGATCGTGACGCGACAATACTAGTGAATTACAAGAACTTAACTCGAAATATCGATTTTATTACTTGCATGTGGCGTGAGCTAATTTGCCATTTGTTTGATTTGCCATTTGTTTGACTTCATTTGTTTGAACGCCACAAAACTATCTATTCCGCTATATAGTCGGAGGTTTTGGTCACGTTTATTTTAATCAAAGTGTAGCCCTTCCAACGAGAATAAAACACTGTAATGTGTATGCTGTGAGAATGAGATTGTTACCAAAAAATTCATGTTTTTAAATTGATTATAGTATGATCCCTTTAAATCCTTGATAGATCAGATGGTCGAAAATCATGTTACAATATAAAATGTTCTCTAAAAATACGAGATTCTTACCAAATTTACACTTTATGTTTACGAAGGTATCAATTTAAGCTCTCCTATGATAACAATAACGTTATTTGCAAATCGAGTTCCTTCTTCTTTAAACGTTAGGAGGATTCTGCTGGGCAGTATCAATAAACGAAGTTTCAACACTTTTCGGATATAGAATTTGTATAGTTGTTCCATTGCTTAATTTACCTGATCTGGTGTCCTAATGCGAAATTCTTGAAAAAAGTTTAAGTTATATCCGCTGTAATCACCTATAAATTATAATAGATTGCACATTTCACCAGTACGACATAAGTCGTCTTCTTATATTAGGACTAATTTACTACAATACATCAATGATGAGATATTTCACGAGAAGGAACATTAAATCGGTAACAATCGTATTAGTATATGAAGAATATAATGTCGTATATATATATATATATATATATATATATATATATATATATATATATATATATATATATATATATATATATATATATATATATATATATATGTGTGTGTGTGTGTGTATATATCTAAATACATACTGGTCTTTATACACCGTATTTTACTTTTGAGTACCATTAAGTAGATTAAAGCCAACCGCTCAAACATTATTTTGTCCAGCATGATTTTCATGGAGTTAGAGCAAAAATATATCTTTTTGATGTTTATTGAAACGTTTAATATCTGAGTGGTTATGGAGTAATATTCAACATCAAAACCCCATTGGTGCTCGGTTACCAGTTCCCCTATGTAACTTTGACTATGGTTATCATAGACATACACTTTAAGTGATGCTAGGGAAGTTGTAGAAAATACTAAAGTATCGATGATTTTTGTTTAAACTTATGCGAGATGATGACATGTAAATATATTACAAAACTTCGTGTAGTAAAGAATTTTTTTATCGAATTCAAGTAGTATTCTCATTTGAATAGTAAATTGGTGGTTCTGGAGCTACTAATGAGGTTACTACGTTAGACACTGGTGTGTCAATAATAAAATCTGTAAAGTAGATTTTCAAATGTGGCAACATAATATTGGTAATAAAAATAAGAGCATTCTGTATATACTCAACATAACATGTAACATTAATCAAGATAGCTTTGTTAACATCAATTGCAAGCTTTCTTCGATGTAGATTTTGCGGATTTCTTAGATGTGTAATGCTGTGATTATTCTTACTAAGTATACTTCACTTGAGTTTCGCTTGATTATTTATTATAACCACAAATTTGTTTGCAAATTTATATAATTTTGTACAGTAGCAATGATATCAACATTACGTCAGTAAACTTAAACCGCTTATCATGATCTTCAAATGGCAACATTTCCTTACTTGTCGATTTGAATTTTGAAGTTAACCTAGTTTAAATCGAAGTTGACGAAGGTTAAGTTATTTGAATATTATAAAGTATATTCGTCTCAATTCCACAACTCACCATAGTACTATAGGAGGAATAACCATTATTGGACAACTTTTAACAAACACGGTAATTGACATAATGTCGTCCTTAAAATCACACATGACATCTCGTAATCTCGTATATTTGTTTGATAAGATTTATTATCAGAATTGAACTGTTCATATTTATATAATTTGGCCGTAGACGAAGGGTTTGAAGAAAAATTTCTTGTGAAACCAAACAAATTCCTTTACAATTAGCCCATCAGTCCAAAGTTTAGAGTTTACTGTTGTTTTGAATGATACTATACTGGAATGCTGATTTTATATCAAATATAATTGTAATTCAGGCTACCATGTGCCTTTAAAAACAGTAACTCGTCGAATTTTATATTTGAGACCGAGCTGTGAATCCGAATATTAATTTCACTAGTTCAGGTTTCAGACTTAATTAAGGAATCTTGTTACAAACTCTGGCACTAGTATACCATCTAATTTCTTTGCATCCATGTCTTTCGATCTGGATTTTTTACTAAAGCAGTGTTATCTATAGTGGTGGAAACTTTGGAATGCAGAACTGCTTTGGAATACTGAACGGAGTTCGATCACTAAACAAAGTCAAAGATGAGCTTGATTTATGTGTTCAAAATTCGTATGGTAAATCAATTGAAATTTTTTTGGGATTACAAAATTGAAATTACCAATAATTTTCCACTAGAAATATTTCGCCTGAAAAAGGGTTATTTCATCAATATATTACTGAGATACATTAAGTCTTTTTAATGATAGTTCCAGCCAAGTTGTATTCCGAGAAAATCGATTGTTGCAGTTAAATTTATTTTTGAACAAAAACGTCAGTTGAGCAATCAGAGAAAATTAGTGTTTTGTTCAATAGAAGATATATTGAATGAGATGTCATGTGATCTGTGATATGATCGTTTCTCCTCATAATGTTAATTTGACAAAGATATATGACCAGATCTCGTGGTATAATTTAAAAGTAATTTAGTTATTGTTGTCAAAATTATGTTTTGATTGCAGTTGCTTTTATGCTTGTAACTTATGCTTTAACCATTTAATAAGATATTTGATTAGTGAGGAAATGTCTTGAGTAAAGTCCTCAGGTTGATTCCACCTTTATTCTCTTATATATTAAAACGAGTCTTTCCCAGACTAGCATCACTTCTGAATTCTTAAAAACTAAACTATATAATGGTTACTGTAGATCTGGCACCAATGACTGTCCTGTGATTGTAGCTGCTCACATACTAACGAGCTCGAAGGGTTTGGTTCTTTTTAATCTCTTAACCAAATGTTCAAAGTGAAAATTTTTCATTTAGCTTCTCAGCAACTATAACTAATGATGAAACGCTCAATACGCAGGCAATAGCAGCTCCACAGGTCACCTAATCTTAAATCAAGGTGAAATAAAGCAATTAAAACGGTGAAAATTGCATTGTTAAATAAACATGTCGAAGAGCTTCAACATTATCTCAAGGGACTTCCAGCTACTGAAGCAACGGAATTCTCACTATGGAAAGCTGAAACGACCAACACTCTCATTCCCTCCAATATGACTCTCTGACGGAAGCTGGGCAAGAAGTGATGTAGAGAATGCAAATATATTTGCAAAACACCTTAGCGAAGTGTGGATATCAAGAAAATCTAATCAAGTGGCGCACCGCGCAATGTCAAACAAACGATCAAGGACAACATCGATGTTAAAAAGGCACCCGGACATGATCTGATAAGTGGCAAAATGATTTCAAATCAACCGGATAAATGAATCAAACTTAAAACTTATATATATAACGATATAATTAAAACAGGCCATTATCCAGAAAACTGGAAAACTTTAGTTATTATAATGATTCCAAAACCTGGCAAAGACGAAACAAAAGTTAACTCATATCACTCAATTAGCTTATTACCAACTCCCTCAAAGCTTTTCGAAAAAATGCTCTTGCAAAAACTTAAGCCAATTTTGAAAAAGATGACCGGATCATCTATCGAAAATCATACCCGATCATCATACGATAGCAACAAGAATTCTACAAGAGCAGTTAGACAAAATCGAAAAATGGCTACCAAAATGGAGAATCAAGACCCACGAGCGTAAATCGGCGAACATTATATTCACACTCCGTAAACTCACCTGTTCGAATGTGAGACTAAATAAAATCATTCTGCCACAACACTAAAGTTTTAAATATATTGGACTACATATAGATAGAAGACTCACGTGAAAAAACACATTGAAGATAATGAACAATTAATTGGTTAATTGGAAAAAACTCAAAGTTAATACTAGAATGTAAGGTCTTGCTGTACAAAATGATACTTAAGCCCATCTTGACATATGGTATCTAGTTGTGGGGTTCTGAGTATGCTTCCAACATAATAAAACTGGAAAGCCGGTTTGTAGGCAATGCAAACCTACGTCGGGAGTTACTCATCGATGCCAAGAAATAGGCGACTAAAAAAATGGATCCTCTGGATCTTGCTAGGTAATTCAAAATTTACCGAGTGCACATTTATATTAAGAACTAACACAGGTTAAGTCTTATTAATTGAATAAATATTAGTCTTCAAAATTTGGTTACAAATTGTTAGTTTCCTGTGTAGGAAAGATTCAAGAATAAAAGCCAAAGGCAGTATAAAAAAAGCTTCTGAATTATTCGCTTAAGCTATTGTGATTTGGTAATTAGAACCGTCTTGCCAGATGGACTCCACGTTTTTTTGCCATATTTCATTTTGAGAGAACTAATTAGAATAATATAGCAGAATTGCCCTGATCCAGTCTTTGAAGCCTTTCAGAAAGGTTGCTGATTGCATTTAAAACAATCTGTATCATTTCCATCATAATATTTGAATAAGTAGGGTTCGAAGCTGGTCCGGATCTAATCTTTCCTGTCTCAGTTACTTAGGCAAATGATATACGTCCTCATACATGATAACTAGTTCGGATATTTCTTCTTTTTTGAAGTTGTCTCGCTACCAGACATATTCGGTAGTTTGCAGGATGATCTTGTGCACGGTTGAACACTTTGCCGTAGTAGTCTTGTTAAATTGGTGTTAACATTCAGTTAAATTAGTGTTTTTTTGTTTTTTTTATGGCTTTTACAGGTTATTATTGGCGCGTACCGTGTTAACAGTCTGACTTCATCGGTTTCGATCACGAGCCAGCTCTTGTTACGAGTAATTCGTTCCAAAGACAGGCGAGTAGGTCATCCCTGACTTTGTCAACAACAGCTGATTTAAATAATACCATCTAAACCTGAATAGCAACAGGAAATTCCGTAATTTAAAGTTAATAAAATGCAATATTATTTTTTTTTGTCTCTTTTCTGGACTTTAAAAAAAAAAAACAGGGGAAAGTCGAAATGTTACGGTTTAAGTTTTTTGATATAAAAAGAGATTTTTGGTTACCACGCGGGGAGTCGAGTTTTGGAAAGTATAGAGAAAGATTACATACTTTAAAATTTAAATAAGTTTAAATATTAAATTAAAATTAAATAAAAATATTATAAATTTCATTATAATAATAATAAAAAAAAACAAACTAGTACCTAAATTATAATATAAAGATATAATAAATTAAATGCAGTGGTTAATTAATAATCATATAAGAATCTAATACGAATATTAATACTAATAGATGGGATTTAAATATAAAATTGTGTAACCTAATAATTCTCATGGCATTAGTGAAATTATCTGCCATGTTTGAATTGATAAAATTGCCATGTTTAATAAACTAAAATTGTGAGTGAGTGTGTTGCAAAATGGTATACGAAATAATAAACCACATGTGAATTGCGTAAGTGTACCAGAGAAAAAAAAAACTATCGAATGCTAATTAAGTGAGACAATGCCTAAAATCATTCGATAAACTAATAATAAAACATTATATTAGGAATAAACTAAACGTAAACCTTGCTAGCTTAAATTGTAAAAGTGTAAAAGCAGCATTGTACTAATTTTCATCCCGTAAAGTGAAAAAAAATTAAAAACCAAACAAAACGAAAGGAAAAAAAAATATATTTTCATTCATATTTTTTTTCTTTTGATGTGTGCGTCTACAGTGAAACTAAAAATTAGTGGTACACAAACAATTTTGTGCAGTGTGCTACAAAATTGGTGTGACATTGATTAATGTATAAGACAAAAAAAAAAAAATAATAATAATAATAAAAAAATAAAAAAAAGAAGAATCAAGGTTGGGTGTTATATAATAAATCGATGATAATTAACTAACCGACAAATTAAAAATTACCTAGGTTAGTTTAGTTCTTAGTTGTATCATTTTTTTTATATTAAATATTTTCTTACATTTAAATTTATACTATATTTCACGCAAATGAATTCCAACAAAAAGAAAATTAACGTTGTTAATAAATAAAGTATCTTTGAATTAGCGGTATTGACATGAACAGTTCCTTTCTTTTGTTGAAAATCGTTTGTTCTTATTTTATATTATTCTTTAATGATTTTTTTTTACACAAACTAAATACTAACCTCTTTATAATTTAACTTTATATGAATTGTTTATTCTTTCTCTAAATTTTTCTTGATGAAATAAAAGAATTATTTAAATCTTTAAAATCTCCTGAAGTAATTAATAATGGTTATTAGTTCGCTTGGCATTATACTTTCTCTGTCGCAAAAATGTTAATTTACAGAATGGAGTAGTTAAAGTGAGTTGAGGATGTAGCTGTGATGGTGTGGGTGAGCGGTTGAGGGTAAGTATGATTATCCCGCCAGGTAGTATTATTAGTTTTTCCTTTCCCCATTCCCGTTATCCTAATTCCCATTAGGCGGCAACGCAAGAATCATGGCAACTTCATAATTAACCCACCCCATCCGCTGAGCCATAGCTGAGCTTAACTAAGTCCGCCTATGAAGCTCTGCATGATTATTATTATTCTGATTTCGATCTGGGCAATTTCTAAGCTCTACCTTTATTGGTATGACCCTTCGCCCGTCCTGTAGATCGTTACAGTGGCGCCCAAAATACTTATGGCAATCCCCTAGATTTTTCTAACTTTCCTAATCCTAATCGTTAATTTTCTCCATGTGCGCATCTGCTTCCGCCATTGTTTTGTTGTTGATACAGATGTTTGTTTCACATGGAGCAGAACATCATTTTTTTATGACATTTCAATTATTTGATTTCAAAGCCAAAGGTTAACGGTAAAGCCATGATAATGCATCTTTTTCCATGTAAAAACGTGTTTGACTTTAAGGTGTTCTTTCAAGGCTGCGCTCGTTATCATGTACGGCTATTCAGAACTCAACGCGACGCAATGTTTCCAAATTGTAAAATTTGTTGATTTCATTGTTCGAGCTTGTGGTTTTTTTTTAATATTTTTTTCTATGAGGTGCAAATATTTCCTTCAATAATGTAGTTGATTTATTTGTACTAATAAAACTAAACCTTTCCCCATATTCCGATATCCTCCTTTTTTCTGCTCAAATTTTTTTTTTACATACTACCACCGATAATGATACTTACCTCTCTTCGACACTTGCTTTACTCTGTCATAGTTACATCCTCTTCATATATCGTCGCGAATTTAAATATTGCCTATTATTCGATTTAATTTGGAATTTACTATTTCATTTCTGGTATTGAATTCTATTTCATTTTTTTTGTTTAGATTGGTACAATTTAATACTTTGTAAGCAACCTTTAACTTTAGTATTAATTTTATTTGCCATTTATTTTTTTTGTTTTTTATTTTTTTTTGGTATTATTTTTTTTGCATATCTTATTGAACTTACGCTACCAATTTTTTTTGTTTTAATATTTCTTTTTTTTTCCTTCTGGGGAACTTGTAATAGTATCCTTCTTTTAAATTTTAAATTACAAAGCATCACAATGTTTACATTTGGAATGAAATCTGAGAACCTCGAAAACGACGATTTCCGTATAGAATGTGAAATACGTAAAATAACTGGTTCCATGAAAAGTCAATTTGCCACGTTAGATGCTCGTCTTCAGCAAGAAATGGAAAATAAAAAGTTAATGCCAGTTAAACCTCATATATATGCCATCCGATTCCCAAATAGTGAAATATCTCTTATATCAATTAAGTTACAGCAGTTACGCGATCGATGTCTTGAACTTCTGAAGAATAATCCTGATGCGGATGACGAACTTGAAGTTATTACTTCTCAATTAATCCACATAAGAGGACGCTTAGAACGATTATCCACTTTACAAGCTATGCAAATTACCTGTGAAACTTATTTAAAAATTTGTAATGATCTTTTGACATTATGTGCAAATCACTTAGAGAAGCACCAGGACCTTGAAACCTCGTTAATTGCACTTAGTCAACTTCAGATAGATACGCTTGTAGATAATACGATTGATAACGAAGTAGCAGGGTCTAATCAACCATTGGAAAATCGTTCAACTCCAAATTCTCGGCCAGCAACGCCCGAAAATAGACCTCATCGCACAAATCAGCCCCCAGCCCAGCAAATAAATTATGAACTTCCACCGCCATTAGTTTATTTTAATCCGGCCTTACAGAATCAAATTCCACGTAATTTACCACATCGTCCCCAATGGAGACAGCCTAGTGTACCACAGTATACAGTTAATAACCCCCCTCCATCTGGTGGCGGCTATAATATAGAGAGTAATTTTCATCCTTCAAATATCGGGTTTTCTGGAACACATGCCGACCCGTTTCGTACTATTAGTACAACACCAGTGTACAAATGGAATTTAAAATTTGATGGTTTACCTACCAGCATGGCCGTAGAGAAATTTTTAATGCGCATTGAACATTTAGCCATGACTCACGGAGTTCCTCTAGCACAGTTAGTTCATGATATAACTTTTCTTCTCAGTGGACCGGCTCAAGAACATTATTGGCTTACGCTGGAACAAAACCCTAAATGTTCTTGGAATCATCTTCGTCACTCATTTCTTCACCGCTTCCAAGATCGTCGGACTGATGCGGATATCCGGAAATTGATGGATGATCGTAAACAAAAGTCGGACGAACCGTTTGTAGATTTTTATTACGACGTTTTATCCATAACTATGCCAATGAAAATTCCAATTTCCGAGAGTGAGCTTTTAGAGATTCTCAAGAAAAATATGCGTGTTGGTCTGATTACTCACTTAGCTGGAAGACCAATAGAATCAGTTAACGATTTGGTTAGCATTTGCATCTCTACGGAAGACACATGGAAAAGGATTGGATATATTCCTGAAATGGAAATAAATAGAAGATCGCACAGAATACATGAAGTAGCAGCTACTAAGAGTACCTTATCAGTTGGAAATTCTATTCTGCCGCATACTTCTTCAGATCGGAGTGCGGTAACTAACGATTATGTTTATCCTTTATCTGATGAAGCGCCTGAGTTTTCACTTGAATATTATTCTCCAAATAATGTAAATGAACTCAATTATAATCAGACGCTTCCATACAACCCAATGGTTGCCCCACCTGCACCTCGATATTGCTTTAACTGTCGGCAAGCCGGCCACACCTGGTTTAGATGTCCATTACCGTCCAATACTTTCTGCTATGTTTGTGGTAAATCTGAGATCAAAACCATTCACTGCACCGATTGTTCATATAAATCGGAAAACGCTTCAACGGAGATGAAAAGAAACGGTCCTCCTCATTTCCGACCGACGAATGCAGGACCACGCGCCATACTACCGCGACCACAAACGATGATTTCCAAACCCAACTCGGCGAACCAAAGTCGTCCATAAATGTTATCTCTCTTCCTACCAAAATCTTTCAAAAATCTAACATCAATCATATTAAGCCAAACTCATTTCGGATCCGGTGTAAAACTTATTTTAATGAGTGCAAGCGCATGTATGCCAAATGTGCCGAAACAATTTTAACTAATCTACCTGAGTCCCCTGAAGACAATCGTCCATATATTACTGTCGAGCTTGAAGGAACCAAAATCAGAGGTTTATTGGACAGTGGAGCGACCATTAGCGCCCTGGGCAATGGAGCCAAACATTTTATTGAGAAACATGCGCTCATAATACATCCAATAACCACCTATGTCCAAACTGCTTGCGGCTCCTCACAACCAGTATTGGGCTACATTAAAACGTTAGTAGCGTTTAATGGAAAACAAGTCCTTATGAAAATTTTTGTTGTTCCTTCGCTCCAGCAATCTTTATATTTAGGTTGCGATTTTTGGGAGTCTTTTGGTATTGCACCTAAAGTAATTGCTGAAATTACTCCAGATTCAGACTTTCAAAGCAAAGAACCAGCGATCCCAAACCAGCATAGTCTAACCGAAGAGCAACGTCTACAACTCCAGAACCTAATTGAACGTTTACCAAGCTTTGGGAAACTTGGATTAGGCCGAACTCATATGCTTAGTCACCATATTGACGTTGGTGATAGTCCTCCGATCAAACAACGGTTTTATGCCGTCTCTCCGGCGGTGCAGAAACTAATTTACCAGGAACTTGACCGGATGCTTCAATTGGATGTGATTGAAGAAAGCTATAGCGCTTGGAGTTCTCCTATGGCCATAGTTAAAAAGGCAAATGGAAACGTGCGATTGTGTCTAGATGCCAGGAAATTAAACGCCGTATCTAAAAAGGATGCGTACCCCCTACCATTAATCGACGGCCTGCTGAGCAGACTGGATCAGACGAAATATATTTCGAGCTTGGATCTAAAGGATGCTTTTTGGCAGATACCTTTAGATCCAAGCTCTCGAGAAAAACGGCGTTTACCATTCCGGGACGCCCTTTATACCAATTTAAAGTGATGCCTTTTGGGCTCTGCAATGCTCCTCAAACTTTGTCGAGATTGATGCACCGGGTTATTCCTCATCAGCTTCATGATCGGGTATTTGTTTATCTCGATGATCTTTTAATAACAACAGCTACATTAGATGAGCACTTCAAAATTCTTTCCGAAGTTGCTGAAAGGCTTGCGAAAGCGGGTCTTACCATCAATGTAGAAAAATGTAACTTTTTACTGAGAGAAATCGAATACCTTGGTCATGTGGTGGGTGAGGGAGGACTGCGTCCCAATCCCGATAAGGTAAAGGCCATTGCAGAGTTTCCTGTACCAAAAACGGTTCGTCAGGTGCGAAGGTTTTTGGGGGTCACCGGATGGTATCGTCGTTTCATTCGCAATTACTCTGGCGTATCGGCTCCCCTAACTGACCTTTTGAAAAAGGGACGAAAATTTTATTGGAGTGAAGAAGTTCAACGTTCATTCGAGGAATTGAAACTAGCGTTAGTTTCAACTCCAGTGTTAGCAACGCCTGATTTTAACCAGCGTTTCTTCATCCAGTGTGACGCTAGCTCGACGGGCGTAGGAGCTGTCCTTTTTCAACGGAATCAGGATGGTCAAGATAGACCATTGGCATACATGTCGCATAAACTTTCAGGTGCTCAACGTAATTACAGTGTAACGGAACTTGAATGTCTAGCCGCTCTGATGGCTATCGATAAATTTCGGGCATATGTCGAAGGGTTTCCGTTCACTGTAATCACGGATCACTCAAGTTTAACATGGTTGATGTCAACGAAAGACCTAACAGGACGATTGGCTCGTTGGAGTTTAAGACTACAGGGATACAATTTTTCTATTGAGTATCGCAAAGGCTCACAAAACTGCGTTCCTGATGCCTTATCACGTTTGTATATGGATGCATTTTCAATGTCGGATCAACCTTTACATATTCCATTTGATTCTCCTGCCTTTCAAACTGAAAAATACACTGAACTGGTACTTGCGTTGGAAAGAACAGGTACCAAAACCAATGTTAAAACTGTCGATGGTAAAGTATACATCAATCTTAAACCCCAGTCACTATCTGACAATGATATACCTTGTTGGAAATTAGTTGTTCCTGATGAGCTTCGACAAGATTTAATAAATTCCAGTCATTCACCTCCTACGTCTGCTCATTTAGGCATTCGTAAAACGATAGAAATTCTTAAACGTTATTTCTATTGGCCCGGTCTAGCATTGGATGTCCAAAATTTTATTAATGCTTGTGAACTATGTAAAGCGAATAAGGCAATCAACTATTGTAATCGGCCTCCTCTTGGAACTCTTCCTGCCACCTCGAGACCCTGGCAAAGAATTTACCTGGATTTCTTGGGACCCTATCCTAGAACTCGAAGTGGTAACACCTTTATACTTATTGCTGTGGATCACTTTTCTAAATTTGTTTTAACTCAGGCAGTACGCCAAGCTACAGCAAATGAAGTAGTCAGGTTTCTTGAATTTCAGGTGTTTTTAATGTTTGGGGTTCCTGAGGTGGTTCTGACCGATAATGGGAAACAATTTGATTGTGTCCTAATGAATGATTTATGTGGAAAATATGGAGTACGACATCAGTTCACTGCTAAATACGCACCCCAAGCTAATGCTTCCGAGAGGGTAAATCGCACTCTTCTTGCTAGTCTTCGTTCATACATTGAATCTGACCAGAAAATATGGGACATCAATCTTCAAGCCGTCACAAATGCACTTAGGAACTCTGTCCACGAAGCCACAGGTGTGTCTCCACATTTCGCTGTCTTTGGTCAACACGCTGTTTTGCATGGTTCCGTCTATAAACTTCTCAAAGCTAGTCAAGAACTGACAGGAAACGAAATTTACACTGAAGGAAAACCCGATATGTTGCACCAAGTTTATAAAAAAGTTGCACAACACCTTAAAACTGCAAACGAGAAATCTCAAGTAATCTACAACAGAAGAAGTAGACTACCTAACGTGCGCGTAGGTCAGACAGTTTTCGTACGAAATTTTGCACAAAGTAAAGCTTCCGAAAATTTTGCAGCAAAGCTGGCACCAAAGTTTATTAAATGTATTGTGTCAAATTTGATCGGAAAAGTCTCTTGTGAACTAGATGATCTAAATGGACGATCTATGGGAGTCTACCATCTGAAAGATATAAAAATATAGAACAGTTTTTATCACTATCCTCCTTCTATTTTGAATCACTAGCTGGAACACTATATTTCAAAATCAAATTTCCTAACTACTAACTGGCATAAGACTCATCTCAGGGAAGGTCGTCCCCACGATTTGTTACGAGTAATTCGTTCCAAAGACAGGCGAGTAGGTCATCCCTGACTTTGTCAACAACAGCTGATTTAAATAATACCATCTAAACCTGAATAGCAACAGGAAATTCCGTAATTTAAAGTTAATAAAATGCAATATTATTTTTTTTTGTCTCTTTTCTGGACTTTAAAAAAAAAAAAAACAGGGGAAAGTCGAAATGTTACGGTTTAAGTTTTTTGATATAAAAAGAGATTTTTGGTTACCACGCGGGGAGTCGAGTTTTGGAAAGTATAGAGAAAGATTACATACTTTAAAATTTAAATAAGTTTAAATATTAAATTAAAATTAAATAAAAATATTATAAATTTCATTATAATAATAATAAAAAAAAACAAACTAGTACCTAAATTATAATATAAAGATATAATAAATTAAATGCAGTGGTTAATTAATAATCATATAAGAATCTAATACGAATATTAATACTAATAGATGGGATTTAAATATAAAATTGTGTAACCTAATAATTCTCATGGCATTAGTGAAATTATCTGCCATGTTTGAATTGATAAAATTGCCATGTTTAATAAACTAAAATTGTGAGTGAGTGTGTTGCAAAATGGTATACGAAATAATAAACCACATGTGAATTGCGTAAGTGTACCAGAGAAAAAAAAAAACTATCGAATGCTAATTAAGTGAGACAATGCCTAAAATCATTCGATAAACTAATAATAAAACATTATATTAGGAATAAACTAAACGTAAACCTTGCTAGCTTAAATTGTAAAAGTGTAAAAGCAGCATTGTACTAATTTTCATCCCGTAAAGTGAAAAAAAATTAAAAACCAAACAAAACGAAAGGAAAAAAAATATATTTTCATTCATATTTTTTTTCTTTTGATGTGTGCGTCTACAGTGAAACTAAAAATTAGTGGTACACAAACAATTTTGTGCAGTGTGCTACAAAATTGGTGTGACATTGATTAATGTATAAGACAAAAAAAAAAAAATAATAATAATAATAAAAAAATAAAAAAAAGAAGAATCAAGGTTGGGTGTTATATAATAAATCGATGATAATTAACTAACCGACAAATTAAAAATTACCTAGGTTAGTTTAGTTCTTAGTTGTATCATTTTTTTTATATTAAATATTTTCTTACATTTAAATTTATACTATATTTCACGCAAATGAATTCCAACAAAAAGAAAATTAACGTTGTTAATAAATAAAGTATCTTTGAATTAGCGGTATTGACATGAACAGTTCCTTTCTTTTGTTGAAAATCGTTTGTTCTTATTTTATATTATTCTTTAATGATTTTTTTTTACACAAACTAAATACTAACCTCTTTATAATTTAACTTTATATGAATTGTTTATTCTTTCTCTAAATTTTTCTTGATGAAATAAAAGAATTATTTAAATCTTTAAAATCTCCTGAAGTAATTAATAATGGTTATTAGTTCGCTTGGCATTATACTTTCTCTGTCGCAAAAATGTTAATTTACAGAATGGAGTAGTTAAAGTGAGTTGAGGATGTAGCTGTGATGGTGTGGGTGAGCGGTTGAGGGTAAGTATGATTATCCCGCCAGGTAGTATTATTAGTTTTTCCTTTCCCCATTCCCGTTATCCTAATTCCCATTAGGCGGCAACGCAAGAATCATGGCAACTTCATAATTAACCCACCCCATCCGCTGAGCCATAGCTGAGCTTAACTAAGTCCGCCTATGAAGCTCTGCATGATTATTATTATTCTGATTTCGATCTGGGCAATTTCTAAGCTCTACCTTTATTGGTATGACCCTTCGCCCGTCCTGTAGATCGTTACACTCTTCATATTGATCGCTCCCGACGCCGCGGAGCCATCGTCGCCGACATAGTGATTAAATTATGTAATCTAACCATTTATTTAATTTAATCTATTCCAATTATTCTGGATGCTGATGGATTTGTAATACCGTTTATCTCTTGAATTAAAACTTGCTAATGATTAATGATTTACTTTTTATTGGTTTGTGTTGATCTTTGAAATATGTAATAGCAATAAGTGACCAAATATGATTTGCAATTTAACTAATTTTCCAAAATTATAATTCGAAATACCAGTCTTGCCCACCACAGTTAGTTTAGATTATTGAATTTAAGAAATTGCAATTTAGTTATAAATATATAGGAATACTTTCTTGACAATACGAATTAAAATTATGTACATGAATCCGACAATTATATATCCATGAATGGTTAACATACAAACGTCAAGTGGATTCGACTGTCAGGCAAAAACAGGCGACCGTGGAGGCCAATCAACATCACCATTTTTTAAAATAACTTGTTCTGAAAAGAGGTCTTGCAGTAATTCCATTGTAATCCTGGCTGTAGCGATGTGGCACCGTTGATACCACATGTTACTCAAGCCTAAAGCATGCAGTTGTGGCGTTAAAAACTTTTCAATCATATCACGATATCGCTCCCCATTCACAGTTACCGTTACGTCGTTTTCATTTTCAAAGAAGTAAGGTCCAATGATTCCTCCTGACCAACTTGCACACCAGACTGTCTCTTTTGGCAAATGTACGGCGGCGTAAATGGTCTTGTGGAAGAAGCTCTTGAGTCAACTGAATCTTAAATGGAAACAAATGCAAATCCTTGTGCAAAATTGTGGCCAAATATGTTCTTAGATGACCAAGCTCCTGAGCACGGCTTCGCATTGAGGTGGATGGATTATTTTGAACACTTTCTTGAGCAGCAGTAATGTTTTCAGCGGATCTTGCAGTACGTTGTGGCCCATGTTTGGGCCTATAACCTACAGACCCTCTTTCTTCGAAATCATACACTACACGACAAATAGTGCGTTTTGTTGGCACGTTGTTTCTCCCAAAAATTTCACGTAACTTTCTCATCGTCACAGTAATCGATGATTTATTTTAATAAAATTTTTTAACGATAAAAACACGTTGGTCTATCGAATATTTTTCTATAATAAATTTGCCACGTGTCTACTTGACGACTGCCAAATATGATCTGTCAAGACTTACGTTTACCAAAATGGCGGTAAAACAAAGTAGTATACCTTCCCGGCGGACACCCTGTCTCTTCTAATAATTATTTAAAATAGTTTTAACATTAGTGGTTTGGTTTGGATTTTGTTGACATGTGCCAACAAAGTCTTTTCCATATTTATTAAAATTAGGTTGACACAAATTGACAAAGCGAACATTTATGAGATTTAATGGTAAATTTATGGATACGGAAATCTGAACATTTTATGACGAAAAACTTCAATCGAAATTGTCTGATGTCCCTATAATAAAAGTTTCTAAACAACTCATAATGTCTCAACTGATATCATATTCATTATGCTTAATCAATCCATTTCTCGATAACCGTCCATATAAACCGAATATTGAATAAGGCAAACTATATACTTACACATATACTAATACGCAGAAACCCACACACACACACACACAATGTGTAAACCCAAAAATTCTTCCCAAACACATTATAATACACATTACACTCACATACACATTATCAATTGAACCCTTAGCATGGAATACCGACATATATCCAAGCAATAATAATCATAAATTTAATTTTAAATTACCAAATTATCGTTTGGGTTTATATTCGAGAGAAGAAAAAAAAACTTTGGAAAAATTGAATTTCCCTCTTCATAATATATTAAATGGAAAGTAAAATTGCATAATATTCAGTTCGTTCGTTCGTTACGGTCGTAACATATTGAAACAAATCGAAATAATAATAATTTTCTCGAATTTTCTTATATGAGTATACATATGTACGTATATACATATACCAACTCGGAAACTATATTTCGAACATAAATACGGGAAAAGATATCGACAATAGGCATATTCATACGTACGTATACAACAACTGGTATGCTTATGCGGTAATAGTGTGTAGCGGCACAAAAAATTATGAAAATGTTAGATTATTTCTGGATATAACATATACGAGTATATTTGTATTGATCCCAGTTGGATTTGTTTTAATAATTTTGTAGAAAAACCCGGAAGCTGGAAAATATATTTTTCCTACATACATATTTGCACATTTTTTTTGTTATGCGTGTACCATGATTTTTATAGATCGTGTTATGGTTTTTATTGAATTGGAACACATTATCTACCTACACACATTTGGTGAACTGACCTTGCCTCAAGTTGTGTGTAAATATTCGACTATCTTTACATGCATGATTGTAACACATATGACCTGGACGATTTACATTCCTTAATCGATCCATTTATTTTATACAGCAAGTTATAATGAACCCACCACAATTTTATTTGATTTGTATTTATATGTACGCTAGGGATATATTAAATTAATTCGGAAAGGTCAGTTTTTCAAAAGCTTTAGACTTTATTATTTTTCGTTTAATGAATGTATACTACCACGGTAAAGTAAACTTTTCGCATGGTAAAAATGTCACAAAAAGTTGGGACCATTTGTTCCAATTCTATGCAGTGCTACAAAGTGGATTCCTCATTAGGCCACAGGTTAAAAAACTGCAAAAGACTTACAAACAGTCGATAATCGAATGTGTAAGCTTGTATAAAAGCTCATACTGATGTATAAGCCACCCCAGGATAAAATCTCATCTTACAATAATTTGGATAGTTTGATGGGCTCTATTCCTTACGTCTGGTAATTGGCGACTTTTATGCAAGAGCTGACAGAAATCAGGCTGACTTATGTAAGAATATAGCACCTTACTCCCGACGAAAGTGACCATTATATGATCATTGCAGAGATATAATCGCAAGAAGAAATAAAGCACTTTTTGCTAGAACAGCTAAACGAAATTGTAGACAGAAGCGCGAATGGTGGAGGGCTAAGATCTTAAGAATACAAAATCAGAGGATTCAAGCAAGCCTATTACTCGATCAATCGAGGGAGGCTATGTTATGCGCTTGAATATTAAGAATAACAACCCGGAACCGCCGAATCACAGTTGTTATAGGAATCACAGTTGTTATAAAAGGGATCGAGTCCACTGTGCATCTAGACGAAATTAGCGAACGACTAAAAATTATGAACTTTAATGTGAAAAGCGTGATCAATATAATAAATCGCGAGAGAAAACCAGAACCTTTGTTTAAAGTTGAGTTGGAACCAGAGCCAATAAAATTTAAGGGCCATCATCCGATCTATGATGTTAGATACTTTTGTATCGAAAAATTGTAGTGGAAAAACCACACAAGCGTAAATCTGTTTTACAATGTACCAACTGCCAAGAATATGTCCATTCAAGAAATTACTGTAAACTTCCTGTGTGTGCTATATGCGGCAACCTACATGAAACCAGCAAATGTGAGCTGGATAAAAAAACCAGAGTTTAGAAAATGTAGTTACTGTGGAGAAAATCATAATGCGAACTATAGAGGTTGTGTAGTATACAAGGAGTTAAGCAAGAAAATGACTCCACGACAAAGAGTCAAAGAGACAAAGAAAGTTAAATCACATATTCAAAAATCAAACCAGCGATAGTGAATTATCTCCAAACAAAAATCTTAAATATCTTATGCAGAAACTGTCAAAGGCAACACTGCTAATGCAAACACAAGCGATGACCATGGTATTTATAACATGATCAGTTCTCTCAATGAGTCAATGAACAAATTTATGAAAAAAAATGAATGCAATTAAGATAGTTGTATAGAACGCCAATAGGCTAGCGCAACATAAACTTGAAATACAAAACTTTCTTATTGAAAACGATATCGATATTAAGCTGATTTCCGAAACTCACTTTACAAATACGAGTTACCTCAAGATCTCAGAATACAGTATCTACGATACTAAGCATCATAGCGGAAAATTACATTGTGGAACTGCTTTTCTTATTAAAAACCGAATAAACCTCTATGAACTCCAAAAATAAAGCGACCTCAAAAATGAAGACACACAGACTTCAAAAACTAGACCACTTTAATGGATTCATGAACCAGAACTTTCTATTTCTCCTGCCATACCTAAATTACCTACGGTGGAGCCGAAAATTCGCAAACGGTTTCGCTTCGATCGTTCAACTAGGCCTGTTCCAATAAATAGTCCATTTATGCGAGTCCATTCGATTTAAATGAGGTAGATCGATCTCTCTGGGAGAAGAGTTTTTTCAGTATAAATTTAGAATTGTGTCAATATATCGATGCAGTATTCAACTTTAACATATTTCTAATACACATAATGTTCCACGTGTGCTACAGGCTTTTATTGAATCTCCTCAATTCTATAGATCGTAAAGAGCACCATTGATGATACATCTTGAGAGACATTTGTTACAGGATATATGTTATGAATAAAGAAAAATCATTCATCTGGAATTGGTTGCATTAATCCACAGCCATTGATATTCAGTAATTTATGAAACTGTCTTTTCGACTTTATTCGATGGTATCAGGTATTTCGAAACGAAACATTCAACTGTATTATACTATTTTGAGAAGAATCACTTCCTAAATCAATCCAAATAAGGCAATCGCTGATCAGTCTATCGTCACCGACAGCGAATTCTTCGCCAAGGCGGTTTTATTTCTGGCAGCTCTAGCATTAAAGTCACCAATTCCCAATCTGACATCATGACATTTAACAGGCTGGCTAATCTCATGAGCAAACCTAGCTTACGCATTCGATTATCGACTGCTTGGAAGATAATCACAGCCATTTTTACGTCTGCCCGCATGTGAAATCCAACTCCAAGATGTCCGAGGTCATCTTCATTATATGTACCAGTGTATACCCTTGGGATACATAGTCTACACTTTAGACTATCGAGTTTCTTGTCTTCGAATTTTGGTGTTCGACAAAGAAATGCACTGTTTCCGAAACTTTTATCGTGTTAAACGCATTTACCATCAAACACTTCAACAATCCAATTATATTCTTGATAAAATATGTCTGATTTGATTGGCGGTGAAGTGAAAGAGAATACTGATCCTCTGTAACAGTCTTCAATATCCAAAACCAAATATCTGATGAATCTCTCCCTTTGTATAACAAAAGTGTAGCCAACTTCTCCTTGTCACTGTGAATCAGATTTATATCCTCTACTTCCAATTCTAAGGCCAACAGTTTATCAGCATGCGCGATGATCAGATTTTCGAATTAGATCGAATAAATAGTTCGATAAAGTTATAATGTTCACGTCATTTATCGAATACCAAGAGATCGTTATTGACAGAAAGGACTCCGTTAAGGGCTTGAACGACAATCCATTTTAGTGTGAACTATCTGGTTGTTCTAATCTCAAACCTTCAGCCTTCCATCATTCTCGGTTTTGATGGATGTTCTTTGATGTTAAAAAATTCACTTAACTGCCCTCCTAGCAACTGATTTATTTCTACTGAGGAATATCAACCAAAGTCTTAAACAGAGCTCTCTAATCCCAAAATGGTATTGTGATATTTTTATTGCATTTATTTATTTATGAGACCTATATCTATGTACGATATGTACAACAATAGAATTGTTACTAACTCATTGGTAGTGTATCTAGTAACGGGCTCTTTTATCAAGTTTCCACACTCAAAGTCACAAGAGACCCTTGGTGTTAACCTTACGGAGTTCATTCAAGGATAAAAACGTGTTGATGCAGTCGAAAGCCGGAATGCTGCTGAAAAAATAAAGGCAGTCGTCACCCACGTTATCACTGTCAAATCCCAGGTTCAATTAAATACAGACGAGAACCAGTTATGGCTAAATAGTCTTAAATTAAGTTGAATTCAATATCACAGTCGTCAGGAACCTACATAACCGTTACCTTTTTGTTACGAATTAATGTATGCCTCGAAATAGTGCTGGAAATGTTTCTCGCTCCAGGCAGCCGAATGAGCTGGATTGAGAATGGAAAATTGTTACTGGGGCAGAAAAAGAATAAACTCCATGACTAAGAGAAAAACGAAAACCAGTTACAGTTTTAGAAACAATACTTTGCAAACAATTAAGTTTAACAATCCATCAAACAACACGCACATGTTATCATTGGTTTGGCCAGTGATTTGTAACTAAAAATACTATTTTGGAAGACAATTTCTAAGATTACCAAGAGAAATAGCAGTGGCTATTGTAGTTTTAATTTTTAGAACCATATCGTCAGCGTGACTATATGCGATAAGACTCATGAAGTTCACTAAGAATGAATGTCGTCTATGATCAGAAGCTACGACAGAGGTGACAACAGATTTCTTTTGAGGCATACTCTGTCAACTTTACCTGAAATAGAAGTATCCGTACCGTCAAATATTATACAATGCGAAATACAAGCATACGAGTGTATTGAGTCACTCGACGATGGAGAGTTCAATACCCAAATTAGCACAGGCATTTGTCATCGAAACGAACAATGTATTGTTAAAGGCTCGTGCAATATCCAGGAAAGTGCCCACACCTATCTCGCTGTTACGCATATATATTTCAGCCCTAGTTACTAGTTCATGTAAGGCAGTCTCACATAATTTGCCTAAGAGAACTGATCTTAGAAAGATTAAACTTGACATTGGGTAGACGACGTGCATCAAGTCTACTGGTATTATTCCTATTCAGCGTATTGTTAGAAAAGGTATTAACTTCCTTATAATAGTTTGTCCATGAGAATCTCTGTGTTGATGTTAAATCCTTTTTATACAACTTGCAGCTAAAAAGCTTTCTCAACCAACCTGAAAGTAAGATCTCCTGGGTCTTATTTTTCAACCTTCTTGAAAGCAGTTTTTAGAACAGAATACCAAAATGGTTTGTTCCGAGGTGTTTGCTAATAATAAGTGACTCAGAAATCTCAAACACATTTAAAATTACTTTAGAATAATTGATTCGAGTTTTTACTCAATAGAGAAGCAATCTCAATAGAGACATTTTCCCAGTTTATTAACTTCCTATTACAGTTTAAGTGGTTGTTAATATTAATCTCCTGTGATTGGAGGTGAGAATATCTATCGTTCATGACTCCAGTTTAATATAAATACTGTGAAGTACACAGAACACACACTGATATCAATCAAAGGATTTATGACCAGTTCTTGTAAATTCGAATATCAAAGCGACTCAGGTTTGTTTCAAGATATTGGAACAATAGCTTGAGATAGCGCATATTTCTGAAGCGCGTATAAAATATTGTCACAAAATCAAACTTGACTACTCGAGAAATAGTTAGGCGTGTAATTTATTGCATGGATTAATTGTTGGTGATCGAAATCCGTCTCAACTGTTGGAGTTGCTGAGACGTAAAGACGGTACAAGATTCAGAAATAATTTGATACGACTGATGGTTACAACGGATTCACCGCAAGTATTAACTCCGTTTGAGAAAAGCATGACATTGTCGATGTTATATAACTGGCTGATAGTTTAATCGAAACTGAGATGTAAGCACAAGTACAGTTACTGTTCAGGAAAATGTCCTCTTAGAATAGAGCCATTTAAATACTGTAAATTTAAACGAAATATAAGTTTAAATTACGACCATATAGGGTGAGGGTAATTCGGAATTTATGGCTTCAATTGGTAGGTCACGTCATTTGGTAATGCCAAATATATGTTGTGATCGGAATCGTTTCCACTCACAGAAAATGGTGCGAAGAGGTTGTTATTCCACTTATACATTGGCTTAACCATTGATAACTCTATATGTATGCATCTCTAAAAAAACCACATTACATGTTGAAGTTGCATCACTTAATAAATTTAGAACAATCACACATGAGATATTAACTTCCACCGTGGTCAAGTATAACCCAATGTTTGGTAATCTATGCAGCACCTATTTAACGCTTAGATTAGCGCCGGATAAACTAAACTTTGCCAAAAAGCATTTTCAAGAAATGAGAAGAAGATAACTGCCGAGCAATACCAAAAGTGCTTGGGCCAGTCCATTACGCCTAGTATCGAAAAAGATCGAAAAATGGAGGCTTTGTGGTGACTATCTTGCGCTAAATAATGTCAATTTACAAATTGTATTGTACTTACGACGTTAGATGTGGTGAGAGCAACATTAAATTCCATTTAAGTTAAAGATATACCTCAAACAGCCGACATCATGCTATTCGACCTTTTACGAGTCTAAAATAAGCTCTTTTTCGGTTTTTACAGGCTATTGTTGGCCCGTACCGTGTCAACAATGTGACTTCATCGATTTCGGTCACGAACCAGCTCTTCAAACTGTTGCAAGCAGTTAGAAGATTCCGACAGCGATCTCTTTGGCTACCGAAACGCGACTCTCCCTTCAAATATCGCTGTATCATTCGATTCGGATCAGCACGCAGAAAGTAACCGAGCCAGTGTACTCGCAGTCCTTTGATTTCATGTACGATATCAAGAATTTGCATTAATATTCCGATCTCGTGATTGAATAGAACTCGATATGTGCCATCAACATCGCGTTTTGGGCTATATATCACACGCATGATTCTTCTCTCGAATTTTAAAAGCAATCTTTCGTACACATCCGTCAAGGTCCCACTCTCACATCCATACATGACAACGGGTTTGATCAACACTATGGGTAGTTTCAGCTTATCTGTATTTGCAAGAGATTCAGAAGTGGGTGTGGAGGATTCAAAGCCCGGACTTATCCAAGCAAGCATCATCTGTCTAGAAGAGTGGTCAGGGAAATGCATCATATCTGCGGTTTACTGCCCACACTCAAGAGCAAACAATTTTTTTACAACTCTGGGAGATAAATTCATAGCAAGAGGTGACTACAACGCAAAGCATATCCAAAGGGGTTCGAGATTAATTTCTACGGAAGGAAAGCTACTGTGGGTCTGTATACAGAATGAAAAGATGGATCACATATCTTCTGGCCACCCAACCTACTGGCTAAATGGCAGGCAAAAAATCCCAGATTTACTTGACTTTTGTGTAACAAAGAACTAGAACATTAGTAAAGGCCGAAACGTGGTACGACTAGAGTTCTACAACTAGAGCCATCTAGATTCCCGACGAATCAACATACTAATTGGTCTCTATATAAGTCTAAAATAAGCTGGTAGTATTCGTTAAATATTTCATTAAAGACAAACAATGAAATTGACGTAGCGGTTCAACAACTAACTAGTATTCTACAGCAAGCCGCTAAAATCGCTACCCCGATTTACGCTACGCTGATCAAGTCGGCTAATTTTAAGAAACGTAAACTTTCTCCAAATATTCATTAACTACTAATGACGAAGCGCTTAATACGCAGGCAATGGCAGCTCCACAGGTCACCTTCTCTTAAATCAATGTTAAATAAAGCCTCAAGGTTAAGTAAACGAAGAGCTTCAACATTTTCTCAAAGGACTTACAGCTACTGAAGAAACGGAATTCTCATTATGGAAAGCTACACAGAAGCTGAAACGACCAATGCTCTCATAGAGAAAGCAAATATAATTGCAAAACACCTAAGCGAAGTGTTTATATCTAACGAGCAAGTTGGAAATCAAGAAAATCTAATGAATTTTGCAGATACGTCTGAAATTAAGCCAATCAAATACAAGTGGAGCAATATCAAACAAACGATCAAGGGCAACATCGATGTAAAAAAGGCACCCGGACATGATCTGATAAGTGGCAAAATGATGTCAAATCTATACCGGATAAATCTATCAGACTAATAACTAATATATTCAACGCTATAATGAAAACAGGTCATTATCCAGAAATCTGGAAAACGTCAGTTATTATAATGATTCCATAACCTGGCAAAGATGAAACAACAGTTAACTCATATCAACCAATTAGCTTATTACCAACTCTCTCAAAGCTTTTCGAACAATTGCTTTTGCAAAAACTTAAGCCAATTTTGAACAAGAAAAAAAACATACCAGCTCATCAATTTGGACTTAGAGAAGAACACGGAAGAGGTGACTAATGGTCGGAACCGATGTAATCGGATTCTTGACCCGGTACGAACCGAAAAATAATCCGTACACATTGCTTGCATGGATGCCGCCTATAATAAAAAATTACGGCTTCATTTACGAAAATGGTCATGGCAATTGGTACGTATTTCAAGTAGAGTTCATTCAAATGACTAACTCAATGTTTTAGACTCAGTTCCAAAAACATGTTTATGATTACGATACCCAACTACAGTGTATTAAATTTTTCACTCACCTTGCAAAGCAATATCTCATTCAACTTTTAGACACCATAAATTGTTCTTTTCAAACGTATATACATTTATGGTTGCGTTCTATGAAAATAACCAGCAGCAAATTGTTTGGAAGTAAATCATATTTAATAATCTTCAAATCTATATACAAAAACCATTTGTATGTACAAAATATACAATAGAACTGTCGAATAAATTCGAACGGCGTGCGAGATAAAAACAAAATTTATAAATCGATAAATAATTTAAGCGTTCGGAATGATGAAATTTATGAAGTGCCATTTTCCAACGTATATCGTTTTCCAATTTAATCGATTTTGAGTAACTTACCAATGTTCGATAAATCTTTTACGCAGACAGGCATTTAAACTTTCTCATGTAAAGATGTATCACAAACCAAAAGTTGAGAGAATTTCAAATTAAGCTGGCTCATTTTTGGAAAGTTGTGGATATAGCAGAAGAAGTTTACTACATTTATGTACAATTGTTACAATATATCAAAAATTTCTTATGTTGTATGCAAGTGTCTATCTTTGCAATCGTTTTTAGAATTCAAGGCAGTCCCAACTCTTTTGCGGATAGTTTATTTTCATTTTACTTTACTCATTTTACGTATAGCAAAACCAGGACGTACGACTATCGGTTCGATTTACGTATAACTATTTGCACATTGCATAGCTCCATGCCAGCCTAAAGTATACCGACATGGAAAATGATAGGATTATAGGAAAGCCTCTACTGCTACCTTCTCCTCCAATTGTAAAACGTTAGTTTTTTTTATATAATTTCCCGGGACCTAAGAAACTTCCTTACTCAATGTCACAAACGAACACATAAAGCTTATCGGAGATTTTATTCGAATTCGCTGTTTTACCCGGCTGCTTAAGGAAACAGCTAATGTTTACACCAAGAAAGGGACGATAGTTGACTAAAACTAATTGACATATAGAAATGAATACTGAAGATATAAATGTATCAAAAGTCAGACAATTGCAAACGAAGTGTATATATAGAGTAGTCATCGTCTTCAAGACGTTACAGCCACATAAAATAGCCACTAAGATCCATATTCAAAGACTTACATAATCCATAGCAGAGGTGAGAGAACACTGTCAATCAAGTCTGTCAAACCGCCTATGTGGCACAGTGGTTAGAACACTGCAGCATGGAGTGGGAGATACCGGGTTCGAATCCCGATAGGGGCAGGATAAGAAAAGGGATTTTCACCATCGATCGTCTGGAGCGGTACGAGAATGAACTCTTCCATGTCAGTACTATAGGCTGGCATGGAGCTATACAATGTGCAGATAGTTTCTACATAAAATCGGACATATAGCCGGAACGTACAGTAAATATAGTGGAAAGTCACAATGGGCGATTAGAGCCTGAGTGACAGACAACACTACAACACAAAAAAAAAGTCTGTCAAACAAAATATTTTATCATTTTTTTGCCATAGTCAAAGGTAAAGGAAACAGCTGGTACAGGATCTATCAAGGTTGAACGTGAATCAAAGCGAGCTAAAGAATCAGGAATTTCATTACCCACAATAAATCAATGAGCTAACTTGATAGAGACTGTAGAAATGGAACGGATATATTTACACTTGATACACTGCACAAAAAAAAACTAGACTATCTCCGATTTTACAGAAGGTTCCAAAACCAATGCTATAGTAACAGCAGAGTAAAACGTATTCAAAAACAAACAAGAGATTTAGACAACATTTTAAATAATTCCTTTTAGTGATGCGTAAATTTGGAGAAGTATAGGACGTTGCAAATAACTCGTTGAACCTGTATTCAGGTAGTAACCTATCATTATACCAATTTCTAGTATAACTGAAGTGAAAAAGTTTAAAAATCTGTCTATGCCTCACAACAGTGCCACTATTATTCCAAGGTCGAATACATTTTAAACGAAACACAGTAGGCATGCTCAAACTGAAATAAAAGTAGGCAATTAAGGCAAACACAGAATAGAACCCATGAAAAGCAGTGGAAACGTATCCCAAGCGCTTTGCAGAAAATAATAGTTACAGAAAAATCTGGAAGGCATCTATAAATAAAATAAACTACTTCTGATCCAAAGCAGTCGTGAAAGAACTGAGGAGAATCTTTGGGTGATTTTGACATATACCTACCACATATAAGCTATTTTCCGTTTCGGCAACGCGATTCTAAAACATAGACCCAATCCACTTGATCATAGTGGGATCATAGAGGGAGAATCAAAAGCTGCCTCAATATTCAGAACGTATACGCACTAAAAACTCTTTGTTGTTAAGGGATTGTTCAGTTCTAGTAACAAGTTCATGTAAGTAAGTTTTTACTCACTATAAAAGCATGTTATGAAGTGGGGAGACAGACATACGTGGTTACACGATATTTTCTATTTGGCAAAGTAGAAGAAGAACATTAAGGTAACATTGTTTTCATTCAATATTTTGCTAATTCTTAAACAGCAGATCGACTTTTGTCTTTTTATCCTCTCGAAAAGTTTACAAAGAGGATACATGAGCAGATCTCAAATTTATTTCATAATTCTTTTCGAGCCCCTTGAAAACTAGTGATTTCTAGTAGGTACATATGTTTCGGTAATTTGTTTACGCTCAGAATACCAAAAATGTTTGCGGTTTCGTTTGGTTACAAAGAAGAGCTGTATTTTAGGTGATAGACGCACTTTAAGGATCTCGCTGAGCTTTCTCACGTGGCATTACTTCCTGAACAATCATATGTTTTGGAACATCGCAAACTGCGAACAGGGTGCGGGACGAGAAATACGTTTCCAATTCCTATTAGAGGAGCAACTGACGACCTTGAAGATACCAGATATTTTGGACAACATTAGAAGAACAAACAGACTTCTGGACTGAGCGTGCACATCTGGGAAGGGAAGTCACAATGGGTTAATTGAGCCTGAGTGACTAGGAAAAAACAATCTCGATAGAACATAAATAATATCAGTCCGTTAGCCTGCGATTGTGGTATAGTTTTAATGGTGGTCGCTTAAGATTTATAATAAACGTGATACACTTATGATCAAAAGTTAGAAGTTCATTCGTCCAATAAAAAATCCGATCAATAATAGGCATGTTGCACAAACCGATGTCAACTATACCTTCCTGTTCATAGAATTTATAAAGGTTGGTTCACATCCTTTGAAAATTGTCACCTCAGAAGACCTTATATAAATCTTTATATATTTTAAATTTTATCCACGTCAGATATTCAATAATCCGAATACGAACCGTGAGAGTTGTACCAACTGGCGTCAGAAGAGGGATTATTGACAATGGTCAAAATAAATGAGTTGAGTCATTCCAACAAAACGTCGACAAAATATCAGGTGGTATGAAAGCAGAATAAAGATTGCGGACTGTAATGGAAGAAGTGCAAGAAGTGCAACAATGGATCAAATACAGGCACTGCTAGTTCAACAACAGCAAATAGCTGGAACTTTTGCTCGACAACAGCAAGAATAATAGAAACAGCTTGCCGACATTATTGCTAAGCAGCAACAACATCAACAACAGCAGCTGCAAGAACAACGTGAGGAGCTGTTACAACAAGAAAACAGCTTGGTGGACTACGCGATGAACTCGAGACAATCGTAGCTGACGTTGAAATGAAGGTTCAAAGATTGGAAGAACTCATCAACTCGAAGGTTTAAAAACTAGAGTATCAAAAGTGGTAAAAGAGTTGCGTGATAAAATCGACAAGATGTAAGTTGGAGGTGGTGTAATTCTACAACTAACAGCAACCCTACTAGCCAAATTGAAACCACCCACCTTCAACGAGACCGCATCACTCGAGACATTTAGTCGATAGTCAACAACGAACGAATGCACTGATATTGGCATTACGAGGTGCAGTCGCGAAAATCTTGCACACCCTATCAATTGCCGAGTGGTGCTACGAAAAATTGATGGAAGTTTTGTCTATATTCACATGCTGGCTCTCCATCGCATACAGCTCAAAACAAGAAAGGAATGATTTACAAAAACGTTGCATGAGTTGAACTTGACATACTCGAAATAGAATGCATAGCGACTGTATCTTAGCGGAAAGAAACATCCCGCAAAGTGTTAGCTTTAGCTCTACAAATGAAGACCGGGCAAAAATATTTTAGTGCGGACCGAGTAAGAAAATTGGAAGCAGCCGAAAAAGAAGTGAACGCTGCTTGCGTAGATAAATCACTGGCAGCACTTTGGATGCTCAAGAAGAGCAGGAAGAGGATCTCACTCAACATTTCGCAGTTCGAGAGACCGGGTTACAGGAGCTGTGGCAACGAAATTGGCAACGAACCAGCCGAGCTAGTTCCGGTTAATAAACCGGAAGCAAAATGTCTCGAAAAAACCACGATCGATTGCAAGGAGAATGAAGTAAAACAACAATCAGCTGTTGTTTTACTTCATTCATAGCAGTGATGGAATCGCTAGAACCAGGCACATTATCAGCATACACAATTTTCATATCTTCAATACCAAACGCTTCATCTATAGACGGATACACAACTGCAGTTTTGACTTCAAATTACCGCCCAGGTGGCGCAGTTGGAGCGGGAGCTGCGGCAGTTGGAGCGGAAGGTACCAGGTTCGAATCCCGATAGAGGCAGGATGCAAAAGAGATTTTTCACCTTGAGATTACAATCTGTCGTGTGAATGAACACAACTATGACCCCCTGTTGGAGTGCAGAACTCATGGGCCAACTCATCTTCCATGTCAGCACTATAGGATGGCATAGTGCTATGCAATGTCCAGATGGTTAGGAAAACTGGACCTATAGCCGTACGTCCTCGAATTGGCTGTAATGGCGTAAAAGCAAGGATGTAAATAAGCGAACCGCGAACAAGTGGGGAGTGCCTTGAGCCCAAAAATAGATAAGAGATTCAAAAAAAAGAGTTCAAATTCAATGTTTTCATAATGTAATTCTATTTTTGTATCCACCACTACTTGCGGTGGTGTCAGGTCAGCCCAATGAATGCTTTTACACACAATCGCTTTATATGTCATCCGTTGTATAATAATTTTTTTGGCCGTTTTGATAATTATAAGTGATTGTCTAAATGAACGATTTGATTGATATTTATGATGCGTATAACCCTTATAAACAAATAGTTGTTACATTTATTCACTATTTCCAGTTATTTTTCAGAGTTTTCACGTTATTTACATGTTTTATGTAAATTACTCGTTTTTTACTATAATTTACGTTATTTACATAAAAATGTAAACAACGGTTTTTACACGTAAAGTGCCCATCCGTGGTCAGAGTAAAACTCTAGACCGTGGTGTGACGAGAAACTCTCTAAACTTATTAAGCTGCAGTAAAGGGTTAGCATGAAGCCCCTTAACAACAATGATGGTGTCGAGCTCGTAAATTAAACATAAATCAGTTTGCCATGTCTGTAGTAAAGCTGCTACAACATTTGAAATGAATGTGACTTGCAAATCACTTAATCACCGTAATCGAAATCTATTATTAAGTGCAAGTCAGGTTATATCAAACAAATCAGGTGTCACCCAATTAAGTTAATGTCAAAAGTAATAAATTTATTAGTTCTCAATTTAATTCTTTTTTTATATATACAATCAAAATGATAGAATTTTCTATATACGTATAACAGCCAACATATAAGATTTTCTTTTAACTGTGGCACGTATTTTCGTTTCATTTTCACACTCAAACAATAAAATCAACCAATTAATTGATCAACAACAATACACAAATACTATTGTGTTGGGAAATAAAATTAAAGATTTTCCATTTTCTTTGCTGGTTTATAAATAATGTTATACACGATGAGGTGGAGGTCGTACATTTACAATGGTATTATGTATAGGTGATGACAATCGATAATGAATTATGTAGTATGATTGGTTTGATTAAACTGGCACGAATCGTTCACTCTGCCAAAAATTTATTACAGTATATAGAAACCACAGATTCCAGACACGTGTTCAGATCTTAAAATTTTAAGAAAGTTTTAAAATCCCTGATACACAAGCTATAACACTACGTCATTGATTCATCCATGTGTATTATATCCGTATAAAATTTGTTCTCTATACTGACACTAACATGTAACCAAACCACGAATTTGGCCCAGCCCATTTATGAATTTTTAACCAACAAACAAAAAAAAATTCCGAATGAGGATTGACAATTGACAAAGGGAATTCGAAATTTTTGGATTTTTGCCTTCAATATTATTTTAGCGCGCTTCTCCTCGGTTTCGTGATACAATTACACAAATGGACAGTATTTTTTATTTAAACATAATAATTTTGGAGCTCATTAAAAATTTAATTTCCATCCCATTCCCCAATGACGCGAGAAAAAGCAATGAAAAATATATTAAAAAAAAAAAAATTTAATTGACATTTCCAAATCAACAATGGTAATTTAGACATTGGGCATGACATTGATGCCAAATTTTGGAAAATTTATTTATTTTTTGTTGTTTGCAAATAATTCAAATCATTTATCATGAAAAACGGAAAAATGAAATTGTCTGTGATACATATGAGGTTGAAAATTCGACATCATAAAAGACAATATATATGTATATAGAGGATATGTCAAGCAAATATTGATTGGGAATCAAAAATCAAATTGAATTTAACTGGAAGAAAGATTTGAATCTTTGCTGATGTATTGATCCAAAGAATATTTTAGATAAGTGACAAGAGATAAGGTTTTCTCATCACTTCTGCCTTCGAGCCGTGCTTTCAGAATTGCAGATATGTTGATCTTTGTAATTCAACAACTTTGCAAATAGTGCAACTACTTTGCAAGTAGTCACATAGTTGCAGCAGTTCAAGGTGGATGGATAATTTGACCTTAGTATTTTAGATTAACAACCCGGTACCAGCCAGACACGGGAGAGGTAGGATGGGCTGTTGTAATTCAATTTATGCTTTTCGGTAATAATTACAAGAAATAATTTATTTAAAATGTGGATTGACACAATACAGTCCAAAGGCATGAAGGCTATTATGTGCCGGCCGAACTTATACATATTTGCCATTGTCCAGAAGAGACAAATTGATTGTACCTGCCTTGTAGGCGAGCTGGTGTATGTGTTGCACGTCTTTTGCAAAACCAAGCGGTAACAGATTCACATCAAGCTTGAGAGTTGCAATGGGTGCCTAAATGACTTTGCATTTTCAGTTCATATTACATGTTTAATTGCATTTCTCTCCCATGTGTTTTGGCCATGTAATTTTACGATCTAACCTGATCCCCAGACACTTGATTTAAATTGGAAGACTTAAGCTTCCCAGGATCCTACGGCTTGTCAAAAGAACCATGTCAATTTTCCTTGGGTTAACATAAATAGATAAGTCACAACAATTATCTGTAAAAGCTTTAGATACTTATGCCAAAGAACCTTCAATGACGCTCCGAGCCAGCACGTTGAAATACAAAATAAGAAATTAAATCACAGCTTGAACATTCTTAGCCCAAACCGATTGGGTGCGTTACAGAACAGTACATTTGAGAACTGATTTTGATTATTTCTTATCATCAGAATGAATTTTACTATAAAATATGTACAACTCAACGACCCTCATCACAATATAAATTTCGAATCAACATAACAATGCATTTGTGGGTGGCTAATAATGGAGGCGATACATTATATATTTTATTTATATTTTTCTTTTTAAAATATAAAGATTTATTGAGCAGAATGGATTGACCTTGATACAAATTTTTCTTATCATAACCATAAATAATGAAGAACAGTGTGCTTTTAGTTTATTATTCGATTTCCTTTTATTTTGCTAAATTCTTATGTACACAAAGAAATTGAAAGCTCATTAATCTCATGTTACGGGTGTATTCACCAACAATCCAATGATATAAGTTATACGACACGCGTGATTTAAAAATTTCGATTTACGAAATATTTTGAAATTCATCGCATCTATGTATAGGTACCATTATGAAATACTGTATTGTTTTAGACTATAAAGGGGGCTTTTAGGGTAAAAAGTAAAAAATTAATTGATTTGTTTACTTCTCTAAGTACATAATTTATACTATAATGAGGGCTAAAAAATTTAACTTAATATTTAAGTTTAAGGAATTATAAACTTTTTATTGTGTGTAATCAATAAAATAGGGTTGGAACAAAAATTTATAAACTTTAATCAAAAATGTTAATATAAAAACAAAAAGTTTTCAAATCGACTTACGTAATTAGGTTTATGTTCTAATTTATTAGACAAACTTTTCTATAAATGAATACGTTGTTACATAAAAGCTCCCTAATTTTCATAATTTTTATATGATGCTCACTTTGGACAATGTTCAAAGTGAGCAGACGTATTTCTCGTCAATCTTACAAGAAAATTCGTTAATCTTACACGAATAACACACATAATTTTTCGTTTTTATTATATAAAAAGTGCAGCGCTAATAAAAAACTTAATTGTAAAACTGAATCGACATCAAAAGTTTAGTCAATTCAAACCCACATTGAAACTGCCCATTTAATTACTGCATCAAAAGGGCGTGACCCAGAATTGAAGAAACAGGTTCCACCCCTGATGAAAGTAGTAGTACGAAATGACTACAAAATATATCGCTCAGTAATAATATTTGGAAAATAATCACAACAGAGCCTGAAAATTATAAAGCTCAAGCTAATAAATTAAATTCTGATGGTCATCAGTGGTATACCTACAAGGATAAAAATGATCGATCAATTAAAAAAGAAATAACGAGTCGTCTTCATTTAACTTGTTCAAAAGATGAAATAACTGAAGATGTACCAAACAAAGGTTTGAACATTATCGATGCATTCGACATCATTAGTAAAAGAGAGACAAGAGAGGGAAATGTTTAAATCAAGAGAAGATGTTTTCCAAGAAATTGATTATATTAAGGCAATTCCATAACCTCAGAGTTGAAATAGAAACAAGAAAGATCACTCGACTAATACTTCAATGTAAAATCTGTTAATATTATAATAATACACAAAAGTACTGCCATTGTGAAGCAAGTGTGTTAAATGTGCATGAAAACATGCAGGAAACGACTGCACAGTCCCTCAAAATACAACTTCGAAGTTTATCAACTGTAAAGGCCAGCATCCAGTCAAATACAGAGGATGTGAATTTGCAGCAGAACAACAAAAACTCTCAGATAGATCTTGCAAACCAGATACAATAAGAAAAGTACAATCTATAAGAAAACACGGAACTAAATCCGCCAGCTCTTAATATTAACATGCAAAAAAAGCGAGTAAATGAAAACGTTTCATATGCACAAATAGTCCAACAAACAGAGCAGAAACAGATTAAAAAGGTGTTCACCCTGCAGTTTTTACAACAGTAAAATTTTAGCAATATAGTAGCTCAGCAATATATTGCCTCCCACAATACAATCTCAAACAAATAAGATATATTAATCTACTCAAAACACTAAAACGGGTAGTTTTAATTGGAGGTGACTATAATGAGAAAAATACCTATTGGAGTCACGATTAAAGACTGCATGTCTTTATTTTTTTTATTTAAATTCTCTCCACTTTTTTATCAAAGATTTATCTGGAACAAACAAAGTACATCGCTAGCATCTATAAATTCAACTTTTTGCAACTTCTTTTTGCAAACAAGCCTACTCTTTCATTACCTTTTATCTGTAGATGTGAAGGTATGCATGAAGAATAACTTCACTTCTATAAGATCGAAGGTACTAGAACAACTTATTCACAATAATACTGCCCTGTGTACCCCTTCTCCTACTGATTAATTTTAAATCAGAGTTTTCAAATCGGATTCCAAATCATCATTTAAACTAGCATCTTTATACACTTCCAAATGAGCCAATTTTTTCATTTATCATGCAGATAAAATTCTCGTTTGAGTGATACCTGATTTATCAAAGCTTTTTTCGTGTCTCCAAAATTTAAACATACCAACAGATTTGCAGGAGAAAGACGAGGCCTTATTTTTTCGATCTTGTCAAATATGTTTTCATACTCTCCTAAATTTCCAGATCGTATAGACTTCTTTATTACAAGAAGGATTGCAGATAATTATCTCCATTTAGATAACAATGAAAGCTGATCATCAGAGTATTCTTTAGTTAATAACTAAATACTTATAGATAAATAATGATTATGAAAAGGAGCAACGTGAAATTAACTAAAAAACTAATTGAAATCTTTTCCAAACCTAGTAAACACAAAGAAATAGTCCGCAGAACCCAATACAAAGACCAGTCCATTAGAAGACAAACTTAATAGTTTATTTATAATATCCAAAGAGTTACGTGGGAAAGCATCCGAATTATAATCAGTAAATGAAGCCGCTAGCTATCTAGAAAAGTTAGAAAACTTCCTAAAGACATTAAAAATCAGCCAGTTAATAAATACCTTAGCACTTTAACTGGGAAAAAAGATATTAGTTATTCATTACGACCGGAACTTCAAGTTCCATTAAAATTGGGCGCGAAAAGCTAAACAGTTAAGTAGATTGGTTTTTAAACTACCTCCAAGAAACATTCGCACCCAACCCCAAACAAATGAAAAAGGAACAAAATATTTCGATAAATGAAAAAAATAAAATAAAAATTATGCCTGTAACATTGGTAATCAAGAATTATCTAAATGCGCATAAGGCTCCATGATTTGATCTTATAACGGCTTACATGGTAAAAGTGTTACCGAAGAAAGCGTCGAGGAAACTAGTGCATATAATTACTGGAGCATTTCGACTAATATATGTTTCAAGTTAATGGAAAGCGGAAGGAGTAATAATAATACTTAAGTCGAACAAAACCTTCAAATGGCGAAACTTCATATAGGCTAATATCTCTGCTATCAACTTTATCAAAACTATGTAAAAAGATTCTTCTTAAAAGATTAAATCCAATTATCGAAGAAAGGAATCGTACCCCCTCAAATATGTTTGGATTGAGCGAAAAACATTTTACGATGAAAAAAGTACATCAAATTACTGGTGTAAATGGGAACTCACTAGAAAGTAAACAAAAATGATCAACTATATTCTTTGATCTAGCGCAAGTATATTTGACAAAGTATATGGCACCAGACGCTAGAATTCAAACTTCACTGAGATCTTCCGGAGCATTTTTTTTCAAATTTTAAAATCATACACTTTTAAACGATACTACACTTTTAATCATACGAGAGGTACTTTTTAGAAAGATATGTATGAATACTGCCAATTAAAAAGAATAACAGCAGGAATACCACAAGAGAGTGTTCTTAGTCCAATCCTTTACCTCCGATATACAAGAGTTACGGGAATACTTCAACTAGCAAAGAACATCAATGGGTGCGTTCACTGCGCAACAAAAAGTTACTCTTATCGACAACTTGTCATTCACTGCACAAAAATTGTGACAACATAAAACGACAACTTGATGTTCACCACACAAGTTGTCGTAGTAAAAAAGTAACTTTTTTTAACTGCAGTCTAGAGTGTAGTAAGCTATTGTCACTATATGTCAAATTTGTTGTTTTCTATGAATTTAGTTTTTGATGAAAACCCATAAAGTTCGAAATCTCTTAAAATAAAAATAATAAAATTTTAAGTTAAAATGGAAAAAAATTCATTTATTTTGAATAAAATTATTTATTTTT
This sequence comes from Tipula lateralis, assembly GCA_963932295.1. Classification (NCBI taxonomy): domain Eukaryota; kingdom Metazoa; phylum Arthropoda; class Insecta; order Diptera; family Tipulidae; genus Tipula; species Tipula lateralis. The sequence goes on along the minus strand of OZ010738.1, from coordinate 81,973,628 downwards.
TCTAAATATTTTTCCTAGTACTTAATGTATATTTGTAATAAATATGCAGAGGAGTTTCTCAAACGCATCTCTTGACATTCGAAAATACTGTTGAAACTCGACAATTCAAAATACAATTGTTTCAACATACAAATTAATACGTGGTGGGACCTCCTTTTGACTTGCAATCAATATTGTTTCCTCGTCTTCGGAGTCTGATAACTTATAAGGTAACTTTTTAATGTTGGAAAATTTACAACTAATCTTCTGCTCAGCTACGATTTAAACAATCGTTTTTTTATTTGATCTTTATTTGACATGTTCTGAATTAAAAAATATTAATATCAATATTGACCGCCCAGGTGGCTCAGTGGTTAAAGCTGTGGCAGTTGGAGCGGGAGGTACCGGGTTCGAATCCCGATAGGGACAGGATGCAAAAGGGATTTTTCACCATCTGATTACGATCGGTGGTGTTAATGAACACATCTATGACCTCTGTTGGAGTGCAGAACTCATGGGCCGACCCATCTTCCATAGTACTATAGACTGGCATGGAGCTATGCAATGCGCAGATGGTTCTACGAAAATCGGACCTATAGCCGTACGTCCTCGATTTGGCCGTTAAGGCGTAAAATAGGACGTAAATAAGCGAACCGCGAAAGAGCTGGGGGAGCCTTGAGCCCCAAAAAGATAGCATAGAATAAAATATAAAAAAAAAAAAAATATCAATATTATATTATATTTTTTAAAATTGAAATTACTTTTTTTAATTTAATATTATGTTAGACACTTTATTGAAATCACACAACAAAACGCTATGACACACTAAGTATCGCCTTTGATTTAGCATAAGCCTTTGACAAAGTATGGCTCCGAGGACTATGGTATACATTACATCGAGATCTGATAAATAAATTTCCGACTCTTATCCAGATTCTTATCAGAAGTCTTATCTATCTGATCGACATCTGACTTAACAAAATATCAGCTGGAGTTCCACATGAGCGCATTTTGGAACCTTACCTGTATTTCCGTTATACAAGAGGAGTGTCAATTACAAGAGGAACAAACATCACAACATTTGCTAATGATATTGTAATTTTAGCTGTAAGAAATAGTAAAGCAAAGTCAACTAGTATATTACAAAATGCCTCCAATGCAATGAATAGCTGGACGAAAAAATACTCCAATGAAACGATATCCATATCAACAAATGTACAAACAAAAAATTCAATTGGATTAAATTGAATCGTTTTCTGAAACAGAGACCATAATGCAAACCAGGATTTAATCAAAGCGCACTGACGCGCTCTGTAAACTTATCAAACTGGAGCAGTTTAAACAAAACAACAAAAAAAGATAGCAGATGTACAGAGATGTTCCTGGAATTGATCACAAGGGATCTGAAGCGATCGAAAGCCATCTTCAGCATTATGAAGATATTCATCGCAAATTACATGACAGGCAAGTCTCAAAAATAATGTTAACATGAATCGGCTATGGCCAGTAAGTTTAGAAACAAATATTCTCAAGGTGTCATTTTTCAATGAAATAATAAAATTATTCAGGTCGAGTTAAACCTTCTGACTAAGTATTTCGCCTTACGACAAGTAAGGGTAGCTGACCAGTTCAGCCTTATATTCGATGTTCGAAGACCAGTATTACATACTATACGTACAAAATGTTTTCCCTCTATGGTCGGCAACAAAATGAAAAAGTAAATTACTTATTCTCTGAATTCTTTAAGCAGTAATAACCAAAAACCATTCAACTATAGCAAATCTGTGATTGATGTATGTATATATATACAATAAGGATTCCAGGATATTTTCCATCCACCACATCCAACAATTGAACAAATTCAGAAAAATATGCAAGGTAGGTTAAGTAGATTGGACTTATTAAATCAAATAACTCATATTATATATAAATATATATATTATATATATAAATATATATATACATATATATATATATATATATATATATATATATATATATATATATATATATATATATATATATATATATATATATATATATATATATATGTTTTATATATATATATATATATATATATATATATATATATATATATATATATATATATATATATATATAAATATTGTTACGTTTTCCCCTAGCAGGGATTCAAACCACTCCACGGCTCGATCACTGGATTGTGAATAATATAAACTACTTGCTTGTTTTTCACTTTAACTTTTATTGAAAATCACCACAATTCACTTTCACAGTACTTTTATTTTACTGTTACTTACTATTATACTACTACTGTTACTTACTATACTATTTCACTTTTTATTAGTTTTTCCCGATTTTAATTTATCGCTTTCCCAATTCAGACTGAAAGTCTACCCTTTCTGCTCGCGTATTTATACAAATTTTGCCCGCTTCTCGTTCATAGTCGAATTTTCCATTTATTTATATCTCAATATGTCGAGTTGCAACAGCATTTGCGGGAAGTTTTAATTTAATATATATATATATATATATATATATATATATATATATATATATATATATATATATATATATATATATATATATATATATATATATATGTATATATATATAAATATATATATATATATATATATATATATATATATATATATATATATATATATATATATATATATATATATATATATATACATATTTATATATTTACATATATATATATATATATATATATATATATATATATATATATATATATATATATATATATATATATATATATATATAAATAACCGAGAGTGAAATTTGTCTTAAAACTATTTAACTTTTAATTTTGAAAAGACCCACATTTTTGAAGTCAATTACATTCGGTAATATTTAGGAAATACGACCCAAGGACATCGGTGTTCTATGGTCAAGTACATTTCATATCGAACTTGAAATTCAAAAAATTATAAAGTTAATTCAAAACCCATACTCAAATCGAGACCTATATTTTTGATTACAAGTAATCAATACCAGTCCGTTTGAATATTCTGAAGATACGACCCTTAGGACATCGATGATCAAAACATTTGACCATGGAACACCAATGTCAAGTACATTTGACCATGGAACACCAATGTTCTAACGGTCGATTCCCCCAAACTTCAAACGAACTTATTGACTAATGGTATGGGATTCCTATCTAATGAAAAATATGGGTCTCGAATTGGGTATAGATTCGAAATTAATTTTATACTTATTTGAATTGCTTGTTCTTATTTTTGGTTAAGAATTAATCGTGACATTTGTTTTAATTATATTGTTTAGCTTGATTACTTAATTTCTCGTTAATTTTGAATTTTTTTATTTTGTTTGCTATACACCTATATATCTTCCTTTAATTACACAAACGCGTGAAGTTGGTCCCTGATTTGTCCTAAAATAGTTTTTCTATGTTTAGGACAAAATTTGGACATACTTAATGTCAATATACAGGGTGTCCCCGATTGGGATGCTGATCCGTTACGGGCTGATTCCTTGGTTCATTTCATGAAAAAAATCGTATGGCAGGGGGGGGAGGTCAATTTTTGATATTCTTTGAGATACAGCGCGTTTAAAAAATTTGGTTCGGAAAAAAAGTACAAGCGGATATTAAGCTGTAACTTACAAAATTTTTATCGGACAGCAATTAACAAAGTCTCATTTGACGGACAACTAAATAGGCTATATTTAAGATCTCATTGGCTATCTCGCATCTGTATCCATTTAAGAGCTATGGCGTTTTAAAGTTAAAAAAATAAAAAAAAATGATATTTTTTTTCATAAATTTGAGTTTTTCTCAAAAAAATGCCCTAATAAGTTTACTTAATTTTAATCCGCTATGATCTCCTCTACAATCCCCCAATACATTATTTGTACCCATGTGTTATAGTTTTTTACTTATGAGACGAAGAGACGAAGAAGTCCGATAAATTTTGTAAGTTACAGCTTAATATCCGCTTGTACTTTTTTTCCGAACCAAATTTTTTAAACGCGCTGTATCTCAAAGAATATCAAAAATTGACACCCCCTGCCATACGATTTTTTTCATGAAATGAACCAAGGAATCAGCCCGTAACGGATCAGCATCCCAATCGGGGACACCCTGTATATAAACCAATTGCATTCGCATCAAATTTCAATTTTCTTCGAACGAATTATCATCTGTAATTTTTTTCAACAAAACAAGTGCAAAAGTTAATTTTTTACTTGCTTGTTATCAATAACGAAAAATCAATAGCGTGAGTGTATACATTATGAACTGGCAAATCAAACTAATGACAGAGCAAAGGGCAACTGTCAAATCGGTTGTAACAAACAGTGTTGCCAATTTTTTTTATGGCTTGGAGGCCGTGAACGGCCCTAACCGCGTCTCAAATGAGACCTTACGAATCAATTTTAACGATTGGTGCACATTGCAGGTGTTAAGCCCAACGAATGTTTTTAAACACAAACGCGTTTTCATGTCATCCGGTTGCATGTTAATTTTTGGTCAACGGCGGGAATTGAACTCGACACCGCGACTTGATGAGAAACTCTCTTAATCATTAAGCTACAACTGGCGACTTAAATATGTGCCAACTTAAATATATGAAAATCTTTAATAAAAGCATTTGATTTGTAATCTTTGTGCATGTAATGTCGAAAACATAACCGAATGTATCAAGTTCAAAAAAACTGTGCGATAACGAAAACTGACCAAAAATTAGTCTGTAAAATCAATAAGCATAATGCTGCACTATTTGGGGTACATACTCGTACATACTATACAATTTGATTTATATAGCATAATGTACATTTACGATGACCCTAAGCCATTAGCATTCTACGTAATTTTATACCAGTTTTTAAGTATATTTTATCTTATCATCTACAGACCAAAAAGATTTATTTAACAACCTTAAGAAACACCTCCAGATATTGTAATAAATTAACTGTTTTTCTTTTGTTTTTTTTACATTATACACCATATACAGACAGACATAACGAAAATTTGTTTATTATTTTACATTGATCTACCTACAACAAAATCTCTAAAACATGAATAATCGCTTTTGTTCTACTTCTAGGATAATTTTACCCGAGAGTTTTCATATTTTTCCAAAATATTCGTTTCTACCGCCTCCCGTTTTTGGAAATGAATAAATTTCAAATGGCTTGTAGTCTTTTTATACCACTGTATCGTGTTTTGTGTAAATGGGTCAACAGATCGGGGATGGAGATGAAAATTATTTGCCTTGAGTTTTCCAAAAAAAGACAAAGGCAAACAGAAATTTTATCGTATTTGTGCAAGAAATATGCGGAGGATTTGAAATTAAAATTACGAAAGAAACACTTGTTATCTTGTATAAAAGATTAATGAACCAAATTATTTTTCATCTAAGGAAAATGCGGTATGTAAACATAATAAACATAAAAAATTGTATTTTATTGACCCACTTTTATAATAATCCAGAGCAACATGTCAGTTTGTATACGTATCAAAAAACCATATAATTTCCTTTCGAATAAAATAACATAAATTAATTATGGGCGGATGATGAGTCTCATTTCCTTTCTCGAACAAAATAAAATTGCCTATATAGAACCAATTTTCCAGTAGATAAAAAAATATTTTATTTTTTATACCTTTCCGTGAAAAACAGGAAGTACGTAAACGAATAATAATTTAAGGTTACAATAATATCGTATATATTGATGCCATATAGGAAGTGTACGTAACCATTATGACTTTATACAACTTTATACATTTAATTGGCGTATCAAAATCATCTTTAAGAATAAGAAGTGTTACAGAGTGTTATCTCGTGATCATAGACATGTTTTCATATATCATATAAATTGAGTGCTGCAATATCTATGATACACTCGTGGCAACCCATATCTACCATCAGTGCCATTTTTGGGCGTATATATTACATGATATAATTTACACGGTGTTTGACATGTAAATACGTGTTATTTACATTAGGTTTGTTTACATTTTATATGTAAAAAACGATTTTATGTAAATAATTGACGCGCCATCTCTTATTTAATCTCAGCGTTAATAAAACACCATCTGTTAAAAAATCTTCTTACTATTTTATGGATAGAATTTGTGAAACAATTTATGTTTGCTTCGTTAAGTCTGATTTCCATTATGAAAAAAATGTTGTCAGTATTTTTTTAACTGAAAAAACCAAAGCGAGAAAAAAATCAAAAACACCATTAGAGTGACAAAGATCGGTTTTTACTTTGTTTCGTTTTTTTTAATTTCAAATTTTTTTTTTGTTTTTGAATCAAAAAGACAAAAATCACTTTGAATCTACAACAATAAATTTAAAAAAAATAAACTTCACATAATTATTCATTATTTCAATTATTTTAAAATTAATTAAGATGAATGAGACAAAAGGAATTATTAAAATTATGAATTGACCATAAAAAATCATCCATCTTTATTTTTCCTATAAAATATTTCTCCAGTACTGAATAAAAATACTTCTCTTGATATATTTTGTCAGTAATGCTATAATTATTTTCTCAGTAACCATAAAAATGTATTCAGTACTGAATAAATTTTTTACACTGGAAATATTTTTTATTTCACTCGCACTTTAAGAAAAATTATATTTTTTATCCCGCCTTGACTATTTTGTCATTTTTTTTCATGATGGAAATCATGCTTTAAACATTTTATCTCGCTCGGGCGAATGTGATAAAAAGGACGTGACACTTGTTTCGTTGACTTGAAAACTAACTTTGCAAATACACATATATCTATGTTAATTAATATTGAACAAAGTGAACGTTGGTAAATTTTTGACATTTTATAATAGATGGCGCTGCGATTGATGTTGTCTTCATTTTTTACATGTAATTTACGTTATATGTAAATTAC